>JADWQK010000743.1:600000-982301 GCA_017933935.1 Sesamia nonagrioides | reverse complement strand
AAACACGAGGCAGCTGATGTGAATCGTTAAGGAGTTCCCTCGGCTGTCTCCCGGCTCCATCATCAACTCCGAACTTTACTAAATTGTAGTGCGTTAAAACACTTAATGAAAAAACTTAGAAAAGCCCTAGACGCCCCTTTGATTTTTAAATTTCTTCTAGATTTACCTAGTCTTCCATCATCAGACCCTAATTTCCTAAACATGAGACTACCTTGAAGATATCGTCTTTCTAATAAAACAAAAACATGTGGCACTCGGGGCTGCCGCGGTAAAGCTATTTTATACTAGCGGCCGCCAGCGACTTCGTTCGCGTTGAGTTAGTAATGCTCTGCTCCTATTAGTCGCAGCGTGATGTTTTATAGCCTTAAGCCTTTCTGGATTAATGAGCTATCCAACGCAAAAAGAATTTTTCAAATCGGGCCCGTAGTTCCTGAGATTAGCGCGTTCAAACAAACAAACTCTTCAGCTTTATATATTAGTACTAGCTTTCCGCCCGCGACTTCGCCCGCGTGGAATTGGGTTATATCGCTTTTTTTAGATTTCACTCGGGAATAAAACTAATTAAATGACGATTGATCAGTTTTTAAGGATTGATCGTAGAACGGTGAAAATTTAGGATTGTATGTATTTTAGTATGTTGTAAAAAAATAGAAACTAAAAATTTTGTGTAAAAATAAAAAAACAAATAGGGGTGGACTACCCCTAATATTTAGAGGGATGAAAAACAGATGTTGGCCGATTCTTAGACCTACTCAATACGCTCACAAAATTTCACGAGAATCGGTCAAGCCGTTTCGGAGGAATATAGGAACGAAAACTGTGACACGAGAATTTTATATATAAGATAGATGTTCGCTAGTACCAAATTCTGTATGGAGAAACGCATGGTACTATACATTGAATCTGCGCTCACGCACAGGGCTGCAGATCTGCATGAAAATGCAGATAAAAAACGCAATCCTGCGCGTGGCTGCGGGGTAAATCGCAAAGGTGTGCACACCGAGTTCCGCAGTATGTAGTTAGTAGGAAATTTTTTATTAGTTATTTATGACATAGTATTTTTTTTTATTTTGCTAATTAACGTATACATTTGTATAAGTATGTATTTTCTTTTTTGTAGTTTATTTATTTATTTTTACCAGTGACGTCATTGAAGGAGTGCGAAAAATGGTGGCGATTTAGCGACTAAACTATATTTGATGTTTTATTTTTGACTTTGATAAAGAAATAGAAGCTATGCCACAGCTTATAATTGACGTCATTTTCGTGATCAGCGCCCCGAAAACCCGTCACGATACCCAAGTCAAAACATCATGAAATATAATTTCGGCCACCTTGGATTTCAAAAATGACGTCATTTTCGTGATTAGCACCCGCGAAAACCCCTTTCACGACACCCATGTCAAAATATCATAAAATTGGTGTCAGCCATCTTGGATTTCAAAAATGACGTCATTTTCGTGATCTGCACCCCGAAAACCCCCGTCACGACACCCATGTCAAAATATCATAAAATTGGTGTCAGCCATCTTGGATTTCAAAAATGACGTCATTTTCGTGATCTGCACCCCCGAAAACCCCCGTCACGACACCCATGTCAAAATATCATAAAATTGGTGTTGGCCATCTTGGATTTCCAAAATGACGTCATTTTCGTGATTAGCACCCACAAAAGCCCCTTTCACGACACCCATGTCAAAATATCATAAAATTGGTGTCGGCCATCTTGGATTTCCAAAATGACGTCATTTTCGTTATTAGCACCCACAAAAACCCCTTTCACGACACCCATGTCAAAATATCATAAAATTGGTGTCGGCCATCTTGGATTTCCAAAATTACGTCATTTTCGTGATTAGCACCCACAAAAACCCCTTTCACGACACCCATGTCAAAATATCATAAAATTGGTGTGGGCCATCTTGGATTTCAAAAATTACGTCATATTCGTGATCTGCACTCCCGAAAACCCCTATCACGACACCCATGTCGAAATACCCAAAAATTCATCGAAATACCAAATTTTAGGCGAAGTTATCCGCAAACAAACATAAAAATAAAAACTTTTTACAAAAAAACAACCGACTTCAAAACCACTACAAAGTGAAAAATAACTAATTTCGGAAGTTGGTGTCTTTGGTTTTGTATATTCGTTTTAGACACCGACTTCCGAAATTAGTTATTTTTCACTTTACATAGTGGTTTTTGGAAGTCGGTTGTTTTTTTCTAAAAAAGCTTTTATTTTACATTTTTTAGTTGTTAAAAGTACTATGTATTCAGTTGCATCCGGTCAGACTGGAAGCTGACGCAAATATAGTTGGGAAATGACGTACTTTTGTTTACTTTAATTTTTACCCGTAAGTACCTATTCCCTCAACTGCCTATGGTCTTCATCATTAAATTTACTGTAGACTATTATTTTAACCTAATCGGAGTAAAGGTCTTATTAATATAAATGAATGAAGTCCAACCACAAAGTAGCTACTGGAAACCGTTGAGGAGTTCCCGGAACTGGCCTTTGTCTTCATCATTAGAGCTCTTATGAGAGTCGCAACCCATCTAGGTGTAAAGTTCTTATCAATGCAAATTAATCGAGCCCAACCACAAGGTAGCTGCTGTCAATTGTTGAGGAGTTCCTTCGACTGTCTCTCGGCTCCATCATCAGATCTACTCCAGACCTTTATTAAATTGTAGTGCTTTAAAATATTTAATGAAAATGCTAAGAAATGCACTAGTCGCCCCCCAATTTTTGAAAGTTCCGCTTGTTTTCTCTGGACTTCCACCATCAAACCTTGATATCCTTATCATGGGACCACCTTGGGAACGTCTTCCTTTCAACAGAAAAAGAATTATCAAAATCGGTTTATAAATGACGAAGTTATGTGCGAACAAACATAAAAAAAAACATATACGGTCGAATTGAGTAACCTCCTCCTTTTTGAAGTCGGTTAAAAATTGAACATAAAAAACATATAATTGAGCAACCTCCTCCTTTTTGAAACCGGTTAAAAAAACGAACACCAAAATAAACATCAATAACAGAGACACTCTAAGATAGTGTTATACTCTATGTGACATGCGGTGCGTGAGCGAGCAAGCAGATGCTTTCTCGCTCACGCGCCGCCCGCTTATGCTAGCGGAGCGCGCGATGACGCACGACACGGGTTCCCCCTTCGAGAGCTTGTGGCATACTGAATCTCAATAGCCCGGGCAACAGAAATGATGGCGAATGCGCTCAGATTGTTGAACAAAATTTTGATTTTGGTCGTTTTAAAAAAATATTTCTACAATAATGTTCGTCATGAAATTACCTATCCATTGGTGTAAGAACGCAATCTAAATAATGCTTACTTTCCAAGGAGATGCACGTTTAAGATAATTATTTCTCTTGTCAGTGGTTTCGTTGTGAAGGAATTATTTAAACATTATACTTAGTAAAATAAAAAAAAAAATCTACAATTTTGGAGCCAAGATTATGGAGAAAATTTATGTATTTTTAGTAAGTTGATATTTCTTTTGGATAAAGAGTAGATAGCTCCGAAAAACTACACAAAAACGGCTTGAGCTGTGTTTTTCCCTGGAGCCGCTAAGCAATATGCGTAATTAAAAGGTAAATTATTGTAAACATTTTCATTTTTAATGTCTGGACTTGAAAAAAGACGATGATCCCTGAGTTTGTTTCGGCTATTTCTTCTCAGAGGTAGTCAGTTAGGAAATGCCGGCTTCATCTAGTTAAAAAAATAAAATAAAAAATAAACATGAAAAAGTGATCAGTGATCCTACTTGCTTAATAAACGATTTCATTTCATTTCATTTCAAACTAAGGTAGATACGTCACTAGCGCACTGAAAATGAAGCGTACAAAATGAGGTAAGTCGCTTTAGTTTTCGTCGATTCTATTTAAGCGCAAACGACAAACACTAGCCATCTTTTTCTTCTCTATGCTTTAGATAGCGCCCCATCTCACTCACACTGTACCAACGTGTGAAATGTACGCAGAATAAAAAAAATGCATGTGTGTGCTGCTGCTCCGATCGGCACATTTATTTTGGTTAATTTTTTAGAGCATATCATATCTATTTAATATTATATCAATGATTTTGAATTTTTATTGCATATTTTTTCGCAACGAAGTAATTCAAGATAAAAATTATAAATCTGTCAAATAGCCTATTACACCGTACCTACATTTTGTCAGTGGCTACTGCGTGGTTTATTTTAAAGTTAGAGATAAGTCATCGTTTACACTTTGTTAATAATTAAGGGTGTATACATGTCCTGCGAGATTTCCAGGAGGGGGGCACCTGCCCCCCTGGTTACAGCCATGGTAATTACTATATTATTGTATTAATTTCTTACGGTACCCAGTCTTGATACTATACACATCCATCTGAACATCCTCACCTTCGCCGTTCTTCTTATTGATTGTGGGTACCAACTTGAGTTTACCAAATAAAACTGCAGTTTATAACAAAAGTAGTAATTTTTTAATACCATCTGAGTTATCTTTTAATGGTGTAACAAAATAATGAACCGTCATTAAATGACTAGGTAGGTATAAATTATAATACATTCTTATAAACGTAGCCTAGTGTTGCGTTTAGAACCATTTTGTACAAACTTATTGTTAACTCTGAGTTTTCTCACTTTACTTACACTCAAACTAAGGTTTCCTATGATGAGGTGGCTGCCGAATAGTGTCGATAATTTATTAGTCGAATTACATCATCGATATCTCTGATCCATCGACTTTTATTTTTTAATATTATGGTAATACTAATTGAAGCCAAATATATGTATAATAAGAGCTCTTCTAAGATCTTAATTTTCAGAAGTCAGATAACTTTTAGATGCTAAAAAATAAATGTCGGATTTTTTTATCTTAGTTTGTCATGTTCTCAAACGGAAATAATACTTATTCTTCAGATATCTGACTATTGAGAAACGCCCTCAAAAGTAATAAACTTAACATAGTAGGTACCTTTTGGTAACGCATAGCAACTAAACATTATAATAAACCATGACCTTCCAAAAACAATAACGTGGGTTTCTTCCATCTCCTTTAAAACCGGATTGCAATATAACCGTTGTTCAGCTGATACCAGTATTTCATGAAGCCACAGCTTATAGGACCTCCACAACTGAGTCGTTGGGTAACACGATATACCTTAGTAAGGCTGATTATCAAAATTTCGGGCTTAAGAACTGTAACGACCGTCAAATATCTACAAATGACAACCACCCAAAGGCTTAACGTGCTTTTCCCGTCCTCGAGGGGTCTCCATAATGGACGGCCTTTACAAATAATAAATACCTTGTATCGTTTTAGCACACTACAACTTCAAAGAATTTACAGTACCAGGACACCACACAAAAAAAGAGGAAATAACAAAACCGGTGTCACCGTGTATAACAATGCAAATAAAGTTCCTAACTATTGTTAGATAGTTTATTCTTCTTAGGGGGACGGAAGGGTCAGGTTTTTCCTGATATACAAACGTTAACAGAACAGTCATATTAATATTTTGCATAAAAACTTCACAATTCGGACAAAAACTTACGTAGGTACCCGTGACGAAGGGCGAAAGTCTTCATAAAGGAAGCTGGATAAAAGAAGTTGGTAATTTGTAAAAGTTAACAATATGACTATTGTTTTGGAACAAGAAATTGAAAGGAAAGCTTTCATACTTTGCCACAAGTAAAGTTCAGAAAACTTAGTTTTAAACTTACTCGAGAAATAACGAAAGAGTTACCAAGATAAATATGACGAGTCGGCCCCCAAATGGAAACCTGGTTGGAAACTTATGTTTTAATATCGACTTGATAAATAAACACGATTCATTATAAGTTTTGCGATTAGCTTTCGCTTTAATCTTGATATATGAGAAAAAAATAACCATAGGCATGACTGGCGGATCATTCAACCTAATATAATCTCAAAAACTAATTATTAAGCTAGAGGCTAACATCCCTCTGGGTTTATTCCTCTAGCTTAATTAATTTTAGCGATATACTATTTTGAATAAATAGGTCATGCGTACGGTTATGTTTTCCCATACCTTTAGATACCAAGCGAAAGCTGATCCCAAAACTTATATGAATCTTGTTTTCTCATGAATTCGATATTAAAACATAAGTTTCGAACCAGGTTTCCATTTGAGGACCGACTCGTCATATTTATCCTACTAAACCTCTTTGATTTAACGAACGTCTTTTGTTTCAGTACAATGACGAAATTTTACAATCACAAACATACTCAGTCTTCATTACCCACGCAAAATTCTTTTAACCTTTAGCTTGCACCAGGAAACTGAAGTATGACGCCCCGCAGTTGAACATGGGAGGAGTCAGTGTTGGCATGTCGCGAGAGGTCAAGATTTTAGGACTGACCATTGACGACCGGCTCACCTTCAACACGCACGTTGCGTTGCAGTGCCGGAAAGCCTTGGACATTTACAAACAGCTGTCCAAGGCCGCTAAGGTTGACTGGGGGCTGCACACGGACGTCATTCGCCTAATGTACAACGCCACTATAGAGCCAATTGTCCTCTATGCATCAGCTGTGTGGGCGCCCGCTGCCAAAAAGATTGGAGTGCGTAAGAAGCTCAACACAGTCCAAAGAGGCTTCGCTCAGAAGCTCTGCAAATCCTACCGGACGGTCTCCTTGCACTCGGCTCTAGCTTTGGCGGGGATACTTCCTCTCGACCTCAGGGTACA
This sequence comes from Sesamia nonagrioides, assembly GCA_017933935.1. NCBI lineage: Eukaryota > Metazoa > Arthropoda > Insecta > Lepidoptera > Noctuidae > Sesamia > Sesamia nonagrioides. Next base: position 975,584 of record JADWQK010000743.1, on the reverse strand, counting down.
AGAAGCAGCCGCATTGTACGAGGCTAAGAGAGGGTCGCCCCCGCCTGAGCTGGCAGATAGAGAGATAGAGTGTCCGGTAAAGTTTGCAGACACTCCTCACCCGGCAGAACATATGGCTTTGGAAATCGCCCAACTGGTGGACCAAAACCTTGTGGACAGGCACAATGTGCAGCAGGTGCGAATTTTCACCGACGGCAGCAAAATTGATGGGAAGGTCGGATCCGCGCTATCCTTGTGGGATGGCGAGGCCGAATTCCGGAACATCAAGCTCTGTCTGTCCGAGTACTGCACAGTCTACCAGGCGGAGCTCCTAGCCATATGTAAAGCCGCGAGCGTTGTTTTCAAGGGTAAGGAGTTGACCTATGGTCTATACAGCGACTCGAGAGCCGCTTTGGAGACGGTCGCTAACCATTGGTCTCTCCACCCACTGGCTGTGGAGACAAGGGACTCCCTACGAAAGGCCTTGGCTCAGGGCAAGACTGTGTCCTTGTTTTGGGTCAAGGCCCATGTAGGACTGCCCGGCAACGAGCGCGCTGACTGTCTGGCCAAACAGGCTGCCTTGGCATCGGGAAGGAGACCTGACTATGACAAGTGTCCAACTTCATTCGTGAAGCGGATTCTGCGACAATCCTCTCTGGATGAATGGAACCGTAGGTACGTATCCGGGGACACCGCATCGGTCACGAAGGTCTTCCTTCCCGATGCCAAAATGGCTTACCGCTTTGCCATTAAGGCAAAGCCTGAGGGTAGGCTCACACAGATTTTGACGGGGCATGGTGGATTCTCCCAGTACTTACACCGCTTTAAGTTAAGGGAGAGTCCATCATGCATTTGTCAGCCGGATGCTGTAGAGGACGTCTTCCACATCCTCCTAGACTGTCCGGTCCATGCGGTGCATAGGTACAACCTAGAACAAAAACTGGGCGTGAGACTGAACAGGCAAAACTTGTCTGAGTTGCTTACTGACAAATCAAGTTGCAATCAACTGATCAAATATTGCACAGATATATGCTTAATAGTAAATAAGAGAAATAAGAATTAGATATATAAGTTTGTTAAATTGTATATTTAAATATATATAAAAATTAACAAAGTGTGTTTTAGCATAATAAGTAATTAGAGAATGTTAAGTGCGTAATATTAAGTTAAAAAGTATTGTAGCGACAAGTTAGTTAAGTTGTAAAAATGATAGTTGTTAGAATAAGACTTAGTTGTAATAATAAGCCTGTCACTTGGTGTAAGAAATAGTAGGTATATTAGAAATAAATGTATAATGTAACTAGTAAAAGATATAAATGGATTAAGAAAAGTAAATAGCAGTAAGTAGTTATATAGTCATTAAAGTTGACAAAAAAAAAAATGTATGCATATAGATGTAAGAGCATAAACAATAAATACGTATAGATATCAGTAAGGAAAGATGTAATAGATTATAAGATAATAGAATATAAATTATAAGATATTAATTAAAGATACATAATAAGATGGGCTAGCCGCAACTGTAAACAAAATAAATATGGTTGGAAAACCCACCCCTCTCCTGCACTAAAATCCTAGAAAATATATCTGGGGACATCTTGTAGGATAGCTCATAATGCCCTGTGATGGCGGGTGCATATAAAAATAAAAAAAAAAAAAACCTTTAGTTTGACATTTCACTTATTTATCTGCATTTAACATAATAACTATCTATTCTTTAGTCTTTGATGATTTAGGGATAGCTCTGCACACAGCTTGCCCTCGGGTTTACTTTTACTGTTACATATTAACCATGGAGCAAATATTAACTAACGTATTGTCTGTATATGAGATAATAGGACCCCATTGCTAACACGCAGTTGAATCTCAAAACAAAAGGAAATCGAATCACTTAGCATAATATTTTACAATAGGTTTTATAGAAACCGGGGGTAATCTTTTAATCACTTTTTAATTCACTGACGTAGAAGCGAAGTGAAAAATCTGTTAATTAACCCCGTGGAAGAGTTCAGTACCAATGTTGAACTCGAGGTTTCTCGAAATAGGGCCATAATCATAAACACACTTGGCAAAAGCATGGGTCATAGTAATGTTAATAATGTACCTACTGAATGCTGCCATCCTTCATTGGTCCCCTTTTACATCCTGTCCAGTAGTGGAGTAAATGTATATTTCTTCATGTGAGACATATACCATGACCCATCATTAAAGCTTTCATACATATTTTTTACATTTTCTTTAACTTCACTGTTCTCTATATAAGCCTAGATAATCTATAGCTAACTCTTCTTAGAATTGAAGTGGCTAGCTGAGGTCTGTGCCGCAATCTCGTTCAACAACATATCCTGCATTTTATTTCTCACTACCAACTTTCTGATGGGGTCCAGTTGCTTAAAATACGGTGCTAAAGACTTCAGGAACATAACGTCGTAGTCATCGTCAGAGGACAGATTCGTTATCTTGTCGGGTATGGGGTCTGCTTTAAAAGGGTCCTCTTCGTCGAGGTACACTTCTACTTCGTGATTCTCGTCCTCAGCTTCTTTTTCTTCCACTACAAATTCATACTCGTCATCATCTTCTATTTCTTCTTTCGCTTCAACACTACTCTGGTGATTCTCGTTGGTTTTATTTACATTACGCTTGGTTGTATTGTCTGGCGTGTTAATAAATCTCAACATATCAAAATGCCGCCATTTCCCCGTGTATTGCTCTTCGGATCCGAACCTCTTGATTTCTTTCTTGAACAGATCGCGGAGGTTCTTCCATTTTACTCGCAGGGGTCCTTCTGTGAAAAGAAATAGAAAACCTTGAAATATTTTTACCTAATGCTATTCATTAATTTCAAATAAGAAATTAACTAATGTGTTTGTTGATGACACCGGGTTATAGAATGTAAACCTTTTGTTTGTGAAAAATGAAATAAATACATAAATAAAAATTAGCTAATGTGGCTTAATAGGTAAATGAAAAAATTGAGTTTCAATAAATATAGCGGGAGGAACTTGTAAATGTTATTATTACGTCATTATTAAGTATAACAATACTATGCGGGACAATTGTGTAATGATCGTCGAGTTAAATCGCCCTTATGTCATGCATATGTCTTTATTCAGTAAGGAGTCAGTTATGATGATGATATGTATCATCATCATAATCTCAGCGTTAATCCCAGTCGCATCCGTAGCTTTTTCAGCTTTTGGAGTCTGGGGTCCGCTTTTACCAGTCTAACTGCTGATTTTGGCTAAACTTGGATATTTTACGTGAAGCGACTGCCGTCTGACCTCCACAACCCGAAGGCGATATCTAAGCATTGCAGTTAAACCAATAGGGTATTTGACTAAAAAAAACTAATTAGTCCGTCAGTCAGATTTCCAAAAAATACTGGACACGTATTTTTTCTTTTTTCATATAAACAAAAAATGAAGACGATACAGCGCGTTGAAAACTCGTGTGACGTCACAGCACGCTACACTTTTTAGCGACCAGTGACGTCATCAACCACCACTCCTGATCTTTGATGCCTTTTAAGTTTGTCAATTTTTATTCATTTGATAAAGCAAAATATACGTATTAAATATTTTTGGATAATCTGAATGACGGACTAAATAGAATCTTTTTTTTTTACCCAGGAAACATCCCTATTGTTAGACTTTTGAGGGTTCCAACAACCCGTAACGACTGCCACTAGATGTTCGTATGGCAACCGGGACCAACGGCCTAACGTGCTTTCCGAGGCACGACCAGACCAGTGCAAATATTCACATTCATGCATACAAATATTTGCACTGTACGGGGATCGAACCCGCGCCTCCTTGCGCAACGGTCGCGTTCGTTCATATTATTATTCGTATTATATTATTATTAATAATAATTATTATTATTATTCTGTGGCCATTATAATAAGTAGCTTCCACTAAAATACGTAGCTGTGTTTGATTGTAATTCACTTGTCGATACTAGTGAATGCTATCTTACATGATTTTTTGCTGTTTTTTGTTATAATAGGTAGTTGATTTGTTATTATTTTGCTTTTACTTTGTTATCGTTATTAACATTAAATATATTAAAACCATTATGTATTAAAACAACTTGAATTCATCTCAAAAATTAAATGCGATGCATCTTTGCTTCTCTGAACCTCTTCTGATAAATCTAACGAAGATGGAGTAATAGAGGTTCGAAGTTTTATACGTCAATCATATTTTTTAACTTGGCACTCAATTGAATGTTCTTATTAAGTACTTATTGTAATAAATAAAAAAATACATGACTACAGAACGAAGCGTTTCGCCTCTTCCTTTATACCGCGTACATCGAGGGACTGGAACAATTTGCCAGCTGCGGTGTTTCCGTCGGACTACAATTTGAGTGTCTTCAAGGCTACAGTGAATAGGCTCTTATTAAACTAGTGCGCTTTACCATCAACGATTGCGTCACTGCTTACCATCAGACGGGATTACGGTCAAGCGCTAGTTTGTATTTTATATTTAAAAAAAAAACTAATCCTTTACATACGCACACACGAACAACTTGTACATAATTATGTAGTAGAAACTATTAAATGAGCATAACTTTCGAGACTACTACCGCCATCTATATATGGACGGCGACACTAAGCAGTTCGGTCAGATCACGTGGTACATAAAGATGTCGCACTAACCTGGTACTTTCATCAACTCTGCTATCTCCATCCAAGCTTTGGCCATTTGATACCTGTCGTTGTATCTATCGTGGTTCGGATTCCACAAGCACTCTCTCCTTCTCACTTCCTTGACAAGTTTCTTCAAAGCATGATCAGATAACACCAATTTTTGTGGCATGTTGACGAAACTTTTTGAAATAAAATCGCGTCGCGTCACAACGGTCTGGTCCGCGCGGCTAGGGTTCACCGCGGCAACTGGCGTCTAGCGGCCGGCGCGCGGCGGCCGGGCGAGCGACACGAACGATCAATGTATGCTAAGTGTGGGTTCAAACGTAGCGTTGTTGCGGCTGTCTGAATCTGTTGATCATTCAGTTTTTTTAGTACTTACCTAAAAAAAGTTTTCCTTTATATAAATATTATTTTACTAATTTATTCAACTGAATTGATCTGCTCGTGAAATCTTAGCTTTATCTTGGATTCAGGTTTGGGTAACCCCATTAATCTCTAATTCATCATCATCATCAATAACCTTTTATCGTCCCACTGCTGGGCACAGGTGTCCTCTCATACAGAGAAGGATTGAGCGTAATCACCACGCTGGCTCAATGCGGGTTGGCGATAGTCCAGGTTTCCTCAAGATGTTTTCCTTCACCTTCAGTCCAATTGGTGTTGGTGTCCAGGAAATCTCTAATTAATTTTACTTAAAAGTTCAGTCACAAATTATTGTACCAATCAAATATACCTACTTCCCCAAGACAATACAATTTATAATACCAAGTTTAATATACAATATGTTAAGAAAACCCTGTCCGACCCAAAAGGATATTAAAGGTTAGGTAAACACATGACCAAATATAATATAAAATTTTACCTAATCATCATAGTAACAATAATAATGAATTTTGAAATAATCCTTTTTTCCCGGGAATTAATTCCAATTTCCCCGAAATTTGGTAATTTTTAAAAAACTGACAACACCGGTATTAATATAAGCGAATAGCGACGCGACCACGTCACAGGTGCCGCGTGCCCTGCCCCCCCGCCGCCCGCGGAATGGGTTGCGTACCGCACATGTATTAAGTTACCTCTTTTTACGAAATAATATTTATTTTTTTAGGGGGATTTTTTTTAAGTTTAGCCTGTTTTTGTGGGCATTAGTAGAATCAGTTATCGATACCTAACAATACCTTCACGGATCGGACAGGGTTTTCTTTACATATTGTATAACTTAGAAGAATTCCTCAAAATGCAATCGGATACGATTGATACACAAATTATAAATAGTATATCTAAATAAATGATAAATATTTCGTAAGCGGCTGTTAGCCCCTACGTGTGAACTGGGAGTGTGGCGCGCCGAGCAGTTACGAAGCGCGCGATCACGCGACGCGACGTTGCCGCGCTGTGCTAAAATAACCGCGGTTTATCGCAGCGCGGGGCGACTACGTAGTACGTGTAGTACCGTAGCATCGAAAGTCTACCTACTAATCATTTACCGAACTGCATGGCCCACAAAATATTAATTACGAAACATTAGTATTAAAGTACATACGGTCAGCAACAAAAGTCGATTAACATAATTCGATAATGCTCCAGTGAGGATTTTGTTTTGTGCCTACTTCTCGACATCGGCTGCCGGCAAAAATTACCACCCACTAGACAAAATCTTGTCACCAAGCGATTCGTCGTGTTCCGGCGTGGTGAAGCCGTACGTAGGACGGGCCTGAACAGCTGTTGTGTTGCGATGTGTGCCGGGTACGATGCGCCAAATGTTGTTGTGTCGGGAGTTTGGTCGTTTAGGGTCTCCCGTCTCCATAACCATAGATACGAACAAGAGTTGAATTTCTACTGTTTTATTTAGCGCGATTACCCCCCAGAGCAATCTCCCTTTGGCGCAGCATCGTTGGTCGTGTTGTTGGGTTTGACATTGCATTACATCGCTTAATTGCCGTCTTCGTTCCTATTCACTCAGTTTTATTGAGTGAATAGGCATGAGCCTATTTTATTAAGCAATAATAGTGAAATAAACTAGCGCGCTTTACCATCAACGATTGCATCACTGTTTACCATCAGGCGGGATTGCGGTTAAGCACTAGTTTATAGTTATAAAAAAAGCTAAAAGAGAAAGAAATGAGAGTTCTGTTCAAAAAAAAAATATTTTGCTCAGTAATTCAGTAATTTTTCAAAATCATTGAAAACAAAAGTGTAAAGTAATCGACTATTGTTCTTGCCTGTACCAACCTATTTTGTAAAATGTAAACATATTTGGTAGACAAGTAATTTATTTCGCCAATGAATACAAAATATGTATAGTTACTCACATTTGTGAAAAAATAACTGTTGATACTTGTTCCTTATTTACCCTAGTGGGTATTTGCACAAACAGAAAACCAATTTTTAAAAACAAGTCATTTTTAAAGAATCAATTTTCCTATATTAATGTTATATACTGTTTGAATTTGAGATACAAATTATATAAATATACCAAAAAGTTTTGAACTTGCAATTTTTTTGGGTCTTGTTCAAAAAGCGACATCTAGTGATAATGGGCAGAACTCATATATTCCCGACACTTTTAGGAGATCACGACTACGCTTAAATATAGCGCCATCTATTTAGTATACATGAAACACATTAGAACTAACAAAAAGTACATGTCTTGGCCGTTAGAGGTCATTTCGCTAAACTAAACTACAATATTTTTAAAACCCTGTTCACTGTATACTAGATAACTAGACTTAGAGCGTTGACTTCCATTTAACTATAGGGATGTGGACCATTGGTTGCTTATTTCCAGCTCATTTCACTACTCAAAATAGAAATCTTCACACTCTTAGCCTAATTCGATCACTGAAAAGTATCTGTATCTACTTTCTGCTAATATTGATTTTATAGTTGGTCTTCTTCTTCTTCTGCCTATATAGGTCCACTGCTGGACAAAGGCGTCCCCCAAGGCTTTCCACAATGGCCGGTTTTGTGCTGCCAGCATCCATCGGCTTCCCGCGACCTTCATCAGGTCTTCGATCCACCTTGTTGGGGGCCTCCCTTCGTTGCATTTTCCGGTACGTGGCCGCCACTCCAGAACCTTATTGCCCCATCGCCCATCGGTTCTATGAACAATGTGTGTGCCCCGCCCACTACCACTTAATTTTAGCAACTTGAAGACCGAGAGTATGTGTTGACAGTGATAACATACAGAACTGAAACATGATTGCTCACAATAGGCCTCATGCGAAGGCTCAAAGGGCGACGGAAAGAGTTATGCAATCGCATCAGAAATGAGGAGATCCGCAGAAGAACCAAAGTCACCGACATATGTACATTGCTCTTCGAGTTGCTAAAATTAAGTAGTTGTTTGTTTAGATTCCAGCAACTCTAACTGCCCGAAATTGCAAATTTTCCTTATCAATCTTTAACCTTAATGCGTCCGAAATAAAGTTGTAATTTATTAAAGAAATTTGACAAATTAGAGTAGCTTGAAGTGCTGGCGTCTGGACAACCATTCATTCTTTTCTACTATTGGATATTGTATATCAGTAATACCAGGTCACTCAGAAAGTATTGTGACAAAAAGTTTTTATGTAGTTGTTATGAGAAACTGGCCAGTTATAATTTATTAAAAAATATGATTATTTATGATTAACAGTAGGTACGTTCCAAATTCAAAACTTCCCTCCACATTTTCTTTGCGCGTTATTTAAAATTATCTATCTCTTTGAAAATGGATTTACGTCGAGACCGTTTTCATGTTATGATTTTTTATAATTTAAAATGTCGCCTGAAACCAGACGAATCGTTCTAGATAGACTAGACTTCAAACAGACTTCAAATGGTATTCATGGTTGAAGGCCCTTCTAAGGCAACCGTGTATCGGTCGTATAATGAATTTAAGCGCGGTCCACTAACTTTGGCGGATGAAGAAAGAAGTGGTCGCCCTTTGACGGCTGTTGAAATTTTGTGTGAAAAGTTTGATCCAAGACAATAGACGAATTCATACCAAGAAATTCATTATAAACTGCAGATTGGATCAGGAAGCCTTCACGAGATTCTACACATGCACCTTTTTGCGGAGGATAGTTTCACGTTGGGTGTCGCATAATCTCACCGGTGCTCAGAAGCGGGCACCGGTGGAATGGTGCCATGATATGATAGACAAATTTGAAGCAGGCTTGTCTCGGCGTGTTTGCGACATCGTTAAAGGTGATGAATCTTGGATTTATCAATACGATCAGAAGCATTAACGTTGAATGGTATACTACCAAATGCTTGACAGAAGTTGTCTCTGTTGTGAGCAACAACACAGGGCTCCGCGGGTTACTGCTTCACCACCACAATGCGCCCGCCCACACCGCAATCAAAACGAGGGACTTCCTGGACAGTACACCGGTCAAACTCCTGGGTCACCCTTCTTACAGACCTGACTTAGCACCGTGTGACTTCTTCTTATTCCCAAAAATAAAGATCAGCTCAAAGGGATACAATTTTCGTCGCCGGATGATGCGCTGTCAGCGTCCGAGCGTGGTGTAAACGAGGTGCCTGCGGCGGACTAAATTTCAAAACTGGTTCAGACGCATAAAACTTTGTATAGAGGCTTGTGGACAGTGCTTTAAAAAGATTTAATAAAAATATACATTTTTAAAATATACATTACATGTTTTTTTTTTTATTATTGCAAAACTTTCTGAGTGTGCCACGTATATGTATACCAGTGTGTAAGCTATATCAATGATACGAACTATCCAAGCTGCAGGGCCCTCTTGTCATGCGTTGCCAACAATCGGTCGAAAATAGTTGACTCTAAAGTGCCGTGCTCGGCCGGCGGCGACGCGGTGAACGCTTGGAAAATCGCTGGCCTGGGTACAAATCTGCCCGTGAACCCATCTTCTCAGAGTGAGATAAGCTGCTCTGCAGGTTGGTAACGGTAATTGGTATGTGTAAAACCTTTGCTTCGTTGAATATCACAGGCTCGCACACGCACTTAACGGACAGACTACCGACACGTCTACTCTCGCTCGTGGCTCTCTGTTTGACAGTGACAGTGTTGTCTGTTTGACAGTGACAGTGTTGTCTGTGGTCAATGATAAAACGCATACACTACATCCCTTTCCTATTATATTTATTTATTTATTTTATTATATCAACTTGGTAGCAAATTAACAAAATTTAATCTATAAATACTATATCTCTTGAAACATATTTATTATAACTGATTAAATCCAACAAATCAAAATATAACATTATTATTTTTTTTTTTTTTTTTCCGTGTACCGACTGCTCATCCGGTATCACTGGCTTCCATTCCCCTTCAACTTTTTCCAAATAAATAATGCTCTATCTATAAGACTGTCCTGTTTCTTAAATTCATACAACACGATCTCCTCCATTAGCGCCCTCTACAGTATGCTGAGACTGATCCAAGTTTGGCGCCAATTTATTTGTTTTCTCCATTTCTTTCTTACATACATAAACTGTATCACTCACAATTTTCTCTGACTCTTATTTCTGTCTCTCACATTTGAATCATTATTATTTTTACTTCGACTTTCTAATGAAGGAATTTTGTCCCTATTTAATCTTTGGAAGAAAAGTTCGGATGGTGTTTGACCAGTGACCGAGTGGGGTGTAGTATTGTACATCATAAGATGTTCGTATAAACATTCTTTGACTTTATATTATAAAAATAACAAAATGCTCCAATATGAAAGCATTCTACTTTCATATCAACAATCTACTAACTTATTGGCAGCATTCGACACGGCCTACCAATTTAATGGCAGCATTCGACACGACCTACCAATTAAATGGCAGCATTTGACACGACCTACCAATTTAATGGCAGCGTTTAGCATGACCTACCAATTTAATGGCAGCATTCGACACGGCCTACCAATTTAATGGCAGCATTTGACACGACCTACCAATTTAATGGCAGCATTTAGCATGACCTACCAATTTAATGGCAGCATTTGACACAACCTACCAATTTAATGGCAGCATTTGACACGACCTACTAATTTAATGGCAGCATTTAGCATGACCTATCACAGCATTTGACACGACCTACCAATTTAATGGCAGCGTTTAGCATGACCTACCAATTTAATGGCAGCATTTGACACAACCTACCAATTTAATGGCAGCATTTGACACGGCCTACCAATTTAATGGCAGCATTTAGCATGACCTACCAATTTAATGGCAGCATTAGACAACCTACCAATTTAATGGCAGCATTCGACACGGCCTACCAATTTAATGGCAGCATTCGTCACGGCCTACAAATTTAATGGCAGCATTCGATACGACCTACCAATTTAATGGCAGCATTTGACACGACCTACCAATTTAATGGCAGCATTTAGCATGACCTACCAATTTAATGGCAGCATTTGACACGATCTACCAATTCTATGGTAGCATTCAACACGGCAAGTATGTTCTCAAGTATGAGTATGCGGGTTCGACTCCAGGCCAGGCAAGTACCAACGTAACCCTTCCAAAGCTATATGTACCTTCCAAATACACCTTGGACACAAATGACCAAAGGTCAAGGAAAACATCTTGAGGAAACCTGGACTTTATAAGTCTGAAATCGCCAACCCGCATTGAGCAAGCGTGGTGACCACGCTCAATCCTTCTCTGTATGAGAGGAGACCCTCGCCCAGCAGCGGGACCATAAAAGGTTGATGATGATTAGACATGGCCTTTTCAGCCCCGAAGAAACCCAAATAGCAGTCCGACGGAAACACCGCCGCCGGCAAACCGCTCCAGTCCCTCGATGCACGCGGCACAAAGGAGGAGGCGTAACGCCTCGTCCGGACCGCAGCGGCGTCAACAACGCAAGGCGAAAACCCACCGCACGACGGGTCAGGGACGACGGATCAGGGTCGCCAATCAGTACCCTCGCACGCCCTCCGAATCCAAAGTGGCCAGGTGACCAGGTCCCTCTTTCGCAAAATGTCACTAGTCACGCAGACAACCACTTCTTCTTCTTCTTCCTGTGCCTCTTCAATCCTGAAGGTTGGCCATCAGCTTCTTGTACTCGATATTGTCAACGGCGAGTTGGAACAGTTCTTCGACGGAAGTAATGCCAGTCCACTCCCTGATGTTACGCAGCCACGACTTTCTGTTTCATCCAGCGCGCCTTTTTCCTTCTACCTTGCCCATCATAATGAGTTGGAGTAGCGTATATCTACCGTGTCGGAGCACGTGGCCGAGATAATCTATTTTGCGTTTCTTTATGGTGGGCAACAACTTTCGAGGCATTTGAACGCGCTGACCACATTTCAAAAGCCTGCAAGCGTCGTGTGTCCTCTTTCAGAGTCAATGCTTTGCAGTCGTATAACGTAGACAACCACAGACACCGGATATGGATATGAAATTACACCAAATTATCCGTAAGTTCCGAAACCTGTTACGGAGTTACGGATAATTTCCATCCTTTTTAAATCCAGTTATGAAGAAAGAAATAGTCTCCCTCTACTAGTACACACGTAAATATGGACAATACACTAAAATTAGAATACCAGACACGTACCACTGATAATAAAGTCAATCCTCAAAACAACACAATATTTTACCATTGTAACTGTGCTATACTGTGGGGAGGTATTGTGGGTGAACAGGAAAGAAGCCTTTTAATAGTAAAGGAAGTCTCACATAGAAATCTGCCATAAGATCACACAACATTACCACCGTGTTCCAGAAAGAACACAAATAGTGTATAACAGCAAATTATTCTTATACCAATACACTCGTTTGTTATGAACGAATCTGTTCATGAACTAATAATACTTAACTTCCAGTTTAATTAAATTTACATGTTAATGCCAAACTCGCCCAGCCAATACATGAATTAACCTGGTTGCTGCCGCCCTTTAGTCTCTTTTGCAGTAATGAAACCATCGTCATTTCAATCATACGACATTGTGCTGGAATAAAGGGTGGAAAACGACAGGTCACTGTGAAGATCGACGATGATCCCCGGAAGTATTTAAATGAAAATACTATATTTATCTGTCTAAGATAAACGGTATAATACTGTTGAATACTGAAGTCATCTGAGCCTACGTTCTTGTGCTAGAACTAAATAGGAGCTGACTACACATACTGTTTTGTTTTTTTTTTTTTAAAAAGCCTTCTCGCGTTTACCCTGGAAGGTTGGCGTCTGCTTGTCTGGCTGACTATATTAAGACAAGCAAAGCCCTTTGCTATGGTGTCAGTTTTTCCTACAACTTCCCATATTTTTGAACTAACATCAATACTCATTTCGGTATTGTTTATTAATAAATATTGTAATTTATCTACTTACTCAAAGAGGAACAGGCCGGCTTAATATCCTGGGCATCGTGTACCAGTCAATCTACGGTGGTGACTCATTTACCGAGGAGAACAAACTTTGCACAAAACTATAAATTACAATGAAGTTAAAAGTAAGTAAATAAGCAAAACATATAATAAGTTTCCGGGCGCAGTTACATAGGGTGTCTAATATTTAGAGTTATCTTTCTAAAAATCTTTAGGAATTATCACCTTAGTGTGTCCTGGGACTTGGAGAAAGACATCCATCACATTCAACCATTTTCTTTAATATAACCTTCAAAAAATATAAAATAACCTTCAAAAAATATACAGATAAATGTGTATATAGGGGGATAGCCATGGAGCAAATAATTGCTCCATGGGGATAGCCTATACATAGCTATGGGTACAAATATACCATAATTAGGTATGTGTATATTGTATAGTGCACCGCAATAGTCAATGGCTAATACAGAGTTAGTACCTAGTTACCAAAGATGTAATGTCAAATGTCAAATAATTTCAGCTATCTATGGCCCAGGCTTTGACAGCAAACTGTAGTTTTAGTAGTTTCTATGTTCGAGTACGAGACTTTTGGTTATATATATATATATTTTTTTCTATGTACTTTTTTTCTTTTTACGTTTATTATTAATGTATATTTTATGGTATCTAATTGTAACGTGCGTTTTGTTTGTGCGGAATAAATATATTTCTTTCTTCTTTCTTTCTTTCTTTCAAAGTATATTTTTAATGGGACAAAACCCGCCACACTGTTCCCAACCCACTGCAACTCCTGAAAGCCAGAATCAACAGTGGAGACCGCCAGAAAACGCCGAGCAATGAAGCTCGACGAGTCCCGGAGAAACGATTCAACTGTCTTGGGTCCCGCAACGAAATTAATCAGAAAAGAATAGCGGAGGAGTAAGAAAAAGATATTTTTTCCACTTCCCTCCATAACAAGCAGGAGACAGAACAGAACTAGGCCAATCGGCACAAAGGGACATTATTGCAACTGGGAGAAGCCCAGATTGCCAAGCACCACGGAATAAAATTTGATTAAGTTAATGGGTCCTAAGTAGGTATGTTTTGTTACAATTGATTCCAATAATAGGTATGGCAAAAGCGCCTGAACGCACGGAAATTAGGTAGTTCTAGTTTCTACAAGGTCCGTATAATAAACAACTCCGCATGTAACTTGTACACTATCCAACATAATATTGCGTTCATTCTGCCAAAGAAAACACTCCCATAAGATGTGATGTGCGGATTGTTCAAATTCACAGTTCGATGTAGAACATTGACCGAAGTATATTGCAAGTTCATTTGTAATCGAACTTAACACGCCCGTGTTGCGAATATTTTTTTTCTTTTCCTTGCTCCCACACCAGGAACCACTCCCGTATCACGGGCGCGCTCAAAAACACCCAAACTCACACTCACAAACAGCCAGAGCCAGAACCACCTCCCAACTAACCGATCCACGCGGGAACCGAACCCGCGACACGCAGCGCAGCAGTCCATCGCTCAACGACTACACCAACCGTGTCGTCAATTAATTCAAATTCTGTGAAACTGTGCAAACTACGCAAGTGAGTGGATTGTATACCTGGTTGGCCAAGTTCAAACATCACGCGTAAATTTAAATATGTATTTATTTGATAGCTGTATATTTTACGTGGGGTATATGCTAAGTTTGTAGTTGGGCATAGTTCTACATATGTACAACATTTGATCTCAATTTAACTATTGTTCAAAAGTTTAACTTCAAACCTAGCTGCTTATAAATTGCAAGAACGGTGGATATACTTCCAATGGAGGGTCAAAGGACTACGCAAAACAGCAGCAACGACATCTTGGACGTCGAAATAACCTTCGCTTCGAAGCATTAACGTTGAATGGTATACTACCAAATGCTTGACAGAAGTTGTCTCTGTTGTGAGCAACAACACAGGGCTCCGCGGGTTACTGCTTCACCACCACAATGCGCCCGCCCACACCGCAATCAAAACGAGGGACTTCCTGGACAGTACACCGGTCAAACTCCTGGGTCACCCTTCTTACAGACCTGACTTAGCACCGTGTGACTTCTTCTTATTCCCAAAAATAAAGATCAGCTCAAAGGGATACAATTTTCGTCGCCGGATGATGCGCTGTCAGCGTCCGAGCGTGGTGTAAACGAGGTGCCTGCGGCGGACTAAATTTCAAAACTGGTTCAGACGCATAAAACTTTGTATAGAGGCTTGTGGACAGTGCTTTAAAAAGATTTAATAAAAATATACATTTTTAAAATATACATTACATGTTTTTTTTTTTATTATTGCAAAACTTTCTGAGTGTGCCACGTATATGTATACCAGTGTGTAAGCTATATCAATGATACGAACTATCCAAGCTGCAGGGCCCTCTTGTCATGCGTTGCCAACAATCGGTCGAAAATAGTTGACTCTAAAGTGCCGTGCTCGGCCGGCGGCGACGCGGTGAACGCTTGGAAAATCGCTGGCCTGGGTACAAATCTGCCCGTGAACCCATCTTCTCAGAGTGAGATAAGCTGCTCTGCAGGTTGGTAACGGTAATTGGTATGTGTAAAACCTTTGCTTCGTTGAATATCACAGGCTCGCACACGCACTTAACGGACAGACTACCGACACGTCTACTCTCGCTCGTGGCTCTCTGTTTGACAGTGACAGTGTTGTCTGTTTGACAGTGACAGTGTTGTCTGTGGTCAATGATAAAACGCATACACTACATCCCTTTCCTATTATATTTATTTATTTATTTTATTTTATTATATCAACCTGGTAGCAAATTAACAAAATTTAATCTATAAATACTATATCTCTTGAAACATATTTATTATAACTGATTAAATCCAACAAATCAAAATATAACATTATTATTTTTTCCTTTGAACTTCCATGTACCGACTGCTCATCCGGTATCACTGGCTTCCATTCCCCTTCAACTTTTTCCAAATAAATAATGCTCTATCTATAAGACTGTCCTGTTTCTTAAATTCATACAACACGATCTCCTCCATTAGCGCCCTCTACAGTATGCTGAGACTGATCCAAGTTTGGCGCCAATTTATTTGTTTTCTCCATTTCTTTCTTACATACATAAACTGTATCACTCACAATTTTCTCTGACTCTTATTTCTGTCTCTCACATTTGAATCATTATTATTTTTACTTCGACTTTCTAATGAAGGAATTTTGTCCCTATTTAATCTTTGGAAGAAAAGTTCGGATGGTGTTTGACCAGTGACCGAGTGGGGTGTAGTATTGTACATCATAAGATGTTCGTATAAACATTCTTTGACTTTATATTATAAAAATAACAAAATGCTCCAATATGAAAGCATTCTACTTTCATATCAACAATCTACTAACTTATTGGCAGCATTCGACACGGCCTACCAATTTAATGGCAGCATTCGACACGACCTACCAATTAAATGGCAGCATTTGACACGACCTACCAATTTAATGGCAGCGTTTAGCATGACCTACCAATTTAATGGCAGCATTCGACACGGCCTACCAATTTAATGGCAGCATTTGACACGACCTACCAATTTAATGGCAGCATTTAGCATGACCTACCAATTTAATGGCAGCATTTGACACAACCTACCAATTTAATGGCAGCATTTGACACGACCTACTAATTTAATGGCAGCATTTAGCATGACCTATCACAGCATTTGACACGACCTACCAATTTAATGGCAGCGTTTAGCATGACCTACCAATTTAATGGCAGCATTTGACACAACCTACCAATTTAATGGCAGCATTTGACACGGCCTACCAATTTAATGGCAGCATTTAGCATGACCTACCAATTTAATGGCAGCATTAGACAACCTACCAATTTAATGGCAGCATTCGACACGGCCTACCAATTTAATGGCAGCATTCGTCACGGCCTACAAATTTAATGGCAGCATTCGATACGACCTACCAATTTAATGGCAGCATTTGACACGACCTACCAATTTAATGGCAGCATTTAGCATGACCTACCAATTTAATGGCAGCATTTGACACGATCTACCAATTCTATGGTAGCATTCAACACGGCAAGTATGTTCTCAAGTATGAGTATGCGGGTTCGACTCCAGGCCAGGCAAGTACCAACGTAACCCTTCCAAAGCTATATGTACCTTCCAAATACACCTTGGACACAAATGACCAAAGGTCAAGGAAAACATCTTGAGGAAACCTGGACTTTATAAGTCTGAAATCGCCAACCCGCATTGAGCAAGCGTGGTGACCACGCTCAATCCTTCTCTGTATGAGAGGAGACCCTCGCCCAGCAGCGGGACCATAAAAGGTTGATGATGATTAGACATGGCCTTTTCAGCCCCGAAGAAACCCAAATAGCAGTCCGACGGAAACACCGCCGCCGGCAAACCGCTCCAGTCCCTCGATGCACGCGGCACAAAGGAGGAGGCGTAACGCCTCGTCCGGACCGCAGCGGCGTCAACAACGCAAGGCGAAAACCCACCGCACGACGGGTCAGGGACGACGGATCAGGGTCGCCAATCAGTACCCTCGCACGCCCTCCGAATCCAAAGTGGCCAGGTGACCAGGTCCCTCTTTCGCAAAATGTCACTAGTCACGCAGACAACCACTTCTTCTTCTTCTTCCTGTGCCTCTTCAATCCTGAAGGTTGGCCATCAGCTTCTTGTACTCGATATTGTCAACGGCGAGTTGGAACAGTTCTTCGACGGAAGTAATGCCACTCCACTCCCTGATGTTACGCAGCCACGACTTTCTGTTTCATCCAGCGCGCCTTTTTCCTTCTACCTTGCCCATCATAATGAGTTAGGGTAGCGTATATCTACCGTGTCGGATCACGTGGCCGAGATAATCTATTTTGCGTTTCTTTATGGTGGGCAACAACTTTCGAGGCATTTGAACGCGCTGACCACATTTCAAAAGCCTGCAAGCGTCGTGTGTCCTCTTTCAGAGTCAATGCTTTGCAGTCGTATAACGTAGACAACCACAGACACCGGATATGGATATGAAATTACACCAGATTATCCGTCAGTTCCGAAACCTGTTACGGAGTTACGGATAATTTCCATCCTTTTTAAATCCAGTTATGAAGAAAGAAATAGTCTCCCTCTACTAGTACACACGTAAATATGGACAATACACTAAAATTAGAATACCAGACACGTACCACTGGTAATAAAGTCAATCCTCAAAACAACACAATATTTTACCATTGTAACTGTGCTATACTGTGGGGAGGTATTGTGGGTGAACAGGAAAGAAGCCTTTTAATAGTAAAGGAAGTCTCACATAGAAATCTGCCATAAGATCACACAACATTACCACCGTGTTCCAGAAAGAACACAAATAGTGTATAACAGCAAATTATTCTTATACCAATACACTCGTTTGTTATGAACGAATCTGTTCATGAACTAATAATACTTAACTTCCAGTTTAATTAAATTTACATGTTAATGCCAAACTCGCCCAGCCAATACATGAATAATTAACCTGGTTGCTGCCGCCCTTTAGTCTCTTTTGCAGTAATGAAACCATCGTCATTTCAATCATACGACATTGTGATGGAATAAAGGGTGGAAAACGACAGGTCACTGTGAAGATCGACGATGATCCACGGAAGTATTTAAATGAAAATACTATATTTATCTGTCTAAGATAAACGGTATAATACTGTTGAATACTGAAGTCATCTGAGCCTACGTTCTTGTGCTAGAACTAAATAGGAGCTGACTACACATACTGTTTTGTTTTTTTTTTTTTAAAAAGCCTTCTCGCGTTTACCCTGGAAGGTTGGCGTCTGCTTGTCTGGCTGACTATATTAAGACAAGCAAAGCCCTTTGCTATGGTGTCAGTTTTTCCTACAACTTCCCATATTTTTGAACTAACATCAATACTCATTTCGGTATTGTTTATTAATAAATATTGTAATTTATCTACTTACTCAAAGAGGAACAGGCCGGCTTAATATCCTGGGCATCGTGTACCAGTCAATCTACGGTGGTGACTCATTTACCGAGGAGAACAAACTTTGCACAAAACTATAAATTACAATGAAGTTAAAAGTAAGTAAATAAGCAAAACATATAATAAGTTTCCGGGCGCAGTTACATAGGGTGTCTAATATTTAGAGTTATCTTTCTAAAAATCTTTAGGAATTATCACCTTAGTGTGTCCTGGGACTTGGAGAAAGACATCCATCACATTCAACCATTTTCTTTAATATAACCTTCAAAAAATATAAAATAACCTTCAAAAAATATACAGATAAATGTGTATATAGGGGGATAGCCATGGAGCAAATAATTGCTCCATGGGGATAGCCTATACATAGCTATGGGTACAAATATACCATAATTAGGTATGTGTATATTGTATAGTGCACCGCAATAGTCAATGGCTAATACAGAGTTAGTACCTAGTTACCAAAGATGTAATGTCAAATGTCAAATAATTTGAGCTATCTATGGCCCAGGCTTTGACAGCAAACTGTAGTTTTAGTAGTTTCTATGTTCGAGTACGAGACTTTAGGTTATATATATATATATATATTTTTTTCTATGTACTTTTTATCTTTTTACGTTTATTATTAATGATACATTTTATGGTATCTAATTGTAACGTGCGTTTTGTTTGTGCGGAATAAATATATTTCTTTCTTCTTTCTTTCAAAGTATATTTTTAATGGGACAAAACCCGCCACACTGTTCCCAACCCACTGCAACTCCTGAAAGCCAGAATCAACAGTGGAGACCGCCAGAAAAACGCCGAGCAATGAAGCTCGACGAGTCCCAGAGAAACGATTCAACTGTCTTGGGTCCTGCAACGAAATTAATCAGAAAAGAATAGCGGAGGAGTAAGAAAATAAGATAAATTTTCCACTTCCCTCCATAACAAGCATGAGACAGAACAGAACTAGGCCAATCGGCACAAAGGGACATTATTACAACTGGGAGAAGCCCAGATTGCCAAGCACCATGGAATAAAATTTGATTAAGTTAATGGGTCCTAAGTAGGTATGTGCTGTTACAATTGATTCCAATAATAGGTATGGCAAAAGCGCCTGAACGCACGGAAATTAGTTCTAGTTTCTACAAGGTCCGTATAATAAACAACTCCGCATGTAACTTGTACACTATCCAACATAATATTGCGTTCATTCTGCCAAAGAATACACTCCCACAAGATGTGATGTGCGGATTGTTCAAATTCACAGTTCGATGTAGAACATTAACCAAAGTATATTGCGAGTTCATTTGTAATCGAACTTAACACGCCCGTGTTGCGAATATTTTTTTTCTTTTCCTTGCTCCCACACCAGGAACCACTCCCGTATCACGGGCGCGCTCAAAAACACCCAAACTCACACTCACAAACAGCCAGAGCCAGAACCACCTCCCAACTAACCGATCCACGCGGGAACCGAACCCGCGACACGCAGCGCAGCAGTCCATCGCTCAACGACTACACCAACCGTGTCGTCAATTAATTCAAATTCTGTGAAACTGTGCAAACTACACAAGTGAGTGGATTGTATACCTGGTTGGCCAAGTTCAAACATCACGCGTAAATTAAAATATGTATTTATTTGATAGCTGTATATTTTACGTGGGGTATATGCTAAGTTTGTAGTTGGGCATAGTTCTACATATGTACAACATTTGATCTCAATTTAACTATTGTTCAAAAGTTTAACTTCAAACCTAGCTGCTTATAAATTGCAAGAACGGTGGATATACCTCCAATGGAGGGTCAAAGGACTACGCAAAACAGCAGCAACGACATCTTGGACGTCGAAATAACCTTCGCTGGGCACCTTCGCAAGTTTGTACCACGAATGCTTCCATATCATAACAAATACATAGGTACAAGGCACCTCGGGTTTACACGCGTAAAAACACGTACCTACTTCTGCAAATAACACTGGCCCGTTGCAGATAACACGGATAACTACCTACTCCCAAAATTATTAAAGAACAAAAACATTGCGCTCCACGTTATACACCAGTATGTATCATACAGGTTAAGTACCCACAATTCGATTTACCAAACTTTCACAATTTGGTTAAAATACTATCAAATAAGTACAGAATTAATCTTATTTTAGATAGTTAGCCAGTAAGTATTAGGTACCTCCAATACCTATTTATCTACCCGGGTTTCGAGGCTGCCAGAAGTATACGTACTATCAAATGTTTGCCTTCCGCGGAATATAAAACCTCACAGAATAACTGACTGTTCATTTTAATGTGTTTACATTATGCGTTCCATAATAAATTACTCCATGATTTAATATAATTATGTATACATAAAGAAATTTTGTACCAATACTTAAGGAATGTGAAACTACTCACAGTTTTGTATCCTTTTCCCTTTTTTTATTTTTGTTCAACAAAATACCTTTTTGCTCGTCGCCACTTGTAAAACCTTTGCTTCGTTGAATATCACAGGCTCGCACACGCACTTAACGGACAGACTACCGACACGTCTACTCTCGCTCGTGGCTCTCGTAAGACTGACTGACGTGGTGCGCTCGAGACAGTGTTATCTGTTTGACAGTGACAGTGTTGTCTGTTTGACAGTGACAGTGTTGTCTGTTTGACAGTGACAGTGACAGTGTTGTCTGTGGTCAATGATAAAACGCATACACTACAGTATGGAATAATTTTAATAATACGTCCACCAATACTGTTGAGCGTGCCCGCCTGCTGGCTGTGAGTAAGTGGCAGGGGCGTAGCTACTAGCTACCGCCGTATCTGCTGTATTAATTATACGGGGCCCCCAGGCCACGGGGGCGCCCAACTCGCATAAGCAAAAATTAATAAAAACTACCCAACTTTTTTTTTATTTCACAATTGACAAAAGTCAAAAAAAGCAATTTCTCTTTTTCCCGCGTAATGGCCTCAGCACACTGCGCACGACGAGCGACGGGCGACGAGCGATATCCAATGAGAGCTCTGCTTTTCCGAACGGTTCCGGGGGAAGCGAAGTTCTCATTGGATACCGCTTGTCGCCCGTCGGGCGCAGTGTGCAGAGGCCACGCGAAAAGCAGCAGCAGTTTTGTGAATTCCCTGAAAGTTACTATAAAAATACTATAATTACAGCAATTTTCCAGTAAGATTAAAAATTTTGGAAAAAGTGGGAGACAAATAATTATGATGAATAAATATTTCTATTAATTTTATGTAATTTTTTTTTCTTTTGTGAGAAATCTTTAACCTTCCTAAGAGCCCCCAAACAAATTTTTAAACGGGCCCCGCTAAGGCACGCTACACTTTTGGTAAGTGAAGTCGGGCTTCTGGCTGCCACCCAACCGTCACCTAACATAGGCACTTAGCTGGGTAACGCCATTTGTCCGGCAACTGGACAAAGTACGTCGTACTCTTGTCTCCGCCGGCGTGCCAGTTGTTTTAGAAGAGATGGGAAGTGACCTGACGGAATGTCAAAAATACCTCGGAAGCTATCGGAAGGTAAGGCCATCCCATCTTCCAAATACTGTGAGCTGTGCTGCGGTAGCTGCGGAAAACCTCAAACGGCGCAAATACTTTAATCTCTCTAGAACTTATACGTTTGAGCCGTTTGGAGTTGAAACACTAGGCCCATGGGGTGCGAGCGCACGCTTACTATTTCGAATTATCGCCAAGCGTTTAGTTGACCCTTCATGAGACCAGAGTGACTGGAATATTTTATTACAACGTAGCAATACTGCCAGTCCTTTGGGCATATTTCCTATTGACAGCAATGCGGATGAATATTTTGATGCCCTTTCTTATTTTATAGACTTGAAGGTACATTATTATTTAAAAAAAAATAAAATTGTGTAAATATACATAAAGAAGTTAATCAAATAAAATTTATTTTGTTAAAGGCTCTTAGTTAATGAATAGCCAGTGACAATATGAATAAAAACTTTATGGCTTAGTGCCATGCTACAGATGAGGGGCAATTCTCAAGTTTTAGATTATTTTTGTAAAGTCTAGCTTATCCGACAGTTTGTTGCAGTCATAAGCTGGAACTTTCTAGCTCGTTTCGCTAAAAAGCGAGCGAAGAGCGGATTTTGAATCAGGTCACCTGGTTTCTATGTAACCCTAGTGGAAAACCAGGTTATGCCTTCAGTTGCATAACCAGTCTGGCTTTTTTTTCGCATATTTTTAGTCTCAGTGTTGTTAGATGTACGGCACTAATTTAGAACCTGAATTTGCCATTTGAATTTCTTTATTTTACTAGACTAACTGCATCGATATCTCATTTACGCCTATAGAACGCAGAGAGTATTCCTGCATTGCGTTCTAGTTTTTCATGATAGGGTTGACAAAATGACAAGCAAAGGTCTGTAAAGATCACCATGCTTTACGAAGCCTGGTGATCTTTACAGACCTTTGCTTGTTTGCTTTGCTAAATCTCGTGTGAGGCTTTTACTAAATCCGTTTTGGTCTTGACTTTTTTGAAATAATAATAATAAATTCACTTTAAATTGTTCTCACAGGATGACATTCTTGAGCCACTACACTACAAATTTTTTTTTTGAATTTTTTCATTTCCAATGGTGCTGTTGTTGGTTTTCTTGATTAGTTAATATTATTATGATTTCAAAGTGTAGCCAGTTTCATGCAGGATTGTGGGATGTTCGAAGGATATTGAAAGTCCACATTCTGTTCACATTTTATTTAGAGACATCGGTATAAAATATATGAGATATAAAACAGCACAGTCGTGATAAAATTAAAATATATCATAATATACGATAATATAATTCACGTCAATATATTAAAATCAACATTTTAAAGTGTAAGATTTTTATTGAGACGAGGGCTAATCGAATGTGGTCAGTTTTTGGAAATTAAAATTAAAATAAAATTCACATTTTATCTATTAAAACTGACCTTAGAAGATACAATTTAAATGAAAACTTAATAAATTAAATCTAAAATGGTATTTTGGACAATAGGCATAGAATTAAATATTGTATTCACTGTGATATTATTAAAGTTTATAAAATTTTTCATTCGTCAATCGAAAAAACTGTCGTAAACGACAGCAGTATAGAAAAATTATACAAACATTTTATATTGATTTTAAATTTAAATTTTTACTTTTAATCTTACAATTATTTTATCACAGTGAATAGAGCTTAGGTTGGTGGGGGTTAAAAGTGAATGTAAGGTGTCGAGAGCAAACCCCTAAAGGGGGGCTTAGTCAAGAACAGATATAGGTAATATGCCGTGTCATATAACGGGTAAGGTAACATTAATTACATATGTATGTTAATGATAATATATTGTTATATCCTAACACTAATTAAGTAATCCATTTCACATTATTATATACGTTTAATATATGACCATCAATTGAAACATAGAAAGCGGCGGAATGTCTCATACAATACGTTGTCAAAGAAAACAAGATGGACTGCAAAAACAGACCAATCATAACTACATACTTGAACATTTATAATAACATAGCATTATCTATCTAGAGCGTTCATATATACTTTAATACAGATATAAAAGTACTATCAAAATAATAACTTAAATCCTAAGTACATATATCCGTGACAGATGAAACTAAATACAAAGTAATTACGTATAATTTTTAGTTAAAGGTAATTCTGCAAGAATATAACCGGTGTGATGTCGTAAAGAACCTTAGAATCAGTCAGTGGTGGCTCCTTTGATAAGTTGTCAGATCACCATTTGATATAAACATACACAGTAGCAGAATTAACAAAAAATACATAATAAACATTAAATATATAATGCTTTTAATCTCCATGAATCAAAACTCTCAATTCCCGACAGCTGATATAATAATTGTACGATAAAGCTTTAATATATATAAGTATAATTTAATTTAAAAATAAAACATTTCCTTAAAATACATATGGTTAAACCACGTTAACTTTGGCACTGCAATTTATTTCAAATAAAGGCTAACAGCTTAACAAAAGTTATACAATATGTAAAGAAAACCCTGTCCGATCCGTGAAGGTATTGTTAGGTATCGTTAACTGATTCTAATAATGCCTACAACGCCGGACTAAACTTAAAAAAAAATCCCCCAAAAAAAATAAATGTTATTTCGAAAAAGCGAGGTAACTTAATGCATGTGCGGCAGGCAACCCGATAGGCATACATGCGCGGGTGAAGGGGGGCGGGGCATGCGGCACGTGGTCGCATCGCTATTCGCTCCGTCACAAATGGTATTGTCAGTTTTTTAAAAATTACCAAATTTCGGGGAAATTGGAATTAATTCCCGAGAAAAAAAGATTATTTCAAAATTCATTATTATTGTTACTATGATGGTTATGTAAAATTTTATATTTTATTTGGTCAAGTGTTTACCTAACCTTTATTATCCTTATGGGTCGGACAGGGTTTTCTTTACATATTGTATATTTTATAACATATAAATTCTAAAACCACTTAAGTCCGGTTATGATCAATTGTCCAATCGATTTCGATTGCATTTGCTTGGATTTAAAGTAGAGATCATCAACCGGTAACTTTAATATATATATATATATATATATATATACATATAGCTAGATATGCAGCATATTATATAAATTTTCCTATATTTTGATCCAAGCATTAAGTCGTTCAAACAAAATAAAGCGTGTTAAAATAAATTAATATCTTTGGCAACGATTCTTAAGCGAAATCGAGGCGCTAAAGCTCATATTGAAGATTTAAAATAATATTTTATAACTACAGACTATAATTACCAGTTATAATACAATACACTAGGTTGTTCTTAATCTAACACATCAACGAACGTAATATCATTAGGTATAATATGGAATACTTTGTGGAAACGACTGACGTAAGCTTGGCCGGGGGAATATGTATGTATGTACATACACTTTGGGTTAGATAATGAAGACTACTCGTCTGTTTATTTTATTCAAGAGGAGTAATTAATTTTACATTTGATGAAACCTGATAATTTCAGTATAATAGTAAATTCAACTATTTCTTCTTAAGTCATAACGCCCACAAACGTTCGCCAGTCGATCCCATAACTTAAATAAACATTCATTAAACATTGATACCAGTACAACATACAATGTCTTCATTATTACATCTAATCAATAAACATATAATAACAGTAATTCCTTTCTTCTCAATGAAGTATCTTACGACATTACAGTACAATCGACTCGTGATAACCCTAACTCATACATTTTACATCACACCCGTATGGGTGTAGGGTATTCACTTCCAGCTTTTTCATGACATACCATGTCAAGAAACGTACGAATAATAGAAAACAATGCGAAGCACTGTAAGCCCATATCCTTGTAGATGACAAAAATGTATGAGATGAGTTCATCGCTAAACTAGTGACAGTCCATAGATCTTATGCATACCAGCATACCACAGAAAGTAAACGTTTACAAATAAAATAATACTTAATACCTAACTAATTTAATACCAAAAAAAATAAGTTAAAAGTGCTTCTTTAAAAACTAATAAGCATTCATAATCCAATACATATTTGATTTATTCTGGACCAGTTATTGGACCCCACGATGGTAATGAATTCAATCCGTACCCCAAAATATTTATTTAAAAATAAAATGATTGTGTAAATGATGACTATAAAACTATTGCACCATAGAAGGTAAATCATCAAAACTAAATAATGACTTCTTTGAAATTTATTATAGAACACTCTTCTCAGTCTCTTAGGGTAAAAATTCCAGGTTTTCTAAAATATAGAAAGCAAAATGTAACGACCCTAATGAGAATCGATGAAGTAACATGAATATGATATCACACAATCCACACAATAGTATACTGGCACTATCTTATACGATGATGATACATTGGTCTATTTAATATCCTCGTTAATAATAAAACACCGAGACACAACATCAAATGTTAACACGAACAGCTATTGTACTGATATTGTATTAATATTCCTTATAATGATTAAAATGTTATGTAATTGTAATTCTACTTAGATAAAAGATATCTAGAAGGTCTGGGACGTATACTGAACAAGAGACGGTTGGGAATCTGACGAGCTAGAAACCGTGGTATCTAGTGTCACAGGAAATATACGGGACAGTAAGGGAACAGGAAGAAAAACAGTTGGGTTACGAGGATTAGTCGCTGTAGCTGATGGGCCTGTCCTCCCATCTAATGAGAGTGAGTTTGAAAGTGTCGCTAGTCAGTTCACTTGAAATTTTGTTAGGATGAATTAAGTCGCATTTATAATTATCTTCTTACATTATAAATGAGCATTTACATTGAAGTTTGAAAGTAAATATGAATGCTAAACGAAACAATTGTAGATATTGTATATGTTTTTGAATACATTATTAAGCTCTTTTATACTTACTGCAACCAATCAGATCAATTATATTTATAGTACATGGCCATAATCATGTGTTCTATAAAGTTTATTATGAAGTAAAACTGGAGTTTTTTATTATTTAATTAAATCCATTCAGTACGCACGGACGGCAAGCCTTTAGAATGATTATTTTTATTCTTTTAACAAATCGCTTTTATTGAGAAGTTTGTTTAGGGGTCGCTAAAATTAAAAATTAACAACACTAATTATTAATTTCGAGTTCCGGTTGTAAATTTTTCAAAAATATATTACTCAGAAATTATATACATGTATTACGAATCTAAAATTTTGACGTTTTAAAAATAAAGAAGCAAGTAATTTAAAATATAAAATGATTTGTGAGAGCTACATGTGAATAAATGGTAGGTCCTAATTAAAATGATATGTAACTAACATTGTATATATACCATAATTTTACATACAAAAGACAATAATTATGTAGACACATTACAAAATATTTACAAGTTAAATTACAGTAGGGGATAAGTGAGAATAGACTGGAAGATCTTAAGAAATTAAATAACTGTAAGGGTATTGAAGAATAGTCGTTGAATGTACAACATGACATGCATGAGTCGCGTTCACTCCATTGAACCGATAATACAGATACAGACACTCTCAATGCGAATACATTTTAATACCCCAAACATGACAATACATTTAAAATTAAACGGTAAGTATATTTTAAATTACTTTTAGTAGACTACTAAACCTAAATACTAGAATGTTCCAAGTAAGGTTATAGGAAATAAACTGTGTATCTTAGGTAATACTTGTGTTTGTTATCGTTGTTGAACGTAAGCCTGACGTCAGTAGACGTGGAGGGTACTCATGAAACTGTGATAACGCGACTGGGAATTTAAGTACGAGCAAAGGGCGTAGTTTATGAATAAGTTATATAATAAGGTCACGTTAAGTACGGGAACTTTCCAGTTAATGTACAGCTTTCAATTCATCCTCAGGAAAATGTAGGAGATAATCCTTACAAATTAAAATAAGTACATCATCTTTATGATACTGACTGCTATGAAAATACACGAGACAAGATATTTGAAAGGGGATACTTACAATAAATACGCGCACCTGCGCAGAGGACTCGAGAGACATCAGAGAATTAACGTCAAGAGACACAAATCTAATGTATTGAACAACCAACATTGCTGCGACATCGAAAAGTATACGAGTAAATTATGTGGGCTATAGTGAAGCCCACACATCAAACAGCCGGTACACGAACGCTTAGGATACGTTACATTAGTGGTCGAGACTTAGCTTAGGTGTCGCTGTTGGCTGACGGTTGTTTGATCAGGTCTGTACCGCGTCCCACACTGGCCTGAGTCTTCAGTTTTGGCTTATCAACAACCTTGTGATCATGTCCATGCTTATCATGTCCCTTATGTTCATGTCCTGACTTGTGTTCGGCTCCCGCCTTATGGTCGTGTCCGGTCTTGTGATCATGTCCGGTCTTGTGATCATGTCCGGTCTTGTGGTCATGTCCAGTCTTGTGGTCGTGATGGCCGGCCTTATGATCAGGTCCGCCCTCGACCACGCTGACTCCGTTCTTGTGGGTCGTCGGTTCAGGGTCCTCTTCAGTGTCCGCACGGAATTTACGGTTGTACCAGTGTAGGCATATGCATCTGAAAAATGTAAAATTTCAGACTTTAATGTAAAGCGGACAAAACAAACTAGTTTGGCGCGGAGCTATTTAAAGTTTTTTTTATTATGTTTATTCCGCCTAGTGTAACCGTAATTAAGAATCTAAAAATAACATCGGGTCAAGGCTTTGTGTATGAACTATGTATGAAAGCCCCTTTGAATGGCCCAGGCTAAATTGAAATCAATAAAATTAAAAAGTCATTTATTCAAATTATTTTAAGAGTCAGCACTTTTCAAACGTCAGAATCACAAAAGATAGTCCATAAAAAGGCTCTCCCTTCACTACTTCCTAGTGTTTTGAATAAACTGGGTGGCAGAACAGCGGTCTGTAGGTATAGTTAAAAATACCTGACTGTATATAATATTGGGCATGTAAAGTAACTAAAATTACTATACACAGAAAATTAAACTAGATTATTTGCCACATGTCGGCTAGTTACGACAATATACAAAAAGGAAAAACAAATAATTATAAAGGTAATTAATAACTCCATCTTCATTGTTCCGCCCTTATCCCAATTTATGGTGGACGCAATATGTCTTTTTCTTCCATAATTAATAATTTACCACCTAAATAAAAACTTCTACTGAAGAAAGGGCGAGACAGCTTACATATTTATGCATTGCTGGATTTAAAAAAAAATGAATGAATGAACTCATGTAACCTGTCAGTGAGCTAATTCTAGGGAAGGAACATAAACATTGTCTTGAGTTAACCAGGGCGACAACTAACTATTCTTATCTTTTAAATAGTCGTTAATGGAATAATATGCACATGCATAGATGTTGTATTTTACTTGTGCTTTAAACACATTAAAAGGCAAGTTTAACAAAGACGAGGTTATCTTGTTGTAAAATGGTTAGGTGTACCAAGCCCAATTGCCCAACAAATGAGTGATGAATCTTATGAAGCCACTGAAAGGGGGCTGGTAGTTTGTCCTTATTTCTGGTATTAACATTGAGAATATAAAAAAGTGTAGAAGTCTAAAAAATATTCATTAAGCGTAAAATATTTATTTTGCCTAACTTATAAGATGTTAGCGAAGATGAACTGTAGGTAACGCAATTGTGAGAATACCTATAATAAAGAAATTTCTTAGAGTCACTTGCATCTAAATGGTAAATTGCTCAAACAGCTCGTTATTAAATGAGCTCAAGGAGTATCAACTTCAGTATGCTGCATTACTTTGTGAACTGAGCCTTCTTGCTGGGATTTTATATTTGGTAACTAGTGAAGTTTGACATCTACAGTTATTCCTATAAAAACTGCCGAGCCCACAGTTTCAAGCACCTGTTTATCTAAGACGATGTCCCAGATTTCTAACATTCGGTAAGGCGAATTTTGCATATTTCGTTTTCTTGGTATTGAGAACTAGGTTATTTATCATCTCTTGAGCAAAGAGTATCTATTGAGAGTGCACTGTTTACTTCGTTAAAATCTTTTCTTTTACTATGAAGGTAAAGAGATTTATAATAATATGTAATTTAATGTCTTTGTTTCCAAGTAAAGTCACGAAAATTATCAATAATATAGCAAAAACGCTTTAAGAATAAAAATGAGGACGATCAGTCACAGCTGTAGCAATTAATGAAAAACAATGCAGGCTGGAATTGTTTTGTTTATTTGTTTTGCAAAACGCCCCTCCGCCGGCCAGGGAGTGAGGCTCCAATGTAATTAACAACACCAAAACAGCCTCCACCATTTTATATTAAAAAATATCATGCTTAGCTTTCATAAATGAAAAAGCATTGAGAATGAAGCGCCCAGCTGTAATTATTTTAAAAGAAATGTTCGCGAGATTTCTTCTTCTTGTAGGTGTTTACATTTGCAAAATTAAAGATTTTTTATTTCTTTGCAAATGGTTCCAATATCTGTGCTTTTATGTAATTAAGACAAGGCGTTATAAGACTCTTCTTTGATTATGATACATAATTTTAGACTATACCTATCACTAGAAATATGAAAGGTGAAACCTAACAGTAGAAAATATGAAAGGAGAAATATTAGACTACCTATTAGTTAATAGATAGGTGGCCAGAAATATCACAGTTACTAACAGGCAAAGCCTAATCTTTGCTTATCGGATCGTAAAAATATTACCCATAAAGTATAGCTAGTAAATGGTGGCACAAATGGAGCCATCAATCTCATAAATGTCAGAGGAGGGTCGCTTGTGATACCAGGCAAATATGAAAAGAAACAGTTTTATACGAGCGACACTACTGTAATAACTTTCTTATCTTCAGGATATTTTCCCATGTCGTTGTTGGTAAAAACAGAGGGCCAGGGAAAAGATTTTTCCTGGCCTGCTCAGCAGTAGGAATTTGGGTAGAAGTTGTTGGAGTAGAATTTAAGAAACCTTACATTTTGTAGGCTGCTGTCTAATCTTTGCCGTCTTCAACCGATGTATTAACTTCTAAATTCATTTTTTATAATAACTCTGATATGAGTATCAGTGAGCGATATCCTCATGGATATCTTCCGTCTGGGAAGAAGGTATCCTCATGGATACCTTCCGTCTGGGAAGAAGGGAAGTTTATATTGGACCTCCACCGATTAAAACCCTCTGTTCCTTCCAGTACCATGAATTGGAAGCCTGAGGCATGAGTCGTCGCACCCTCGATTGGACCCTTGCTATATCTCATCATCATCATTACAGCCGAAAGACATCCACTGCTGGACATAGGCCTTCCCAAGGATCTCAAGGACGACCGGTCCTGCGCCTCCCGCATCAAGCGGTTTTCCGCGAACCTTCACTAGGTCGTGCTATATCTACAAGTACTTGATTGCTACAGTAACAAACAAATATCATGATAACTAGTAGTCCTCATGGAAATTACTCCTAATTACGCCATAAAACATTACCCTCTATGACCCATGGTAGTTCAGTAAGTTGCCTTTTAAGTTGGATTAAAAGCGTAGTGATCGGCGTGTATTTCATTTGCCTAATTGGCTGGGGTCAGTTTATCGTTAATTTTCCTAAGTGAACCGACTTTAACAGTAGTCTTCACGTGACTGTGTTGAGGGTAAGTCTTTCATTTTGTAAATAAACGTTTACTGTTGTGAACTTAGCCTTTTACTGTACTCTACTAATCCTCGCCTTCCGGGTTATATGATGGGTAAATTTGACTTGTCGGTTTTATACAAATGAATACGTGTTTTACGAATTTTATCTTTATAAGCTAGCTTCTCTCCACGACTACGACCGCATCCGCGTGGGATTTTTGGTTCGTTCGACCCAACCCATTGATGCTACTTGTCGTCCGCGTGCAACATTACTTCGTTTTCGTTTAGCGGTCTTTCTTCTTTGAAACTTTTTTCTTTATTTTTTGGCTCCGAAGAGTCGTAGTGTCTACAAGAATTAGGCTATCATTCAAATGCAAAAATATTTTTTCATATCAGGCCAGTCTGATCTGAAAAAATATTTTTGCATTTGAAAAGTAAAGTTTAGTTCAGCAGTTTTTGCTAATAATAATAAACAGATTAGGGCATACAAACTTTTCAGCTTTATTATTCCTTTATATGTACATATTGTTCTACATTTTTAAATATTTATATAGGTAAATACATAAAAAAAACATTTAAAAATATAAAAAATAGTAGCCCACCGGTATCGGGAACAGGGTCCAATCACCTTTATTATTATTATTGCCGCAACTTGACGTTGTTAGAAGCAATTGAAAATGAAGCACTAAAAGGAGGAGCTAGTAAGTATTTATGACATCAAAGAACCAAAGCCAATGCAAATCCGAAATACTCAAAGATTTTTATCTTTGAGTATTTCGGATTACGGAGGGATTATTTTCGGGTACTAACTTAACTAAATGCAGAGTAAAAATATTATTTATTCATTGCAGCACTCACTCATAACGAAGCTTGCTACTAGAGAAAAGAAATAGAATTGGATCATGACTTCCGGAGATTATTTCCTGACATCATCATATATGATTACCGGACTGACAGATATTAGGAACACACTTTTTCGACGGCCGAATTGTTGATGATTGACTATTGGTGATGATGATCGCTAGTACCTACGTATATTTTATACTCGACTTTTGTCGAAAGCTCTTATTTGTAATTTTTATTTAAACAACAGAGCAGTTGGAGCAGTGGTGGCATCTCCGTGACTTTCTAGCTGTAGGTCGTAGGTTCGAACTCAGACAGGCGATTTACTTAGACAGCATAACCATACAAAATACATTTGATTGATTTCTCTATTTACAATTGCTGAGAAATACTCATTACCTTGTACTTATTAGTCAAGTTCTTTGGAAATGGCCCAAAGACTTTTAGATGTAGCCAGTCAAACAAACTTTCATTTCTATATGATGTTTATTTATTGTCTGTCTATGTAGAAAAGTGTAATTAATGTTCATGTAAATCGATGTTGATTGGTCCTATGTTTGTCTCTTCAAATGTCAGATTTGCTGATTTACTTAATATTTTCATCAGACCTATCTGTAATTAGACTACTTTGAATAAGTATGTCAACCAGGAATGTATGGTATGTCAGGCTTAGGACAGTCCAACACACCCCCCAGACATCACATCACACACATCACGTCTACTGGACTAACCCTAGCTCCATAAAAAATACTTTATTTCAGCAATTTTCAATTTGTTACCGGACAACATTTACGTGTATTCGTTGCATCGAATGGTATCCTGGTACCCACCTCAAAACAGCGCCAAGTATGCCAGCTCCAACCAGCGCACCACCAGCCCCCATCAGATAGTAGCGATGCTGTGCGGCCTCAGCTCCTGGGGACAGTTGCACCAGTCCCACCACAAGCACCACGATCCCTAGGAGAAGGGATCCCACTACCGCATGAAGAGCTGCAACCTGCGCATACTAATAACATTTGAAGGAACTTTAAACACAAGTGTGTTAAACATTGATCTCTTCTAGATTAACACCAATTACAAAGGAGGGAAGAAGGAAACAGAAGAATGTAATTGCAGATACATACATGGACAGAGTTGCTGATACTACGGAAGTACTCTTACGGAACAGGATAAGATTACATTAAATTAGATTAAATAACAACAGTGTTCCATGAGTCGACTGGTCGTGCCTCGGGAAAGCACGTTAAGCCGTTGGTCCCGGTTGCTATACGAACATCTAATGGCAGTCGTTACGGGTTTTTGGAGCCCTCAAAAGTCCAACAATTTGTCTAACTGCAATGCTACGATGGCGTCTTCGGGTTTTGAAGGTCAGACAGCAGTCGTTTCACGAAATATATCGAAGTTTAGCCAAAATCAGCAGTTAGACTGGTAAAGCGGACCCCAGACTCCAAAGCTGAAAAAGCTTCGAATGCGACTGGGATTAACGTAGAGATGATGAGTGATCCATGAGAGTACTTTCTTCGGAAAGACAGGGAAGGTGACCCACACAACACACAAGAGAGGGATGACGATACATCATGCAAAGGGTTTTTGTTACCTTGTTATTGGTCAGAGCAATATGTTAGTAGCACGGGGCAGATTCCTGCCACGGGCAACGCTGTCAACATACACGACTCGATGGAAGCCAACACTTTAAAGCCTGGATATAATGATTTTATTTCTAGTTTAGATAAGATTTTGGAGAACTGGCTTCTATCTCACCTTCATCATTAATATTTTTAACCTATAACAATAATAGGTAACTGCGAAAGAAATTTTTGATGAACTTTTTTTTTACATTATTATTTTTATGTTACTTTATATGTTCAAAGTTTCTATAATACTGAGAGCAGCAGTAGATTACGGCCCACTCCCTCTCACCGAGAGGAGACCTGTGTCCCAACAGTGGGAAAATTATATGCTGATTATGAATGTAGGTATATTATAATTATAATGTTAATACTTTAATTGCATATTAAAGTAAAAATCTTTCTGTTCTTCCGGAACCAACAGATCATTTTATATATATTTATGTACATACATGGTAATATTTTTAATTAACTTTCTGCAGTGGCTTTGGGGCCCGGCACGGGTCAAGTATATAGCTAGGTACATGAATTCAGACTAGCCTTTCTAGGGTATACTTTAAGCAACTACATTTGAAATGTTCTTCAAATTTTAAAGCTTTTTAGTTTGGCTACCAATCCGAAAATAGATGATTATAGTACATATTTTAAACGTTCTGATTAGTTAACAATGGTTAATTGAGCATGCTCTGAGGAAAATTACTGGAGTATCAAAGACGCAACAGCACAGGACGAAGCCAGACGCTAGTCTCTTATCTAAAAGGATCTCTGATCCCACTCTTTGATCACGAGGTTTTCATCCAATGCTGCCACGGACACCTCCTAAAAAGATGCAAGACTGGTAGCTCACCTTGCCACAAACGTAAAGCTCACTCCTCAGCCGGTGGTGATCAGGCGAGGGTGTCGCATCAGCGTCGAGGGGGCGGCCGATTTGCAGAGGCAGCTGCGATGGCCTCCGCCCTCCTCCTCCGCGTTTCTCATTGCGTCGTCTCTCATGGCGAACCGCCACCGCTGGCATAGCACCAATCATCTTCGCTGTACAACACCAGGCCTTCAGAGGCGTGATGGAGGCCCATGCTTAGAAGTCATGCTTTTAAACACGGGCCTCCTCCACTCTTCGCATTATTAAACAAATTTATATATCCTACCTTGTTGTAATTCTATTATGTATTAAATAAATTGAGCTACCAGGACAGCAGGTCGTTCGAGAGAGATACGGTAGCCTCTGACACAGGCAAATGAAGGAACACGGTGATGTTTTGTAAGTAATAGTCTGACACTTCTGTCCTCTTCTCTCGAAGAAGAAAAGAAAGAAGTCATTAGATGCTTTCACATCGAAAACAAAAATATATAGTATTTCAATATCGATTTTCTTTAATTCTAAACCGAAGTCTACATACTCGGTTAAAGACCTCCTCTATCATAGTTCGTAGCCTCCACTTTAATAGCTTTGACAGTGACAGGAGATGTAAAAAGACGGGGAAGCTCGTTGTCATAATACTATTTTACTACTAACACAAGCATAGACATTGCGATCATCAAGCTGGTATATTGCGCTGATGTCATATTGA
The DNA here is from genome assembly GCA_017933935.1 of Sesamia nonagrioides. Classification (NCBI taxonomy): domain Eukaryota; kingdom Metazoa; phylum Arthropoda; class Insecta; order Lepidoptera; family Noctuidae; genus Sesamia; species Sesamia nonagrioides. The sequence continues at coordinate 939,573 of JADWQK010000743.1, read as the reverse complement.
CTTGAAATAAGCAACAAGGCTTGATACATAAGCTATCTGAATACCTCATGGTCCCACACCATACCATCTCAGGGAATTCATAACCCACCCATCATTCACTCTATGCAATAACTAGAACAGAACCCCAAGTCCCCAATGTCTCACTTAGGTACATGAACACACTTAAACCACACGTATATCAGCTGTCATACTTTAGTGGGCATAAACACAAAATATGGGCCTCAGGGTTTTTATCTTTATACAGAAATATGGGTACTTTAATATATTGTTCCCGACTTTAACACGAGGAGAAGGGAAACAATTTTTTTTTTAATATTTAGGCTGCAGAAACCAATTTTATGGCTATAGGAAGGTGTAAGTCTGATTAAAAAATAACAAGGAAACTAACTTACTTTGAAATAACAAGGAAACTAACTTACTTTGAAATAACAAGGAAACTAACTTACTTTGAAATAACAAGGAAACTAACTTACTTTGAAATAACAAGGAAACTAACTTACTTTGAAATAACAAGGAAACTAACTTACTTTGAAATCAATTGACTTTTCTTTGCTATCGATATACAATGATATTTTTTCTTTATACAAAACCTGAATACAGTTTGTTCAGAATCGATTCCAATCATTTTTACACCATGTTATATTTTTCCCAAATACATTTAGAAATTGTTGCAGTGTGGTTACCGGGCGCTCAATACAGCTGACGGTAGAACATAGTTCGAGGCGCTTGAGACAGGCACCCCAGCGCTTCGCCACAGCAGGCGCGGGCGGGCGAGCGGTGCGTTGACCATATTTTTGTTGGGATAACCAGCTAAGCTTTGTGGTTTTTCTTGATATCTTTTTAAAATTTTGTGCATTTTTTACTTAAACATATTGGACACGTGTTCGGGTTTCGCATGTTCAAAAAATAACGTTGTATATATTTTATTCCTTTGTTACTCGTTTCTCTCACTCCCGCCAAGCACACTTCTTTCAATTTTATGAAACAACAAAAAGCTACTGAATACGTTTAAAGCGCTGTTCCCAAAGAATAACTGTTAGGGTATACTTACACCGCTGATTATCTCTTGGTTGAAGTAAGGACTGGAGCATATCTGCAACAAGCAATTCGATGTCAAGCGACTGATCCAATATGGCGTTACGTCGGTCGGGCGGAACAATAAAATGTTGAATGATTGCTATTATAAAACTCTCTCCGTTTATATGCCTAGTTTGTGTTATGGTATTAGCTTAATAATTATATTTATGTATTTCTTCTTCAATCAATTGACACCGAACCAACAGTACCAGGGTCAGTACAAGACTATTACGATAGAATAATAACTTGCATTACAGACAGCTTACAGATCGCACGAATTCCACATCCTACAAAAACATACAGCGTACTCACAGAAAATACAGAAAGACTTCTAAAACGAAGACAAGAGTTACAAAGGGCTAAAAACAAAACACGATCAATGAAAAACGAACTCAAAGCACTCTACAAATTGACAACCAAATATATTAAAAAAGACTACAAAACCTATAGGATAAATTTTCTTCAAAAATATATAGAACAAAGCGGAAGTATAAAAAAGGGATACAAAGAACTACGAACAAATAAAACATGGATTGAAAGCTTAAAAGAAATGGGAGAAAGGGATACTGTTTACAATCGAAAAGATATAATTAACATCGCTACAAAATTTTATAAAAACCTATATAGCGCACCAGATTCAATCAGATACTCTAACCTTATCGAAAACGACTGTACTGACACTGAAACTCCACGAACACAGATAGAGTTAATAGATGATAATGAAGTTATAGAGACCATAAAACGGCTAAAATCCGACAAAAGTCCAGGTTCGGATAACATCACCAACGACGCCTTAAAAACCGCCTGCTTCATACTAGCTACGCCACTAGCAAAATTATTTAATCTAATTCTAGAAACTGGTATCACTCCATCACAATGGTCTGAATCAAAAATCATATTACTCTATAAGAAAGGGGACCCAAAAGACATCGGCAATTACCGTCCCATAAGTCTTCTACCAAGCATTTATAAACTTTTCTCTACATTAATCAATCAAAGAATCAGCGCAACACTTGAGAAGAATCAGCCTATTGAACAAGCGGGTTTCAGGAAAAAATACTCTACCATAGACCACATTCATACGTTAGAATTGATAATCGAAAAATATCAAGAACAACAGCGGCCGCTCTATATCATATTTATCGATTATCAAAAAGCATTCGACACAATTTTTCACGAAAGTATTTGGGCCAGTTTAAAATCTCAAAATGTAGAGAGAAAATACATAAATATACTCAAATACCTCTATAGTAACAGCTCAAGTAGAGTAAAACTAGAAACAGTGGGCCCCGAGTTTCCAATCAGGAGAGGAGTTAGACAAGGAGACCCTATATCACCAAATATTTTTATAGCTGTACTGGAATCCATCATAAGTGAACTAGACTGGAAAAATTGTGGATTATCCATCAAGGGTAGATATCTAAGTCATTTACGTTTTGCGGACGATTTGGTTTTACTGTCAGAATCGAGCCAACAACTACAATATATGCTAGAAACTCTACATAAAGTTAGCAGACAAGTTGGCCTAGAAATGAACATCACAAAAACTAAAGTAATGACGAATTTCAAAAAGTGTAATATAAGAATTGGTAATGACCTCATAAACTATGTGGATCATTATATATATTTGGGGAAACAAATGGGATTTAACAGGGAAAGTAATGCCCTAGAAGTGGAGAGAAGAGTCAAACATACATGGAACAAGTATTGGAGTTACAAGGAAATATTTAAAACCGAAATGCCTATCAAAATAAAGAAAACAATTATGGACTCTTGTCTCATTCCCTGTCTTGCGTACGCATGTCAAACATGGAAGTTTACTAACAAAATAAAAAATAAAATAGTCACATGTCAACGAGGTATGGAACGTAGTATGATGAACATCAAGAAAATAGAGAAAATTAACCACACAAAAATAAGATCTAAAACGAAAACAATAGATGCACTTAGTTACAGCCAGAAATTAAAATGGAAATGGGCCGGTCACATAGCGCGACTTAAAGATCAAAGATGGACAAAAACAGTCACGTTATGGAGAGGTCCATCAGGCAAACGATGCAGAGGAAGACCATACGCAAGATGGGATGATGAAATTAAGAAGATAGCTGGCCCACAATGGCATCAATTAGCTCAAGACCGCGAAAAATGGAAAGCTTTGGAGGAGGCCTTTACCTGAGGGGGGTTCCAGTAGAAAAATAGAATAAATTTTGAAACATGTTTTTTATAGTATTTTAAGAATGTTTAATATTTACTGGAAATATAAGGCTTTTTTATTTTTTTTTATTTTTTTATTTTTTTTTTTTTTTATTTTATTTTATTTATTTCTTCTTCATGCTTCCGGTGCAGTTAGCTTTGGCAACGTTTTTAGGGTTCCGTACCTCAAAAGGAAAAAACGGAACCCTTATAGGATCACTTTGTTGTCCGTCTGTCTGTCTGTCTGTCTGTCTGTCAAGACCCTTTATCTCAAAAACGCGTGGACGTATCAAGCTGAAATTCACATGAAATACTCGGGTCTATTGTCCCTGCAAGCTGTAAAAATATCAAACTTCTATGCCAAGCCAATCAAAAGATATAGCCGATTATGTCGATATTTTCAACAAATTTTCGACACTCGCAAAGGAATCAAAACCTACAGGATACTTCCCGTAAACTCAGAATCTTGAAAATTGGCATGAAGCATTGTCATATAATGCAAATATAGGGAAAATTGCGAAAATCACAATTTTTTTAGTTATATAATATAATAAACATATTTTAATAAAATGGAACTTACTACCTTATTTCTCACGAACGAATAAAGTTATCAAATTGAAATTTATACCAAATACCTAGATCTATTGTCCCTTTAAGCTGTGAAAATATCAAACTTCTAAGTCAAGCCAATCAAAAGATACAGCCGATATGTCGATATTTTCAACAAATTTTCGACACTCGCAAAGGAATCAAAACCTACAGGATACTTCCCGTAAACCCAGAATCTTGAAATTTGGCATCAAGGATTGTCATATAATGCAAATATAGGAAAAATTGCGAAAATCACATTTTTGTAGTTATATAATATAATAAACATATTTTAATGAAATGGAACTTACTACCTTATTTCTCACGACCTAATAAAGGTATCAAATTGAAATTTATACCAAACACCTAGGTCTATTGTCCCTTTAAGCTGTGAAAATACCAAACTTCTAAGCCAAGCCAATCAAAAGATACAGCCGATATGTCGATATTTTCAACAAATTTACGACACTCGCAAAGGAATCAAAACCTACAGGATACTTCCCGTAAACTCAGAATCTTGAAATTTGGCATGAAGGATTGTCATATAATGCAAATATAGGAAAAATTGCGAAAATCACATTTTTTTAGTTAAGTAATATAATAAACATCTTTTAATAAAATGAAACTTACTACCTTATTTCTCACGAACTAATAAAGGTATCAAATTTAAATTTATACCAAATACCTAAGTCTATTGTCCCTTTCTTCTTGTTCTTCTACTTCTTCAGCCTATAGACGTCCACTGGACAAAGGCCTCCCCCAAGGCTCTCCACGCTGACCGGTCTTGTGCTGCCCGCATCCATCGGCTTCCCGCGACCTTCACCAGGTCATCGGTCCACCTTGTTGGGGGCCTCCCTACGCTGCGTCTCCCAGTACGTGGCCGCCACTCCAGAACCTTACTGCCCCATCGGCCATCGGTTCTACGAGCAATGTGCCTTGCCCACTGCCACTTAAGTTTAGCGACTCGCAGAGCTACGTCGGTGACTTTGGTTCTTCTGCGGATCTCCTCATTTCTGATTCGATCACGCAGAGAAACTCCTAGTATAGCTCTTTCCATTGCCCTTTGTGTGACTCTGAGCCTTCGTATGAGGCCCATTGTGACCACGACCACGTTTCAGCATTGTCCCTTTAAGCAGTGAAAAAATCAAACTTCTAAGTTAAAGCGATCAAAAGATACAGCAGTTTATACCGACACCTTAGACGAATTTCCGTCACACGCTAGGGAATCAAAACCTACAAGATACTTCCCGTGAACTCAGAATCTTGAAATTCGGCACGAAGCAACGTTATACTATAGTACAGACAGATAAAGGAAAAATTGTGAAAATGATAAATTTGAAGTTACATAAAATATTAAAATATTATTTTTGCTTACATGACATAAAATATTTTTTTAATAATTATAAACTTACTACCTACCCTTTTTCACATGAACGCGTAGAGATATTAAAGTTGAAATTCATATTTTATTTATTTTTTATTTTATTTTATAAGTACAGTGACAAACTACAGACTAAGACAATCAACACAGTTAATACGACATACAGTACATTAATCTGAAGTCCAATTATTCCTGTACATAACATTCAATGATTAATAATTATGCTTCGTTAGAGACGGAATTAATATGGGTAAGTTACCAAATGACATTATACAAACAATTACAACCTACAATTTATACAAACAATTTCTAAACTCGTTAAAACTGCTCAGAAACAAGTCTACCTTAGCGCATTTTGTATTATATTGATGACACATTCTGGATAACGGGTTATTCTTTGAAACATTATTGTTACTAGCGGGAATACTGAATAATTGTGGAGTGCGTACAGATCGAGATGGTATTTTAAAGTTTAACTGGTCCAGTAAGAGTCAAATAAAATAAAAAATAAACATGACGTGTAAAAGTGATCAGTGATCCTACTTGCTTAATAAACGATTTCATTTCATTTCATTTCAAGTAATTTAGTATCAAAGGAGCCGTTAGCAATTTTATGCAGAACACTTAAATCACTGACCCATCTCCTTCTCTCAAGACTCCTCATGTGAAAGTGTGTAAGTCGCTCTTGGTAATTGGGGAGTTTACGTCTGAGACCACATTTTGCGCATAAAATTCTGACAACTCTTCTCTGTACAGATTCTATGCGATCTATGTGAGTAATATATATTGGAGACCACACAGAGGAGCAGTACTCCAATATAGACCTTACTAGGGAATAGTACAGCATCAAGAAAGTTTGCGGATCTTTAAATGGTTTGGCATTTCGCAATATAAAAGATAGTAAACGGTTGGCCTTATTACAAATATGATCGTAATGCGGTCTAAATGACAAAACAGAATCAAACATAACACCCAGGTCACGCACTACTTTTACCCTATCTATTACTACTCCCCTGATAGTGTAGTTATAGTTAATTATGTTTTTACTATTCTTTGAAAATGTTATAACCTGGCATTTTTTGGTGTTTAGTGACATCGATATCAAACACTTCTTAAATCTAATTGCCTCTAAACTGTGAAAAATTTTAAATCAATGCTAGTATTATAAATGCGAAAGTAACTCTGTCTGTCTGTTACGCTTTCCCGCCTAAACCTCTCAACCGATTTTGATGAAGTTTGGCACAGACAATCTTTAGACCCTGAGAAAGAACATAGGCTACCTTTTATCCCGAAAAAAATTTGATGTTCCCGAGGGGAATTTGAACAGCGCGATATAACCGAACTCCACGCGGGCGAAGCCGCTGGCGGAAAGCTAGTACATCATAAATTGTAAACCGCTACGTTTGTACGGCGGAACCCTCGGTGTGCGAGTCCGACTCGCATTTGGCCGGTTTTTTCATTTTAGAGATACTTTTAATCTAAAATGACGACCTAGGTTCATACAATTTGGAATTTAAGGTACATATTAAATTTATTCCATATTAAACTTTATACTCCTCACTATGTTTTAATTACCTACTCAAAGAGCAGAGACCGCCTGTTATTAATTTAAGGGTTCTCCTTAATTTTATGTCTGTGAATTTTGACTATTTCTATTTTGTAGTTTTGACTTGTGTTTTACTTACGGATTTATCTGAAATAAATAATTTGATTTCATTTTGGTGCTCCGACAGAACCTAGCATAATAAACCCCGGTTCGAAAAACTAAGGCAGTTTCCCACTGCACGAGTTCGTATGCACGCACGTGAAGATACCATGCTAGTATTGTTTAATATAAGTCTACGACGATCATCTCCTATCTACACAGACAGTGGTAGACATATATTAAATATTTAACAATACTGGAAACCATTAAAGTGCCCTTCCTCTCTCCTACTTATGTAAAACTTTGCTGTTCCAAATAGATAAATGTGATATATGATTTATTTTCTTTAAGTCGGTTTGTGAAATAATACTATTACACATCACTCATATTTTACTGTCTATGAGAAGATAGTCCGAAACAAACTTAAAGATCTCAGTATATTTTAAAGTCCAGTGGTCAAATCCACAGAACAGTTAAAGTATCTATTCCGTGGTCAAATCATATGAAAACCATGTGGATCGATATCAGAGATGATATTTTGAGGAAAAAACCACACAGATTGAAAGGACCTGTCCAATCATTTGTCAGAATTTGTCCAGCTTAACTCAAAACATAAGGAGCTCAATGATTTGATAAACAATACCAATAAGGATACCAAGGACATTTGTGTAGGCCAAATAAATTACTCAAACTAACAGACCATGACAAAAACTAACAAAACAGAGAACAGTACCTACTTAAGATAATAGAATACTTTCCAAAGGAAGGAAATATTAATGGACATATCAAGGTAGACCATATTAGAACTGTTCTTCTGTATGGCAGTGAGGCATTGCCTGTGCTTGAGTGGCACAAGCAGGAGCTGCGTGTCACGGAGGTGAATGATGTGATGATGAAATGATGTGTGGAGGTACGCGGAAAGACCGCATCAAGAACTCCGGCATCCGTGGCAGTCTTAGTTTCCGTGACATAGCAGACAAACTGCAAGAGGGTCCCCTACGCTGGCATGGTCACGTTTTACGAAAACCGGTATGTTACGTGGGTAACAAATGTCTTGCCATGGTGCCTCCGGCGGGCCGGAACAAGCGAGGTATACCAAAGAAGTGCAGGCTTGACGTTGTAAGAGATGACATGCGTGCCAACAATCTCACACCACGGGATGCCAGAGATCGTGTGTCGAGGCGTATATGTAGGACAGCGGACCCCGGGCTCCGTGCAAAGCCGTGCATGCAACCGGGATTCTATGCTGAGATGATGATGATATCAAGGTAAACCACAAAAGCGTTCATCCTCTCTCCTCATGTTTTCTCTGCTGTGCCTGACAGCTTCTATCTATACACTATGGATGTAATGAAGACTAAATTGAATTGACTTTTGTAAAACGTCGCTTGCCATTTTCGATCTTTTCATCAAACCAAAGTGCGACGTCACCATACTGTGTAAAGAGGGCATTGAAGTGGCGTTAATATCCTGGAACATGACAAGCATTAGGTTGTGCACTTTATAAAATAAACAGTCTAAAAGCATGAAGTTCATAGACATTGTTGGACCGATCGTTCCTGAAAGCAGCTGTTTGTTTTTTATATTATAAACGTCCGTTCCCTGAAACGATCTACTGTTCAAATAGGGAAGGAGCAAACATGTTTTTGTTTGCAAAGTATTGATGTTTCGGTTAAAATTCTGACGAACAATGCGAATTCGTTTTGTTTGATCGGAACAAATAAACCGTCTGTGGAAAGGAGATATTTATGAAGGTGTGTATTTCAGTGAGTTATTCAATTCGTTTCAGTCTCATTCAAACAACTCATTAATAAATTTAACAAAAAAATTAAATACCGTTTTTCTTGAATTTTGTATTACATTTAAAAATATGCGAGGTATTCTATAGTCGTTCGCTTTTTAAATTAAACAGTTGGTAAGTATTTAGTTATTGATTTATTGGAGTTTTAAATGGGATACCTGTATCCCGGCCTAGAAGAGGCCCGCCTCTTCTCGGTGAGAGAGAGAGAGAGTGGGCCGTATTCTACCACGTGGGCCCAGTGGCGGTTAGTACCCGCACTAGGCCAACGACCTCAGCATAATTATGTAATTGGGAAAAGGCTACAAAGTTATTTTGTATGACCCATTTTTGTGACGATGAGGAAATAAAACCAAGTCAGTGAAATATACAGTATCTGTATTACAATAGTAACAGAATTTATTAGAGTTGGCAAGTACTCAACATGTCTATAAGGAATGTGCTGGACGCAGCAATAAGTGGTTACTATCGGGAACGGAAACACGATGCTAAATCACTGACTCGAGAAATTATGACTATCTGCAGAGACATACGGTCTGGTAGGTACTAACGTTCATTATTGGTATTTATGATAAACTTGTGTTGTCCTACTGAAAGGCAAAATATCTCGCCATCTCTTTCTGTGCTTAGAACATTCATATAACTTAGAAACGTTACATTGATACCTACTTACCTGACCTGGAATCAAACCCGCACACTCGTACTTGAGAGGCTGATGTTTTAACTATTAGGCCACCACGTACCGTTTCACTCCACAGAGAGCCGTTATTCCAACTATTGCGTAGGGATTGACACCATCGACAGCCCACTTCACTTAAGTTTTAACCATTCACCTTAACTTAACTATTTACCGTGATTTTTACAAAATCGATTCGCAAGTCGTGTTCTGTGGTTTCACTTTACCCCATGAGAGTGTAGCGGTATCTACAAATGCCACATGCGAACAACGCGTCATACTGACGTGACACGAATTCTACATCTCGCAAGCAGAATTTACAGTGCAACTAGCCTAAAAATCGACCGTTAGGCAAGTGCCCGCCAGACATAACACCCGTCTGGTCGGAGGATCCTCCCTTTTCTACGGAGAATGAGTACTTAAACTTTATTCCCTGTTCCTTATGCCTCCACAGGAGGAAGGCGTTAGCATGTGTAAGTTTCAAAATTACGTGATTCATCTTCACGTACAAGTAAAAATATCGAATACTGCCTACATCATATCTCAAGTTGATATCCCTGACTCATTCCTGTATTCGTGACATTTATATCGTATTTCGTTCCCGGCATAATGTTGTGATGTAACGCGAGAATTCTTGAGCGAAAAAATTGTAAGCTTTCGACAAAGTTGTCCTCTCCGCACGGATAACAGCATGGACTTAATGTACAGACGGGCAAGCTATTTGGTATACAGGCTTCATAATCAACTTTTATAGCTTCGCATTAAATTCCGCGAAGGATTTGGCAAAAGTTTTCCATGCCAATCTTGTGGCATTCACCGCCGCCAAAACACAAGAGTGTCTGTTTAGCGCCAAGAGTTACCCGTTCACTTTGCTTCCTGCTTTTCGAAATGTATTCTTGGAGTGCACCGACCGTCTTTAGCTTTCGGCAGTTAAGATTCCTTTAAACTTAAACTTGGGCAGTTCATTGAGTCTAAAACCAAGATGGCTGCCAGGAAACATGGTGTTGTTGGAAAGGTCCGGCGGTACTTCGTATCTGGACAGCTTCTTTTGTATACAAAGCGTAGGTCATATCGGAAGACTGGGCCAATTTGCTTGCGGTGGTCTTTCCGTCTGATTAAAATTTAAGTGCATCATTGGTTACCATCAGACGGGATCGTGGTCAAGCATTATTTATAACGTTAAAAAAAGTATGTATAGGCGTAGTATTTCGCCAGTTCTAATAAGGCATTAGACACGCTTGGGTGGTGGTACCAACAATTCAACACAATCTTTTAGGTATTGTTACCAGATAATCAGTCGTGGTGGCCTAGTGATTAAAATACCAGCCTCTCAAGTATGAGTGTGCGGGTTCGATTGCAGCTCAGGTAAATACCAATGTAACTTTTCTAAGTTATATGTACTTTCTAAGTATATCTTGGACACCAATGACTGATAATAAGGTGAAGGAAAACATCTTGAGGAAACCTGGACTTTAAGTCTGAAATCGCCAACTTGCATAGAGCAAGCGTGGATTACGCTCAATCTTTCTCTGTATGAGAGGAGCCTTATTCCCAGCAGTGGGACGATAAAAAGGTTGATGATGATGAATCACAAATTAAGTATAATGTTGTTAAATACAAAGACGTACATACGTTCGGTTGTACAGCTGTACCGCGCGACGATCCTGGAATGATTGCGCGGCGGTCTTGTTTTATTTCCAGGCGCTCACCCGGACAATAAAGTGAAATTGTGCTCGCGATAAAAGTGGCTTTGTTCACCTTATGATACAAGTTATTTGGAAACAAAAAGAAATGTTGTGTAGCAAGGATCTTTGATGTGTTGTTGTGTGAAACAAAAGGCAGCATTTGTGGTGGAAACGAGAGGTTTACTTAGGGCATTGACTCTTATCTTCTGAATTAAGCGAGGCCTCTATCGTAGATGATAGCACTAAGGTAGAATTTGAACGAAAGAGCTATATAACTACAGTATAGTATGTCATCATCCCAGCGTTAATCCCAGTCGCATCCGAAGCCTTTTCAGCTTTGGAGTCTGGGGTCCGCTTTACCAGTCCAACTGCTGATGTGACTAAACTTCGACATTTTCCGTGAAGCGACTGCCGTCTGACCTCCACAACCCGAAAGTGACATCGAAGCATTGCAGTTAGACCAATTGTTGGACTTTTGGGGGTTCCAACAACCCGTAACGACTGCCACTAGATGTTCGTATGGCAACCGGGACCAACGGCTTAACGTGCTTTCCGAGGCACGACCAGACCAGTGCAAATATTCATATTCATGCATATAAATACTTGCACTGTGCGGGGATCGAAACCGCGCTACCTTGCGCAGCGGCCGCGTCCGCTACCGCTACGCCACGGAGGCTGTCAACTACAGTATAATATGTATCGTGTTTAATCGTGAGAAATGTTGACAACAATGAAAAATGAATCCATTGAGTATCAAATTTTCCTCAACCTTTTTTTTGTGTTCTCTCTCTGCATCATGTTTGTCACAAATAAGAGGATTTTCTTTCTTTCTTTCCTTTGGATTCGAGATAATAATGAACTTAATTTCTTCCTGATTGCTTGAATCTGTGCTGCTAGGTAATTATGTAACACACTATCAGTAGCCATGGGTTTCATTTTGACAGTTTAACAATATTCATTTCACCGCCAAAAGGAGCCCGTTCACCTTGGCCCCTACTTTTCGGAATGTGTCCTTGGAGTGTTCCGACCGCCTTCAGCTCTTGGGAGTTGAGATTTCCTCGAACCTTAACTTTGGGCGGTTCATTGAGTCCAAGGCCAGGGTGGCTGCCAGGAAACTTGGCGTTATCGCAAAGGTCCGGCAGTACTTCACACCTGGGCAGCTTCTAATGTTATACAAAGCACAGGTCCGTTCGTGTGTGGAGTACTGCAGCCACATTTGGGCTGGTGCTGCCAAGTGTCACCTGGCCACTTTGGATTCAGTGGAGAGACGTGCAAAGAGGCTGATTGGTGACCCTGATCTAACTCGAGTTGGTCTCCAAAGCCTAGAGCACAGGCGTAGAGTAGCCAGCCTTTCGGTGTTCTATAGGATGCATTTCGGGGAGTGTGCGAGGGAATTGCATGATTTAATTCCCCATCTCCGTTCCACCAGCGGACGACCCGTCGTACGGCTGGTTTCCACCCTTACGTTGTTAACACCACTACGATCCGGACGAAGCGCTTCGCCTCCTCCTTTATACCGCGTACATCGAGGGACTGGAACAATTTGCCCGCGGCGGTGTTTCCGTCGGACTACAATTTGAGTGTCTTCAAGGCTAGAGTGAATAGGCTCTTAATAAACTAGTGCGCTTTACCATCAACGATTGCGTCACTGCTTACCATCAGGCAGGATTGCGGTCAAGCGCTGGTTTATAATTTATAAAAAAAAAAAAAAAATGCGTTATTCAAGTTGTTGAGTAGACACATTTTCGAATACATGGAGCAATGGATTGGCAATATGCTTCGAAATGATTCCAACTGACGGTAATGCTACGCAATAAGGCTGCTGGTGTATCGATGTTCTTCATTGCTATTTTATATGGCACCAATACCAACTGTAGTAAAATAATAACAGTACTACTCGTACGCTCATAAAACAATAGTCAGTCTTAGAACTGACTTTTGTTTTTGATTTTATTTTTATTGTTAATACTAGCTTTCCGCCGTGTTCGGTTATATAGCGCTTTTTAGATTTCCCTCGGGAACATCAAATTTTTCCGGGATAAAAGGTAACCTATGTTCTTCCTCAGGTTCTAAAGATTGTCTGTGCCAAATTTAATCAAAATCGGTTGAGAGGTTTAAGCGGAAAAGCGTAACAGACAGACAGACAGATAGACAGACAGACGGACAGACAGAGTTACTTTCGCATTGATAATATTAGTATGGATTATTTCTTCTACAATTTCTATTTTAATTTTGGATGAATCTTTTTCAGGTTGTTGCTATTTTATATGCTATTTCTATGGACCATGGTACTGACAACGAAATTTATTATTATTATTAAGTGCCTTAACGGAGCAGAGTTACTGTCAACTTATTGTTTCCATTTTATAAATTACAAGTTCCTTACATTCAAACAAAACACACAATTAGACCTTGTTCATGAGCTAATGATAGTAAAGTTATAATCAAGTTCATGTAATACTCTTTTAGCTAACGCTTTATGTTTTCACTACTTATTCAGTCTCCAATGTGTAAAGTATTTGGTTTAGTAAATCTCTTGAAACAGCCCATTTGTCGTTCTACAAGACTCTCACAATTTTAGACAAAGTATCTATTTCTTCAAACCACACACCTTAGCTACTCACTTCACCTCCCATTTGACAACACTAAACCAGATTCTTTTGTGAAGTGGCTATACGATTTCCATCGTAAAGTACGTACAGTGGGTCACACGACAGTGTAACTAAACCAGTATAAGCTGGCCTCTTGTTCTGTTATAACTCCGTACTACGCTAGGTCAGCACTATATGAAAAGTTTTCTCCACACACAGACTCCGGTATTTCCACAATTGTTAGTATTTTTTTATTTGTTACTTCATTTTAGATTATTTTGTTTGTTAAATTATGGTTCGTTAAAATCTGAATTTTTTTATTATGTGTTGTATGAACATAACAGGCATCTGGTTAAGGGAGAGCCCTGGTGACACGCGGTACGCGGTCTTTAGTGGTGGTAGGCCATAATATCGGCTGCCTACAGAAGTTACCACCCACCAGAAAAAGTCTTGCCGTCAAGCGATGTCGTTGTGTCGGAAGTTTGGTCGTGCAGGGCCTCCAGATCAATCTCCCTCTGGCGCAGCTTCGTTGGTCGTGTTTAACATTGCATCACCTCGCTCAACTGCCGTCTTCCTTCCTATTCACTCAGTTTTTTTTGAGTGAATGGGCTTAATAAACTAGTGCGCTTTACCATCAACGATTGCATCTCTGCTTATCATCAAGCACTAGTTTATAATAAAAAAAGTCCTACAGGTTTTAATATAAGTACATAAATCTCCCTTCGGCTTCAGTCTCTCACAAAGTTAATATCAATGTGTTACTATGCGGACCAGTCTACTGTACCTATATCACGTCATGATCTTGACCTTTTCACCAAGGTACACGCCCTTGGACTGTCGCTAAGGGGTTCCCGATTGTATAAAGTACGCATAATGCGTTTGTATAGCTTTCATAATGCAGAACCATGGGTTTATGAGTGGTTTACATAAGCTAAAGTCTACAAATGTGTGTCTACAGACGATGACAAAAATAGCGCGTGAAAAGGTTATAATTGGGGACGCCCTAGAAGGATGTATTGGTACGTTATTGGAAAGCTTTTTTGGAAAGGTCAGGTACGTCGCACAACCGGCGTGCTAGTATGTGTTAGTGTTCAAGAATTAGGCTAACAAATGCAATTTATTTTTAAAATTTGGCTGGTATTTACAAAAATAGAATTAGTTTTAGTATAAAAGTATAGATACTCTCTCCGTCCGCGGCTTCGCCCGCGTAAATTTCGGTTATATCGCGCTTTTTAGATTTCCCTCGGGAACATAAAATTTTTCCGGGATATAAGGTAGCCTATGTCCTTTCTCAGGGTCTAAAGATTGTGTGCTTTCCGCCCGCGTCTTCGCCCGCGTGGTGTTGGGTTATATCGCGCTTTTTAGATTTCCCTCGGGAACATAAAATTTTTCCGGGATAACAGGTAGCCTATGTTTTTTCTCAGGGTCTAAAGATTGTCTGTGCCAAAGGAGAATGCCACCCGATGGGCCCCTAATTTGTGATAGAGTGTCAAGAATATTTTCTTATTAAAAATCAAGTCGTAATTTTATAAAACTAACTATTTTTTTTCAGAATTTCTTGTACCATAGCATTGAAAAACAAAATAATATTTATTTTATTGAATCTAAGCTAGTTCCGCCATTATAACTTAACCTGAATGTTGCCAGGTAGACGACAGACTATCTTATTTAAATGAACGAGGTGATCGATTGAAAATATCGATAAAATATATTTCTATTCTGGTCACTAAAAGTGCTTAGATGAAGTTACAATAGTCAGTAAAAGTCTGACATTATTTTCCAATCCACCCAAAGGCAGGGGTTGTCACTTAGATGATTTTAGCTCACCGAAAAACAATTATGTTATGTTTTGCCCCCCCCCACCCTTGGCGTCGGAGCTGGATCCGCCCTTGATGGTCAAACCAAGACTTTTCACATAAAAAAAATGTTTGCGGTCTCTGTCTTGTAGCGAAGAATTAGGTTGCAAAATAACATTTTTCTTTTATATCATAATGCACAAGTATATCTTAAGTATGCACTCGTAAATAGTAAACAAGAAAAGAAGAAAGAAAAACTGTTTACAACTGTTGCATAAACAATCAAATATCAACACTAATAAAAGTCACCACTAAACTATATCTATAAAACGGTTACGCCATACATGGAACACAACAATTAGTAAATGATATTATTTATAAAAAATCGATTTAGGAAATCGATTAACAAAATATTTAACCTGGTAACATCTACTCGGAACGCGAGGCTATGATTTATCTGTCAAATCAATACGTCATTCAAATTGTTTTCAAATCTTTACAATTAGTTATTTACCAAAATCGATGTGAGGTAATAAATTGAATTTAAATAATCTTTGTATGTATTTTATATGACTTCATTAGTTAACTATCTAAACTAACTTACATTTTATTTTGTCATTTTTTACAGATATCGTCTGATGACATCCTGTGTGTGGAATGTTTTGTATTATTACAAAACCAGACAGCATCTAACACAAATCTATCACTTGTATCCCCTGCTCTTGGACACCTAAACATATGCTATGCATGTGGCTTGTCAATAGCAAGTCGTAGAACTCATAGAGTCAGTCAAGATTGTCCTCAAAGGAATGTTATAATAAGATGGACACCAGCACATCACGTAAGTGTTTATTCATATTTATTTATTTAAACTTAATGTATGAATGCGTATGTATGTGTGTTGAACTAATGAAATATTAATGAATATCAAGTATCTAAATATAATATTTTTGTTTTAGGTGTTGCATTTGGAACGAGTTTGTCTTCCTTGTTGGGCGGCTGCATCAAGACAAGTCCAGAGGCAACCCGTTGCTGGCAGTAGCCAACACACTGTGGAGTCTGCACTGGAGACTGGTATCATGGATGGAAACATAATTACAGATACGATGATTCCTGTACCACCACCACTGCCACCGCTGGTTCCACAACCAACATCACCTCAGGAACAACAATTAAGTCAATCATTTTCAAAGATTAACTCACAAAAGTATAAACGGGTATCGGCAAGTTCACGTCATTGCCTATTTCCTGGTTGTGTGAATATTGAACGTCTATTGGTACCAGGTACTTTAAAGGAAATTCTTTTATTAAATTATAAAGTGTATATTCCCTTGTCTGCAAGAATTTGCCGATATCATTTAAATAGCAATCGTTGGGATGAACTAGAAGCACCATATTCCAATTTTACTGGATTTCAAGTAGATGATATTTTCAGTAAACTTGAAAAAGCTACTGAGAGATAGTTAGACTTTAATGACATAAACTCAATGGATTCTCATTTATGCCATTATTGGTTAGGACTTACTGCAGAGCACTTCAATGAACTTTTAAATTGTAATCCTTTGTTATACAATCACTTTCCAAATCCTTCTGTTGCTCTCAGTATATTTTTAGTAAAACTCAGAACAGGTGACAGTAATCAAAGACTACCAACTCTTTTTAAAATGCCAAGATCCACATTGGAAAAAAAAAATTAACATTGTGAGAAATTGTTTAAATGAACAGTTTGTTCCTCGATATTTAGGAATAAATCGTTAAATCGTTAGGAATAAGTCGTTTTAATGATATAAGCGCTCCAGCACAATTTCTAGACAATATATTCCTTGAAGAATAAATGTCTATTATTTTAATTGATTGTTTTTTTTTTATTAAACATCTGTATAGCATTTACTATATTTTAAACTCCTTTATAATTAAGCCCTTTCTAAATAAACTACAGCTAATCATGGATGGCACAGCGATCTTACTAAGTAGCAGGGCAGTGATTTTACTTTGTAGCTTGCAGGAGATGCTGTCCTATATGGCATACATACACGTATATGTATACTAGGTACCTAGCATTTTGCCAACTATCTTGGGGTCGGCTTTTAGTCTAACCGATGCAGCTGAATACAGTATTGCTCAAAGAGTGACTGCCCATCTGACCTCCACACCTGATACACTGGGTTATAACATGTTACCTCCCGGTAAGAGGTTGTCACACTTGCGGGATTCTAGCTACTCGTAACAAGTATAAATAATGCACCCAGTATCAACAGTTTGAATGTACTAGCAGCCATCCAGGTGAAGTTTGTAATGGATGGTCACCCATGTGCAATCTGAACAAGTAGCTTAACTTAAGATATCTCCTTGTGGCTGTTGTAACGTAGCCACATGCTCCTCCAACCAATTTAGCCCTAAGTATATTTATTTCTACTGGTGCCAACAAAACCTACTTCCGCTGACTGCAAGGTAAACAGTTTAATATATTATTTAGCAAGAAAAGATGATATCTAATGTTTTTATTTCATTTGGGAATCAATATTAATACTAAAGATATTTTATTGGTTTAATGTAAAATGTTTTTGAAAAAATATTGTTTAATAACCTCAATTTCTTCATCAGAAAAAAATTCAATAATTCTCGGAAACTAGGGTGAAAAGTTATAAATTGTTTTCAGGACCTGAAAAGGTAATTGTAGTTCTTCAAAATAAAGTTAAAACCACCATGGCACGCAAATTTTTTCTGGGGGCCCAAATCTCCTAACAAAACGGGCATTCTCCTTTCATCAAAATCGGTTGAGAGGTTTAGGCGGGAAAGCGTAACAGACAGACAGACAGACAGACAGACAGACAGACAGACAGACAGACCGACAGACAGAGAGAGTTACTTTCGCATTTATAATATTAGTATGGATGTAAATAGACCTCCTGTTTTTCCCACCAGATATTGTCACCACGACCGTCACCGCTCGACACTAGTTTATGAGTGATGACACCGTTTCGGACAGGATATTGACATTTGACCCCAAATTTGACTTGATGACACCATTGGCACAGTGGATGAGCGATCGACTGCTGCGCTGCATTTCCCGGGAACGGTTCCCGCACGGAACATTTATTTGCTGGATGAAACTAGGTCTTTACTTGTTAGGATTCCGTATCTACGTCTGTTTGTCTCCAGGAACTGTGGTATGTAGTGGAAAGCCGCTATACTAATATTTACAAAAACAGATGTACAAATAGTTCGTGTGCAAGCGAAATTTTATAATGTAATGTTCATAGTCAAATTAATTTGCCTTCATTCCTACAGATTTTTGCTTTTTGTTTTGCTTTTCTGGTATTTTGGCGTGTCTAGCTGCCATATTTGTATATTTTTATTATTTTTTCTCTTGTATTACTATACCTACATAGTATTGTATAAACTATTGTTTTTTTTTTAAATGAACAGACAGCTGTGCTGCTGGGGAGTTTCTTCCGCCACTTCTTCTTCCCAGCGAAAGCACTTAGGAAGTGTCGATGGGTTTGGCGTTTTGGGGGACTGTTTTATGTAATATTGACGTTCAAAAAGTGCTGATTCTCAGCCTAGTTTGAATAAATGACTTTTGATTTTGATTAAAACAAGCATTCCATTATTGTTAGGTGCTGTTCTGAATATCTTCCACGACACCAGGAATGAATGAAAATAAGTGTGTAATGTGAAGAATTATTATGAAATGATACTAGTTACCTACTTCACGCCTTCAAAACCATAAAACGTGAATTTTGTTCCGCAAGTATTTAGTTCTCTTGCGATGGAAAAATCAGCCCAGACCCTGTCAAGTTTGGTAGAGTTAATTCCATTCAGTGCACATCGCACAGAATAAGTAGAAAGAGTTGATGAGTATTATTAATGACTAGCTGCGCCCAGCGGTTTCACCCGCATAAGTTTCGAACCCATTGAAATATCGGGATAAAGAGTATTCTATTTGTTAATCTGGGTTATAAACCTAAAATTTCATACAAATACGTTTTGTTGTTTTTGCGTGAACGAGTGACAAACATCCATCCATACTCACAAACTTTCGCCTCGTCTTTTATACCGCATACATTGAGGGACTGGAACACTGACTACAATTCAAGTGTCTTCAAGGCTCGAGTGAATAGGCTAGGAGTAACTAGCACTTTTTACTATCAACGATTGCATCACTGCTTAGCATCAGGCGGGATTGCGGTTAAGCAATAGGTTATGATTATAAAAAAAAAAGTATATGTATAGGTACTCCACTGCTAGAGCCACAGTTATTAAAATACTTTACTAAAGTATTTTAATATGACAATAGTTTCGTTAACCATTTCGTTAAGCCTTTATCCCCCTTATTCATAAATGTTGCTTTAAGTTAACTAGTGATTAGCGATTGTTTAACCCTACATTTTAGACGTTTGCACGTCACTTACCTAACTTTAATCATCGTTTATGAATAAACCCCTTAAACACTGTGGTGTTTATTCATAAACGATGATTAAATTTAAGTGACGTTAAAAGGGCAAAAATGTATGGTTACTATTAATAATAATATTATTATTAATAAATATATAAGCCTGTGATGTTCCACTGTTTTACAAAGGCCTTCCTACTTTCATTTCACTGCGCTCTGTTTAAAGCTGCTAAAGGCCCAGTTATTGTCGAAGGAGTCCATCACATACCGCTATCTTCGTCTGAGCCTGTTGCATAGCCGCTTGCTATCAAGATAAGTCAAGATTGGCCCATTGATTATTATCTGACTTTACATTTAGGTCTTGTAAATCCTAGTTGTCATACCATCAACTTCAACCTCAACTCTTGATCCATGGCCTCTGTGGAATAGATACCACAATTTTGCCAATAACACGTGTAACAAATTATAGAAATTCTGAAAATTTTGTTTCACAATAATGGCTGATATCGCCAATGACAGTCGAAAAAGACGGCCGCGTGAACCGGTTGGAGGTTTGAGACAGTCATGATGTGGCCACTATGCTGCAATATTTCAATGTTCTTTATGAATTATTTACTGAATACTTTTTAAAACATAAACGCGCTTTTATTTTAAACGACGCTATAAATAATTCAAAAGTCCAATGAAAAAGGCCATACCCTACCATAAAAACTTAATCACGTTAGTGTTACGTCAAATTCTATATAACAATGTCGTGTTTGTAGCCTAAACATCTGCAAATAGTCTTTTGTGGTAGTAAGTTGGTAGTTTAAAAGACCAACTATTACTTTTGGTGTCTCACACGCTACAAGCGAGCCTCGTTAGAAACTTTAAACTTTAATTACTTACCTAATGAAGCAACTCTGTAGTGTACTTGTATTACAAGCTTAACGAGACCGAATAGCTAATTAGTAATGTTTATCTTTGAACGAAACTTTCAGTACGTCAAGCAAGTATCTTCTGAGTTCTCCATAGAATACCCAGCCATGGTTTGCTATTAATTTAATAGAATTTTGTGTCCAAAGGATATGGGACCCTTTTACTAAGACTCCACAGTCTGTATGTCACACTGCTGTATCTCATAAAACGTGTGTAGGTACGTGTGAACCAATGTCTCATGCTGACGTCAACACGAATTCTACATCTCACAAGCAGAGTTTACCGGCAATTAGCATACTTAAAACTTCACAACTTCAACCTTTGGGGAACTGCCCGCCAGACATACCACCCGTCTGGTCGGAGGATCCTCCCTTCTCTATGGGGAATGAGTGAATTGTACTTTCTGTTCCTCATGCCTCCACACGTGATAGCAACACAACTGAACTGTTCATAGATGACGAAACAAATATTATATTTTTCTACTTGTGTGAGTCCAACTTTTACTACTTTGGTTGGTTTTTACTGCGGTTTTACTCGCAACAATCTCGATCCCGTGATAATTACGGAATAAATGTAATCTATGTCCTAAACCAGGCCATAGTCTACCCGTGTGCCAAATTCCTTCAGCCGTTTTAGTATGAATAGAACTTGACAGTTATAAATAACATGAACTTCCAGTTATAGAATGTGAACCTTCCTTTTTATAGTACACTAGCTTTCCGCCCGCGGCTTCGCCCGCGTAAATTTCGGTTATATCGCGCTTTTTAGATTTCCCTCGGGAACATCAAATTTTTCCGGGATAAAAGGTAGCCTATGTTCTTTCTCAGGGTCTAAAGATTCTGTGCTTTCCGCCCGCGTAGAGTTCGGTTATATCGCGCTTTTTAGGTTTCCCTCGGGAACATCAAATTTTTCCGGGATAAAATGTAGCCTATGTTCTTTCTCGGGGTCTTAAGATTGTCTGTGCCAAATTTCATCAAAATCGGTTGAGAGGTTTAAGCGGGAAAGCGTAACAGACAGACAGACAGACAGACAGACAGAGTTACTTTCGCATTTATAATATTAGTATGGATTTGAATGTAAATAACATAAAAATGTTATTATGTCATGACTATAGCAGCAAACATTTTTTCAAACGTTATAAACTAGTGCATGACCGTAATCCCGCCTGATGGTAAGTAATAACGCAATTATTGATGGTAAGGCGCACTAGATGATTAAGAGCCTATTCACTCTAGCCTTGTCATATAAATTATTATGGATGTACATAATAATTTTGGGCTAAGTTGGCAAAAATTGTAAGAGTAGCTACAGTCGGAAAATTTATGGACCGTTTTTCCTCTTGATTTGTGACGTGTTGATCTGTAAAAACAAAATCCTTCCCTAAACACTTGATTTTATTAGAAAATACGATAATAAGTTATTTATCTCACAGCTGATTTCATGAGTTCAATATCACAAGGACTTCGTTTACCTTGTGTTTCCTGGAATATCTTTTACTTATACACTTTTACTTACTATGCTCTATTTTGGAAAAACAAAACGAAAAGTATGAATTCTCATACTTTTCTTTTTTGCCAAGGTGTCCCGCACACGCAGTATCTCTTTTAATACACCCAACTAGATGTTTTCTGTCTGACTATTCTGAAGGAACACTGAAACAAACTCCGAAGGTGTCCATACCACTTGAGCACTGTACTATTCAAATTTCTCCATACCGTTCAATCTGGCAATGACATACATACATATGATATTGTCTACGAGACTACGGGCTACGCCGCACCGCTACGAGCTTTAGTTGTCTACACTGCTACGAAGGTCGGTTGGCTACTCACGCCGCTACGAAGGTCGAGGGGCTACTCACGCCGCTAAGAAGGTCGGAAGGCTACGAGTTTGAGATGGCTACGCAGAAACATGGACCCGCTACACACACTAATTGATATTGACATGTCGGTTACAGGAAGGTCTTCTTAATTCTCGAGGTACCGTAGGTATCGAGACAGGTATATATGTATGTATATACATAATTTGCTTGGGTTGTGTCTACCTAACATATTTTAGATTTGAGTAAAATCTTTTGTAACAAAATCAAGACTGTTTGTAATTAATGTAAAATTACTAGGAAATAATTCCCACTTGGTATAATTACGTTAACCACTAGATTGAACAAATTTTTTAAGTAATAATTTTTAACTTTATTTGTTCATAAAGACAACACTACTTAAATATCTGTTTTAAAAAAAATGTAAGGTTTTGAAATTATACGAAGAAGCCCTTTTTGAGAAGTTTCGACATGAGTTTGTCTTTGTTTGCTTGTAATTTTATTTCAAATTCAATGTTAGTACCATTTTCATCACAATTAGATCATCATCTTAGAAAAAGGAAAATATAATAAAATACACGTCCTTTTGTTTTAATTATTTTATTTAATAATAAATATGTAATAAATCGAGTGAAATAAATTATGTTTGCCTAACGTGGAATGATTTGTGAGTCGAGATAAAATCGCCTCACCGTGGAGAAAACGACCCATGTAAGGTTTTATAATTTCCAAGTTAATAGCTAATAAACTTCAAAATTACCGTAAATACACATTAGTTCATTGATTTATAGAACTGATGTTTGATAAAGTTACCTAATGTTAATAATAAATGAGGTCTGGCTATGAATCGCTTTCTCAGCGGTAAAACCGTTTAATACAAAAGTACTTTGTTTAATATACAGAAAACTATTTAATTTTATATAATTTTAAATTCATACTTTAGTTAGATGACTAGAATGAAAAGAAAAGTGTTAGTACTACATAATTTCATTAAAAAACTGTATCAAGTAGGACAAATTCGAATTCTTTTCTATAAAGTTAGGACTACTATTCGATTCTCAATTTAGTATTATATTCTTATAAACTTATATTTTGATGTTTTTTTTTTATATTTCAGATTTTTGCCTATAGTTAGTATCACTTTGTGACAAAAACAACAACCAGTGTTACTTTGGACTCAAACAAAATGGTGACGAATAGTTAACAACTGATAAAGGAATGTATGATAGAAGTTGATCTCAAAACTTGTGTACACACCAAAAAGTTTAGAAAACTTCAGTTAAGTACGTTACTAATTCATTGGTAAGGTCTGTAGGTGATTCAAAAAATAAATCCTAATATGGCACTGTACTTGTGACTATTTAATTCGATAAAATACATTTAGGTGCTCTACGAGTGTATAGTTTTATTTAAAAAATGCGCAAAAGCGTTCATATAAATCTCTCCACGACACCGAAATGGCATAAAAAAATCACAACTAACACATTTTGAGCTTTACCACAACATCAAAACATTGGACAACAAAACGAACACTACAACGTAATAACTAGAGATTTACAAATCACAATTGGGGATGTCGATATTATTAGGGGTACAAATAAGTTTCCGCCGTTTTTTGAACATGCGGCCGAGCGTTATCATCATCATCATCCCAGCGTTAATCCCAGTCGCATCCGAAGACTATTTCAGCTTTTGGAGTCTGGGGTCCGCTTTACCAGTCCAACTGCTGATATGGCTAAACTTCGACATTTTCCGTGAAGCGACTGCCGTCTGTCGTGAAGTTGTTGACGAGTATGTATACCTGGGACAAACAGTCCAACTAGGTAGGTCCAACTTCGAGAAAGAGATGTCTCGGCGAATCCAGTTCGGTTGGGCAGCGTTCGGGAAGCTACGCTACATCTTCTCGTCGTCCAAGATACCACAGTGTCTCAAGACTAAAGTCTTTGACCAGTGTGTGTTGCCAGTGATGACTTACGGAACTGAAACGTGGTCGCTCACAATGGGCCTCATTCGAAGGCTCAGAGTCACACAAAAGAGCTATGCTAGGAGTTTCGCTGCGTGATCGAATCAGAAATGAGGAGATCCGCAGAAGAACCAAAGTCACCGACATAGCTCTGCGAGTCGCTAAACTTAAGTGGCAGTGGGCAGGGCACATTGCTCGTAGAACCGATGGCCGATGGGGCAGTAAGGTTCTGGAGTGGCGGCCACGTACTGGAAGACGCAGCGTAGGGAGGCCCCCAACAAGGTGGACGATGACCTGGTGAAGGTCGCGGGAAGCCGATGGATGCGGGCAGCACAAGACCGGTCAGCGTGGAAAGCCTTGGGGGAGGCCTTTGTCCAGCAGTGGACATCTATAGGCTGAAGAAGAAGAAGAAGAAGACTACCGTCTGACCTCCAAAACCCGAAGGCGACATCGAAGCATTGCAGTTAGACCAATTTTTGGACTTTGCGGACGAGCATTATCATATAGGAGAATAATTTTGTCATGTATGGAAGTAATGGACGCGTTTTTCCTCTTCCTTCATTGAATAATGCTTCCAATTCTGTGTCTTTGTACGATTTCGGTTTATACTACGTTCTTTGTCTTCCACATCAAAGTCAAAGTTTAAAACTATTGAAACCACTCACGACAACTTCTCTCGCTTAAAGCAGCTCCCCCATAAGCCTTTTAAAGCAATCGATGAGCCTCAGCTGCAGATTTATTCAAATTAAAGAAATAAATCAAAACTTCCCGCAAATGACAGTTTTCGGCACAAAACTAGTTATTTTTGCACAAAAAGAAATATGTGATACTGACACAGAGTCAGTATGTTTTTACCAGATGTCCGAACTTAAGGTATCACATTTTACATCTGACAATTTCAACGAAACCTCTTAGTGAGGACATCTTTTGTTAAACGGCGGAAACTTATTTGTATACCTATTATATTTTGTTTTTTTTTTTATGTTTCAAGCCTTTAGCAAAGCGCTGTTGCGCATTATTCTGCTTATGCTCTGAATTCGTTTATTTTTTTAGACTAGTGAGTTTCACAGTCGAAGGCATTGATACTTTACGACAGAGAATGATGGCATGGTATGTACACGTGACACTTACAACCAAGTATTTCAATTGAATTATCCTATAAAAATTACCTAAATATAAAAGTATAGGCACAAGAAATTTCATATTTAATCTGTGCAAATACTATATTTTGCGCTATCGTAATGTGCATCAGAATGTAGTATACAATAAAGTAATTAATTATTATTAAACTTTATTAAATTATGTGCTCAGTAATGCATTGTTACAGCTTGACATGCTTGGAGTATGTTAATGGTTGCTAGACCAATCAATGTAATGAGCGTTGCAATAAGCGGCAACATGTGCTGCCAATATAATACAGGCTGCTTTGGATACTCTCCATAACAATAAATTCATTGTCAGACTAATAAAGAGTCCCTAACATTGCATAGATTATATTTGCATTATAACAATACATTATTAAACTTTTAATATAATGGTACTTTAAAACATTTTTATATCTTTTTACAAAATAATACTGTCACCAATATCTTTCTCGACAAATATTAAAGAAAAACGTGCACAAGTAGTAAATTACAAATTATTTTGATTCCTCTTAATTAATACAACACGAAGCTAGCTTTTTCTAGACATTCAGGCGACAGAATATAAATACACAATTATATTAAATGCCCATTAAGAGAATACTTGAGGGATTACTTACGTTACACATCCATAAACTTCCCTATTTTAATGTTTGAATCTAAATCTTAATTGGAAATTGTGAAACTGTTAATTTTGTACTTGCCCACCGTTTCACTTCGGATTATCGTTGTAACAAAGTATGATATAAGAGAGATATGTATTTTGTCTTTTTTTTAAATGACGTTTACATAATAACTATTACACTGTAATTATAATATTTAAAAAATCACTAACTTTGTGCTTTATAAAAACTTTTCAAAGATGGTTGTGGAAACAGATGTTACGGATACTATATTCGTATACAGAATATTGCACAGACACTTTTTAATGTTCTGTCGGTGCACTTATTACAACGCTCTTGTTACAACGACCGAAATGGCCCCTCTTGTCTAGACAGCTCAGTATTCTTCCAATGAACCTTAACCTACTTATCAAAAAATTACCGAAAATTGTGCTATTACAAATACACAATACTAATATTCGTGAAGTATTTATTTAATAAGGCAATGTTTTATAGACAGCACTTACAGTTAGAGACAGATATTAGATACCCGCTAGAAGGTACGAAATAATTAGTGAAATTGCTGTTCTTTGTCAACTTTTATCCAATTAGCTACTAAAGTTTTTACATTGTTTTTCGTTTACCCTTCAATTTTCTACAATTAGTAAAACTTTGACAAAGAACATCAAATTCGTCTCCACAATAAGGGAAGAGTCTAAGAGAAGTACGAGGAGAGAAGTAATGGAAAAAGGTGTAAACCTAATAATTTAAAGTTTGAGCATTGTGAAGCCTAAGCTCGTGTGTGTAAGCTTAATATTAATATCAATGTTTTATAATGTGTACATATTTATATAATTTGACATCTCGATTATAATGGAAAATATTTCACAGCCCCAACTAAAATAAACCTAACGCCAACTAAGACACACTTACAACATAGAATAGTGGGACGAAACTAACGTTCTAAATAAAATATATAAGTATCCTAAAATTGACCACATTCATCTGAATTTTAGAATCAGACTTCAATAATAAAGAATCATAAGAATAATAAGAGAATTATTATAAAAAAAAACTGACTGAATAGGAAGGAAGACGGCTGCTGAGTGAGGAGATTCAATGTTAAACCCACAACAGGACCAACAATACTGCGCCAGAGGGAGATTATTGTGTAGACCCTCCACGTCCAAACTCCCGACACAACAAAATTTATCGCATTGTACACGGCACACATCGCAACCCAATTCCTCAGACCCGTCCTCCGTACGACTTCACCAGACTTACTGGTATTACCAGTCACTTCAATTGTCATGTTTCAGCAAAGTTATACTTTTCAATTTAGCAATGTTGTAAACGTGCTTACATACGTGTATGCTAAGTACCAGAATCGATGGAATATAGGCGTAGATGAGGTACATAGTAAAGTTTTAATCTATGTAGTGGATACCGCACTGTTGTCCTAGATAAGTTACAAGATATCCTGTGCTTAGGAGAAACAGTTTAGATGGAAACAATCCTATAATACCACTTAATTCATTTGATAAACATAGAAAGACACACAGATAAGAACATTTGGTCAATTTTAGGATAATATTATTTGCAATAACCATCTTTTGACTATTTCATACACATATTAAATAGCATTGCCATGAAATTTTTGGCACAGATCTGTTAAAAAGAAACTAAGTGCACAGTGAGTGCTTTAAGATATTTACTTATACATATAAATAATGTAAATATATTTAAGGCACTATTCAGATACACAGGGTTGAGTTGGAACATTTATCTTCATCTGGTTCTGGATATCTATTTAGTGTTTAACTATTTGCTCCTCTGAGTGACACGTCATTTATCAAAAATGCAATTTGCTGCAATTGCCTGACCACTATTATAAATGGAAGTTGTGAGATATGTAATTTAAATAGAGTTTTCTCTTCCTTAAAATAACTAAATATTGCTTTGTTCAAATCTTTTGGAAGTATTCCTATGTTATATTCGCTATAATCACTTGCAGATTTATCTATTTGATTGCAAGAGAGATATAACAAACTTCTAGTCCAATCTCTCCCGTGTACCTAAACAGTCAACTAATTAATAATAGAGTTACATAGAAGACAAACAAACATACAGTATTATATAAAATCGTCAGGTATACAAGAACAGTATATAACAATCAGTCTCAAGCCAATACATGCGGAATTCCAATGTTAATTTAATTAAATATACACGACCACTCGCTCACAACTGCAGTCGCTATGCGGAACAAAGGAACTAGAAAGAAACGGCTCCTATTGTTGGTTTACACCGATCGAGGTTGAAACAAAACGATATTAGTTTGACGAGCACGTAGTACCAACAGCTTTTATTTCAACTGCGTATTTTCGACTTTTCCAAATAAACAATCCAACTCCTCCGACAGCCCATGTCTAGGAGCCGAAACGTTTATTGTTCTTTCACAATAAAACGCCGAAATAAAAGAAAAGTTCTGCGTCACGCGATCATAGCCATTGATCTGACTAACGACCGTGCTTCTGCAGTTGTAAGCGAGCTCACATACAACTTACTGCTAAAGTCTACCAAAGAGTTGGTCCGTCTGTTAAAATATAAAGTAGAGGAGTGATCTCCGAACACAAACCGAATATCCTTTGAAAGGTCGAAGCATCGAAGCTTTAACCTAATAGCAGGATAGTTACATAGAAACCTTGTTAACGAAAGTAGCGGCAGTAGATACGATCTCAATTACAACAGACATAGAGTTCAGTTCACTTTCCCACGATCCATATGGAAGAGACGAAGGCGGCAATTTTCAACAATTCTCTGATTCCGAGCATATTTTAGAATTAAGAACGGATGTAGAGGAAATGAGCACTAACTGTAACAGCTTCCGAGCTGCTGGAGGAACGAGAACGTGTTGTATAAAGTGGACTATCGTCGTTACGAGGTTGAGAGGAGATTTAAGGGTATGTTGGTCTCTTTGCTCTGTTACTTTGTGCGAAGTTTAAAATCACACGAATAGACACACAGCAGCGTGCGCAATATTTGGGGCATAAATAACATTTAGCTACAGAAACAATAATCATAACTAGGCGAAAGAGCTCAGAATCAGCAAGTTGTAGAGTTTGATGGCTCACATCCGCGACATGATCATGTAGCGCCCGTCGGTGAGCAGCTCGCGCGTGTCGGAAGGCGAGCCTGGACTGAGCGACGGTGCTACCGACGGCGATGAGTACGTGTCCTTGTTGAACTTGCCGAGTCTCGCGCCACTCTCTGACGTTACGGACACCTCCTCCTCTACGATCTGTTCCAGCGGCAGCTCGCGAAGCGCGTCTCCATTTAGCGCTAATGCGTTGACAAAGCCGTGCGCGCGCTCGGGTGGTGGCTCGCAGTACGTCTCCGTTATCACCTCCGCCTCCGCCTCGCAAGCGCGTGCTCGGCGCGCGTTCTTCGTGCGCATGCCACCCGTCTCCGCGTCCCTCTCCAGCCGATGTCCCGAGCGTGACCTCGTCAGCTGCCTCTGAACATAGTCTTCCAGTGCGTCCTCTTCACTTTTCATTAAGTATTTGTGCAAAATTATCAGAAATATGCCGATGCCGACTGCGAACATCCCCGAGCAGACCAGCTCATTGAACCAGCTGACGGAGCCAACAGTGCTCCACGATGTGACGTTGTCTGGGAGGAAGCCGGAACCGAGGAGGAACAGGCCCAATACGAGGAACACCACCCCGAGGTGGAGCATACCGACCGTCGACACGACCTCATTCTCGGTGGGGTGCGGCTTTCTGAAGCGGCGCCTTTCCAAACTGCCAGTGGAGCAATGGGGGGAGGTGACTCCCGACTCTGAGGACTGTAGCGAGTAGCGCCGCTCGCGAGCGCGCTGCTGCTCCGCGCGGCGCTTGCGCTCGCGCCGGATGGCGAGCGCCGAGTGCAGGCCCACCGCGTGCATCCTGCAAGCACGGGCACGGGTGAGTGGCGTGGTCACGTCAGACGGGTGCGGCGCGCGGGGCGGGGGCCGCTCGTGACCGCCGACCCGTGCCCGTGCCGAGCCGCTAACGTGGATCATACAGGAAGGAACTTGACGAGTGCTTCACAACTACGCACCACAGTGGTGCAGCGGCTGACGAGAGAAGTTTTATTAAATGTACAAACACAACTTAGTCTAGCGCCTGCCGTATCAATACAATGCACTACTTAACTTTAACATCAAGTCCGTTCCTATCCACACATATGTCGTTGTACAACAACAATTACAGCTAAACACAAAGATAACATCGCTAGATAGTGTCACACATAATAATCAAATTATTTTCATTAATATCAACAGCCGTGTCACGTCGTAGAACTTCAGAGGACATCGCTAAAGTATTTCGGAATTGCCCTAAAATATTAAATAAGTTGTTGTTTTCACTGAGTCACTGTACAAAGTAGGTACATTTGTAGGAAAATTTGAGAGGGTCACAAATGATGGTCCTCTGTTTAAATATTCACAGAGGTGTCCTCATTTCGTGGGTCTTAGGAAGGAAGGGTAAATTTTGAGCATGTCCAAAAATATACAACGTGTAACATAAAGTGTATATACATAACAAGGGCATGGCATCTTTACATGATATCAATCGATATTGGAAGGGTTTTTTAATCCTATTGCTTTATTTTAGGAAGTTATGAGGAAAAACACCGCCTGTGATAGGCTACTAGCATACTAGGCGCACAGAGTTATTGAAGACATTTATCGGATTTTGTCAAGTAATTTGACGTGTAACGAGTAGGTAATAACGTATATAGTGTAGTGCCACGTTCGTTATGATTTGATTTTAAGAAACACACGAAACCGAAAATTTGGTACCAATTTTTTGAGTATTTTATTTTGAGTTGAAACTTTTCCCGTATCGTTTGATATCATCTAAGGATGCCATGCCCTTGGTTTGTATATACCCTTTATGTTACACGTTGTATATTAGCGACATCAAGAGGAAATATAATTGGCAGGTCGACTGAGCTACAGAATTTAATATAGTTAGTTATATGTAATTTCCAAATTTGGCGAGATCAAAATTAAAGGCATCAACAACATTTTTATTTAGTAAGGTAAAAAGCTAAAAAGCTTTATTAAACCTTTACTAGATAAAATAGTTTCATTTTAACGAGCCGACTTTTCCATCTTTATTTTTGAACTTTTTCTCGCTTGGCGTCAAATTTACGCTGTTGCGATAATATCGCAACTAACGTAAATTTGATTTAAGTCTATTGAAATGAACGTATGTTTTATATTATTGTTGTTGGTTATTCTAAATTAAAAAAATATCGTTATCATTTTTTTTAAGACTATCGGTGTGTGGCGTTTTTTTTTAACATTTTGGGATACCTAAATAATGAAAATTTAATCTAAGTTATATGTATGCTAATGAGGATCGTAATTAAATGCCGTTCTATTATTATGAGCTAAAATTTTATTGCGCATCCTAGTTGTTTACGACCGTTTCTATCTCTTTGTGACACAAGCGGCTGCAAGCGTTCAGCGCTTGATTCTTGTGCACGTGTTCGCAAGTTCCTAGCTCTATTTTCCGCAAGTTGCTGCGAGCGGTCGAGTGTCGTTCGTGTAGCTGTAAGGATCTGTTCTGTAAGACGAAGTGAATGTTCGGTGCTACATTCCGCTGCCGATGTTTACAAGTTCCTAGCTCTATTTTGACCAAGACGCCCTGCGCTCGGTGAGCGAATGCTTTTCGTATATGTAGCTGGGTTGACTTCGCATTTTGTTGTGGAAGATGAACTGAATGTTTGGCGCTAGATTCTTTGGTCTCTTTCGTACTTGCAAGATTAGCAATTTTGCTAATTTCGCTGGAGAACTATATTAAGATACTTAAGGCCTTCATTACCATCAACAACTTCAACTAACGCGCGTTACCATTTACGATTGCATCACTGCTTCATCATAATCACGCGGGTTTGCTGTCAAACAAAAGTTTAAAAAAATACTTGAAATTGTAGTAGCGTATACTGATATTTACTGGGTAGGGATTAAATTTATTTTTCAATCAAATCAGTCTATCTGTGTGATGTTCATGAAGCATGAAGTTATGATCAATATACTCAAAACAATACTGTTTGCTGTCATAGGCTTGCACTAGCAATACAATCCATACTAATATTATAAATGCGAAATTATCTCTGTCTGTCTGTCTGTCTGTCCGGCTTTCACGCCAAAACTACTGAACCGATTGTAATGAAATTTGGTACACAGATAGTCTAGAGCCTGAGAAAGGACATAGGCTATAAAACATCCCGCTATGATCAATAGCAGAAGAGCAGGAACAAAAAATGTTGCGAAAACGGGAGCAAACGCGGACGTGCATATTGCTCCCATTTTTTTTAACAGGCGCTTATTTTATATCAACTGAGCTCTTTCCGTTCGAAGCTTACGCACAGCTAGTTTATTTTATGACATTAAATTAGTCACTTTTAGGACATTTTTATTTAGCAAGTCTACAGTATTCAGAACCATACTCTCAACAAAGCCCCATTCATATCTTAACATACTTATGTTTTATTATATCACTAACCGTGGGTATGACGTCACAGAAACTCGTCCAGCTTTCACAAAACTACCTATGTTTTCTACTCTCCTAGTACGACACTTTGAAATGTCCCAGTGAATGCCGAGGCTTGAATGAGGCCCGGCGGAAAGCCTGAAAGCGCCTGAATTTCATAATGTTGGCAGAAATGTTTGTTGAATAAACATGACGATGTAAAGGGCTTAGTTTTTTATGCTTGTAATTAATTTAGTTAAAGTAGTTTTATAAAACTGCATAATGATGTAACAGAACGTGAGGAATATTTTGAGTTCACGTATTCGTACAGTGACTGTGGATTCGGTATTTGATATTAAAAAAACTGTCATATAATTTCAGGTTTATCATCACTCATGGTATGTACCTACTTACTCTTCTTCGATATTTTATATTTTTAAGTCCAATAAGTGGCCACGTTTAAAGAGGCTTCTGTGCCCTTCATTAATTTATCCAAGGTGCAGGTGAATGGGTTCTTCGGACACTTCAGCAAGTGGAGCATGGTGTGAACAGAGGCACTGCACTCGCACTGCGTATTGAATAGGTTAGTAATGTTGCCATAAGAGTAATATTAATTTAAAAATAACCACAAGAAATGTCAAAACGCCTCAAACAAAAACTTCTATTTTAAAAGTTTTTATTTGGTTTCACTTGTCCCACTGTATGTCTGTAATCAAATATTGCAAGTTAAATTTAACCCACTTTCCGAATAAGCTGTATTTTTTTAATTGGTTGCTTTCCAAAGAGTTAACAAATCATCTGGAACTGTTCGCTGTAAATAAAATAAAAGTGATCCACTGGCTACAGACATCCATTCCTGACCCTTGCCCGTTCCCAGCAGTGCCCTGGATCATTGCCAACCACTACAGGGTCGTTAATCATGTCTACTATTGTATAAATTAGAAACACGAATGAAATGTTACGGTCGCTAAAGTCTGCACTCAATTGTTATGTGTTAACAGATACACATAACAATTGAGTGCAGACTTAATACAAGAAAGGAAAAAAGACAAAATGTATATGCTACTAGCTGACCCGGCGAACTTCGTTCCGCCTTAAAGGCAATATCACATGACTACTTTTTAAATTAGGATGATTTTAAATAAATGAATATTATTATTCAATAATTTTATTTGGGATTTATTTGGGAGCATAATCCTGGCCATTCTCCGGAAATCTTTAATGTGCTACAATACTTGCAAACAACATCCATTTGCCCAATGCGAACGCCATTGCGCTATATTATATGCGTATTGAAACGCTGCCCGATTCAAATCAGTATTGGATGAATTTCTTCTTGTGTTTCGTAAAATATCTAGCGCTTGATCTCTGAGGTTTGCTCGACGATTTCGCATTGCCAACCGAGCCATTTCAC
This sequence comes from Sesamia nonagrioides, assembly GCA_017933935.1. Lineage (NCBI taxonomy): Eukaryota > Metazoa > Arthropoda > Insecta > Lepidoptera > Noctuidae > Sesamia > Sesamia nonagrioides. Next base: position 905,368 of record JADWQK010000743.1, on the reverse strand, counting down.
GGGCTGCCTCCCTTTGCTCTGGTGAGTGAGAAGCACGAAGTCGAGACATACTAAGGCTGCGCCTTCAAGTGCAATTTCTTGCTCTTCTTCAGTTTTTTTTTGTTGTGGATGGGAAATCATCAAGTGACCTCTCCCGCTCTAGGCGGAGCGGAAGGGCGTGTCAGACTTTTATTGACTAAAACCCACCCGTGTTCCTTCACTTGCCTGTGCAACGGCCAGTGCCATGGTTTCTTTTTTAATCAACCCGTAACCTTGTGGACCAGTCCTCGTGGACACCGTCAGGTTGTGCTGACATCTCTTTGAGGCACGTGTGAAACACAATGAGCCGTCAACCCGGGCCTGGTTCTTACAAGGAGGCGAGCTGCCCATCCCTCGCCGCCCGCAAGCCCGCGCCTACGGCGATTGGGAGTCCGATGTTGCCTCCCGACCAGGGCGCTTCCTGCGGCGGTTTGAGCCGTGAGTGTAGTGGGATTTCCGCTCCCTCACCCGCTCCGCCTCCTCCTTTGCCAGTATCACTGCTTCACAGAAGGAGGTGAAAGCTTTCCATGCACTCTTGCTCCGGACTATGGCCCGGACCAGGGTCGGACGCGAGAGATCGCCGCCGATCGCCGCCACGAGAACACGGCTGTGCTCTATCCAAGCCGGGCAGACCTCCACCTTATGCTCCACCGTGTCCTCAGGGCGATGCACACAGTGGTCACCCTGGCGTTTCCTCCCGCCTTATACGGAACAGGAACCTCCCGAAACAGCCGTGTCCGGTGAGGACCTACGTCAGTCGGAAGGTGAGGACGCCGTGGCGCCTCTCTAGCTACTCCTCAAAGAGAGGACTTACCGCCGCTATTGCGGCGTGCTCAGTGCTGGATTGCGACAATCACACTTTCCATGTCGCCATGAGACCCCGCCGGAGCTCTGTCCGCTGTACAGCGATTTTTCGCGGCAACAGAGTTATGCCTCCTCTCATCACTCCCACATGTGGGCGAGGGATAGTGTTTTTCCACAATTTAATGGATGTTATTATACATATAAACTTTTCTTTTTAATTACTCTATCTATTAAAAGAAACCTCATCAAAATCTGTTTCGCAGTTTTAAAGATTTAATCATACAGAGGAACATAGGGAAAGAGAAAGTAACTTTGTTTTATAGTATGTAGTGAAGTGGTAAATGGCACAGCAATACAATATTAGAAATTTTGAAGTTGAAATTTGCTTTGGGGCTTATATTAAAAAAAATAAAGAGAGACGGCAGAGAGCATTTATATCCCTTGCTTTAAATAAATGCATCAACATTCAACTGGTAAGACTTTTTTTTAATATGCTGAGTAGTGTAGGAGTGTGTTTGTACCATTTTTAACAAATGAACCGCTAACTTATATTTTGACTGAGTTGTTTTGTTATTCCATGTCAGTTGCGTTTTGTTAAACCATGTCTTAAGTCAAGTCACACGGGAACGACAGGAAGCGCGGGAACGGGATAAAAAGTATCCTATGTGATATGTCCTTCTCCCAGTTCTTATCTACCTCCCTACCAATATTGAGCCATACTGGTTAAGCGGTTCTTGAGTTATAAATATAGTAACTAACACGACTTTCATTTATATACATAGACTTCATTCAAATCGGACCAGCCTAGGAGGAATTCAGTGACATATACACGTACAGCAGATTTAGGATGGAAAGAAGAAACCCATGGAAAGCATTGTCATCTACATTTGTAACAAAGATATCATACCTCTCTCTACCCCTAGAGCTCTTGTTTCTGTCTCTTTAAGTAAAATAAAAAATCTTAAATAATTATTTATTTCTATTTATTTTTTTCTCTTTTAGTTCATAAGTACAAATTTAGTTAAATAAAAAAAAATATCTTTTTTATTTTTTCGCCTTTTAGTTCTTATGTACAATTATATTTTTAAGTAACTAAAAAAATTAAAAAAAACTATAAACTTGTCTAAAAACAAAAAAAAAAACTTGTGATTGACCGGGTTTGAACCGAGGAACACCAGCCATCGCGAGTAGACCATACCAATATCGACTACGCTACAGCTGCTATGTCAAGCCGCGCGAAATTAGCGCCCATACAACACATAACAACTAACAACATAACATATTTCCTACTAAACTATCACTCTATCCTAAACAAAAACGGGTGTCAAATTATGGAATAATTTGTTTTTACCCCGTTGCCGTTTTTGCATAGGATAGAATTTCGTTCGATAGAAATTCGTTCTGAATTTGCTTTAATGTTATACTGGAACCCACGCTAAGATATAGCCAGTCTGCTTTACATGAGGTTAAGTTTAGTGAACAACTGTTACGGTACACAGATGGATGCTGGTTACGCGCCAGTTTAATATCAATATTATTTCCTAACCGTATCTTAAAAGTCCATAGTTTATAGTGCTTTTCTTTCCCTACTTTCAAATACGTCAGTTTCACTGACGATAAATAAACGCTGGTTGGAACGAATAAAGAGCGTCAGAGACTCTAGTAAGATGGTATAATTATGATTATGATGGTATAATTATATTATTTATGTACATACATAAAAATACATCGGATTTTAAGAAAATAAGCGATATTCATAATATAAATACCAGGAACAAACACAATCTTGCTGTACATCACACTCGTCTCGACATTCGAACTTACCCATTAAACGATTTAAAAACTATATAAAGGCCAAACTTTGTAAAAAGGGCTATTATAAAATCACAGATTATTTAGAAGACAAAAAAGCTTGGGACTGAGCTGCTCGCTCTGTTAAGCATTGTTATTAAGCAATATGCGTAATTGTAACGTAAATTATTGTAAACATTTTAATTTTTAATGTCTGGACTTAAAAAAGACGATGATCCCTGAGTTTGTTTCGGCTATTTCTTCTTAGAGGTAGTCAGTTAGGAAATGCCGGCTTCATCTAGTTAAAAAAAAAACATGACGTGCAAAAGTGATTAGTGATGCTTAATAATCGATTTAATTTCATTTCATTATATACCACGTAGGTTGAATGTTAGCAAAAAGTCCTTTGTGTCCACGAAAGCATAATTTCTTTAACTCAAAGGTAAGCGTCACTATTCTTTGGAGTCACGTATTTCCTTAACTTCCTTTAGGTACAAATTTATTTATGTAGGTAAATTTTTGTTTTCTCTTTGAAAACGGTAACGTAGGTCGGCTTGTCACTACAGACTTGTAAGGGTTTTGGCATTGCAGGCAGAAAACTCGCTAAACCATTTACAAAGACATTCGTTACATTTATTTTTTATAGTTATAAAAATGATTATATCTCTAAACTTTTGTTGAGACCCATTTACAACTTGTGGTGTTTGTTTTTTTTTTCAACTAGTATTTGACTGCAATCCCGCGTGATGGTAAGCACTGCAGAGCATTCGTTGATGGTAAAGCGCGCTTGTTTATAAAGAGCCTATTCACTCTAGACTTGTTAACATGCTTTGTTAGTATAAAACTTGTATCATACATGTTTAATATGTTGTTTCAAACAGATTCAATCTCAAGGCATTTGATCCAAATAAACCTTTAACAAGCACTTTTGAAATACCAAGGCATTGCGCATTAGCTATCATGCTCAAATGCAGACAAGTTTTGTATAAAACCAGTCTATACAACTTGCTTCAGCTGTAAACCAAAAACGCACATAGTAGATATTTATACTTTCGTTGTAACGAGGAATAATTTTCATATCACAACGATTGCAAGAATTTCTAGAAACAGCAAACCAAATATATTCAAGCTCAATCTCCCTTAATTGGCGAACAAACAAAGCACCGAAGGACTGAAGCCTCTTATCATGCCTTCCACAGAGATATTACAGAGAAAACCTCTTCTTGCAACTTGCGTTTCAAAAGTCCGTGCTTCATGGGATACGGTATAATCAATACTGGAGTTGGAACAACACAAGTAGCTAGTTTATTGTTTGAGCTGGCAAACATAAGGATGCATACTAACACAGAGAGGTTCCGATTGAATGAAAGTTGATACCAGCTATACCTAGAAGAACTTTCTTTTTACTAAAACACATCACGTGTGATATTTCAACTTCCCTGCACGGTTAGCGCAGTGGTTAAGCTATTGACTGCTGCGCTGCGTGGCGCGTGTTCGATTCCCGTACGGAATAAATATTTGTATGACGTACAAGTAGCTGTTCCGGCTGGATATTTGTGTGTGTGATTTAAATGTTTGTAAATGCACTCACGACACAGGAGAAGGACAAGGTTTTTTTGGAAGAAAAGAGAAACTTTCTAGTTAGCATGGTTAACGAGCTTCAGCATGATGACAGATAGACATACACACATACAAAGAGCCTATTACTAAGGCTCCACTGTGTGTCACAGCCCCTAATAATGGCAGCAGCAGGGTTTAACTTTATGGTTGCTTATTAGGAGATACCAGCGTAGCAGCTTTGTCTCATACAGCCAAGCTTTCACCTCAAGGTGCTACGCTTAGCATTATGCTGAGCGATGGTGGTGATTTTGCATGCATGTGTCACCCCCCCCCTCCCCTCTAACTTGATACTGTTTTTATGCGTCAAGGGTACCGTAAATGGACGTATTTTTTTCTTCTTTCTAACATTTACTTTCATAAATAACGTTTCAGGGGCATCGTTCGCCCGGTAAATTACAGACGCTATCTAACGGCGAACGTTCTTCTAGCAAACCGTATTTTAATGACGGTTCTATAAGACACTCGTCAAGTTTATAAAAATATATGAATGACGTGTAACATTGATTGTTGCACTTTTCTAGCTCAAAATGAAATGCTAAAAAATGTAACATTACGGTAAATGGTCTGTGTGGCGACCTGAAGGTTAACCACTGTTGACTAAAAAGCAAGCAATTTTATCCCTCTGTGTTTTCTGTGCCTTTGCCGCACAGAGGGGTAAGTTCAGGCAACTTGTTCGCCGCGCACAATCAAAGTTGACCTATATAAATAAATACCACTTTAAAACAGGCGGAAAGGAAGACTTTATTCTTTATTTTTTTTCTGAGATACTTGCGCGAGGGATTGCTAGGAGTACGTAAAATGAAGACTGTTGTAAAAGGTAGTAAGACCGTTCTTTGTTACAGATAAATTAGGAACGTGGTTTGTTCTCTGTGGCTTTGCCAAGATGTGGTAATTTAGGGTGTAATCTTCCGCCGTCTGTGTTAGATGTGCACCTGGCTTCGTTGGCTCGATTGAACAGTGTTTTAGCGTCTCTATCTTCGAGAGTTTTTGTTGTATCTTCAGTTTAGATTTAATATTAGAAACGTAAAATTTAGATGTATGTTTGTTATTCTTTTACGTAATAATTACTGAACGCATTTGAAAGTGTACACATTTTTATCCAGATATTTCCACGATATCAAAATTTATGCGGGTGAAACCGCTGTGCGCATCTAGTGATAAATAAAGCATGGTTAGCTCAGTGGTTAAGCTATTGACTACTGCATTGCGTGTCGTGGGTTCGATTCCCGCACGGAGTAAATATTTGTATGACCTACAAGTAGTTGTTCCGGGTCTGGCTGTTTGTATATGTCAGTTTATATGTTTGTAAATGCACCCACGATACAGGAGAAATTGCTTGTGTGGGGCAATGTTTTTTTTTTTTTTTAAAAAAAAAGCTACAGATTTTTTACCTTAATCTGGAGATCTTCATCAGGAGTCTTATTAGTTACGAGTAAATGTGTCACTATGTGAGTGGGTACCATTGACGACCGCATCCATCGGGCCGAACGCGAGCCAATCAATATAGAAACGGAACGAGAGACAAATAAAATAAACACTTCCATTAAATGTTCTTTCCCCAACATGTCACAAACAGATTTATCTTATTGGCAACAGCACTTGGCACCCTGCCAGACCTCAAAAGCTTAGTTTGAAGCCTGTTGCAAGTCCCAGGGGATAACCTGTAGAGAAGGAGGGAGGGGGTCTCTCATATCTGTCTAGACAGAAAGCCTTTTGAAGTGAAGCTGAAGCGGAATCCATTGCAAGCCCATTAACCTATCGTAAATCGTGATGGGAAGGAAACATGTCTGGTGAAGCTGTACGGAGGACGGGTCTGAGCAGTTTTGTTGCGATGTGTGCCGGGTACGATGAGTCAAATGTTGTTGTGTCGAGAGTTTGGTGGTGGAGGGTCTCCAGACCAATCTCCCTCTGGCGCAGCATCGCTGGTCGTGTTGTTGGGTTTAACATTGTACCACCTCGGTCAACTGCCGTCTTCCTTCCTAATCACTAAGTTTTTTTTAACTGAATGGGCTTAATAAACTAGTGCGCTTTACTATCAACGATTGCATCACTGCTTACCATCAGGCGGGATTGCAGTCAAGTGCTAGTTTACAATTATTAAAAAAAACAATAAGAACTGAAAAATTGCTAATGTATTTACATAGTTAAGAAGTAGCTGATAGCTTGTAAAAGATATGATTTGTCTTTAGTCGTAGTTCTATGTTTTGATTGGGCAGAACTCTAGCGCTAAACGTCGCACGAATGCGAGCCAGTAGTGATACTATTTGACCTGGGAACTCACATATTCAAGATACAATGAAGCTATCAGTTTAGGGTTGTTTGAGTGGCTAACATAACCTAGTGACCTGATCCAAATACAAGTTCGTTCTAACCGGACTATGACAACAGCAGAGTATCTATTTACGCCTTTGCGCAGAAATAGATACTCTACGACTAGATACTTCAAATTGTAGTTAGGATTCATATTGACGTGACAAACTGCAAAAGGGTCGCCTACTGCATCGTCTTACTGCATCTTACGTAGGTAACAAATGTCTTGCCATGGCGCCTCCGCTGGGCCGGAACAAGCGAGGTAGACCAAAAAAGTGCTGGCTTGACGTTGTAAGAGATGAGTAGATGACATGCGTGCCAACAATCTCACACCGCGGGATGTCAAAGATCGTGCGAAATGGGGAGTAAGTGTAGGAAAGCGGAGCCTATTATACGCTGAGATGATGATGATGATTGACGTGGTATCAAGTTAAACAAATATCAAATTTATTTTGATAAGAAAGAAAACATGTACTTATAATTGACGCAAAAAATTACAAAACGTAAATAAAGAAATGGTTGAAGAAATTTATGAGTAGTAATTAAGTCGATTAAACTGAACTGTGTTTTGTAGGAATTAATTATTTTTCCATAAACTATATAAGTTTATGTTTAGAATTTTGGCGAACATGTCACCTAGTTACGGTACTATTTATCACGTTTTACGAGTCTTGTTGAACACATATTTTTTCTTGTGTATTATAAATAGTTTTAATTTTATATTCAAACTAGCTTCCGCGCGCGACTTCGTCCGCGTTTTGTTATATGCTCCGCTCCTATTGATCGCAGCGTGATGTTATATAGCCTAAAGCCTTCCTGGATTAATAGGCTATCGAACGCAAAAATAATGTTTCAAATCGGGCCAGTAGTTCCTGAGATTAGCGCATTCAAAGAAACAAACTCTTCAGCATTATACAGTATGTTAAATAACAGAGGGCGTTCCCTTAAACTCGTTAATATATATCATTAATAGATTAAAATAAAAATATCAGCATAGAAAAATAAGCATAAAAAAATCCGAATAAAAAAAAAATCTAATTGGAAATAAATTTGAAACCTTCTGTTTTAAATCAAAATAGTAGTCGTCATGTATAAATAAATTGCGACGTCGCCGTCTTTCATGTTCGCGTGTACAGTGTGTTTCTTTTACATGTCATTTAAAATTTTTATTGAATATTTTCTTATTGGAAAAAATTTTAAAACATTTTGTTTTCGAATGGAAATATTTTTTTTAGCATGTATGTATGCTATACTATTTCGGGTTAACGGGAACGCCCTCTGTTAGTTAACATACTGTATATTAGTATAGATTCCCTGTGAGTTTTCGAAATAAATACTTGTCTTTTATAAAAGGGTTGGCAAACACTTCATCGCCTATCACGCCTTTCCCTACGTTCAGCACAAAATGGAAATTCAGGCTTCCCCTGTTCCTAACACGCTAGGGCAATGACCTAGTTGGCGGGGATCCAATGCGTATTGTTTTTAACGGCTCTACTACAATGCAGAAATTCGTAAAGTGAACCATTAGGGAAGTGATATAAAGCAGACTTGCTGTCTTTTTCTGAAGAAAACGTCGCTTTGTCGTGGTTTGAATTGCTGGTTCAAGATGTTCTGGGATTCTTCTAAATGTATACTTATGTAATACACAGTAAGTAAAACACAGTGCGCAGACGGCAGTCGCTATAAGGTTCACTTATTTTAACTGAATAATATGCATACCTATATGGTCATCAGTTATTCAAGTGAACTGTATAGATATTTAAGTGAATCAAGATTGTGCATTGCGTAGGTATATCACAGCAAAGGAGTGACACCTACAGAAAGTTTCATATATAAGTTTAAAGCAACTGACAGCTCTTTTTGGGGAATCGCATTGTAAAAAAAAAGTCAGAAAAGCCATCCACTTTGTAATGAAGTGGGCCCCACTGGCGACACTCGTTGGCCCTCGATGGCCCATTAATTAACAACACTCGACCCTTCACCCAAAGGGCAGATTTCAAGAATTTTACATAACTAATTTTGATATTATCTGGAGCGGAGTGGATCTAAAGTATCGAATTCGGTTAGTGATCAATCGACCTCGTTAAGAACTTCTCCAAGTATTTTTAGGATGCTGAAAATGTCAAAATATATTTTTGGAAGTTGTTTACATAAAAGTTGCTATTAATAGGATAGAGTTTGCGTCTTGTAAGATTTTTGGTGCTTTATATATCACAATTTATATATTTAGTTTTAAATAAGTTGAAAGATTCTTCCCAAAGCTATTGACAAGACCACTGGTAGTCATATTATGCTAGTCCCTTTTTTGAAAACATTCAAAATCTAGCCGCCATACCATCTCGGCGACAATCGAATGTCAAAAACTTGTCGAAAAAGTAAAGAAATAAGGCCTGTTTTTGACAGATTGTGAACGCACTTAAAATTATGAAAATTGTACCAGTTTTACTAATGAACTTCGTACATGCACTGCATTTTCACTTCACTGAATACATACGTCTTTAATTGCATTCCACAACCGACCCGTGAACGTTTAATTTACTGAAATCTATCAAAGTTTTAATAGAGCTTCCAGTTCCCAATTAACGATTGTATCCCCTTTCATTTAAACTTGCATCGGGAATAGACGTGTTACTTATATATTGCTCTGATAACTAGTTAATTATATTAACCGATATTAATGCACATCAACCCGCATTGAGCAAGCGTGGTGATTACGCTCTATCCTTCTCTGTATGAGAGGAGACCTGAGATCCAGCACTGGTACGATAAAAAAGGTTGATGATGGTGATCATCATCATCAGCACTAATCATCATCATGACTTATACAACACACCACACATTGTAAAATTAATACTTAAATATACTTGTAAGTAACTTCGTCTCAGAAATCATACCGACAGATGCTATGTATAACCCTAGTCAGTGAATGCTAGTGCTATTAAAAATGTAATGTTTATTTTAATACTAGCTTTCCGCCCGCGGCTTCGCCCGCGTAGAGTTCGGTTATATCGCGCTTTTTAGATTTCCCTCGGGAACATCAAATTTTTCCGGGATAAAACGTAGCCTATGTCCTTTCTCAGGCTCTAGACTATCTGCCTACCAAATATCATCACATTCGGTTCAGTAGTTTTGGCGTGAAAGCCGGACAGACAGTCATTATCGTTCGTTATAACGGTAAGCAATTTAACTTCCAAATACCGGTTTCCCAATCGATTACTTTACACAAATCTTTCATTACTCCTTGAACGTTGAGTCCATAAAATAAAAGTGGAACATAATCGATCATAGTTATCATAGTATCGGAGTGAGCAAGATGAACGGTTTGTTTCACGTAAACATACAAAAATCTCAAGCAACTGTGTGCAGAAATAGCTGAACACTCAGACTGTGGGACGCCTAATTTTAAACGTTGTATGTTTAGTACGAGTGTGCAGTATAACGAAGACTATCGCAGTTCATGAAGTTGGTTGAAACGAGTGTTATTCTGCTGCTTTGAAACAATACATTGGAGGAGAAACTGAAACAAGAATTGGACTTTTATTTTAAGTCGCTTACAGTTCAGGGGGCCTAAAGGCTAAAAAGGTCACTTTTAGCAATCCTCTAATAGCGATTAATTTCTTGAATTCCCAGCAGATAAATAGCAATTCCTCTCATTTTCAATTCAACCACTCAATTCATATAATGGTGATAAATTAATAGCTTAATCACTTGGAAATATTACCGCATTTGAATTGTAGAGAGACGTTCTCGCCACAAAATAATACAGGCACATTTTATCTGTATGGTAAATAAAATTGTCTAACAGTTCAAGTGCGTAGTTTAAATTGCGTACCGATAATATTATGAATTTTCTGTGTGTGATCAATTTGTGTACAATTAAGTCTAGTATTATTTTAGTTGGGCAGCCTTTTCAGCCACGTCGTCTATCTTTGTTTTGGGGCGCAGTAATGTGTTTCGAACACGATCTGCTAATTTACCGCCTTGTATACTCCATTGCACAATTAATCTACCACTGCGACTTAATGCTAACTACTCTACACAGTTTCTATTTTGGCCCAAATATTTCTAGTACCTTAGACACAGCTGCATAGTATCGGATAATCTTTGGCAAAGATTGGAGATCTGTTTAACGAAGTTTCGTCAGCTATCTTAGGTTACAGGCTGTTTAAACTTGTATGGATTCGGAGCAAGTTACGAGTTTTGTGACATAGGGACAAGTCAGGAATAGCTGCATGCATTAGTTAACTCCGTCTGGCAACTAATTAAGTGTCTTCAAGGCTAGAATGAATAGGCGCTTAATAAACTAGCGCGCTTTACCATCAACGATTGCATCACTGCTTACTATTAAGTGGGATAATAAAAATCCCTTGTACTTGAAATACCTTCAAAGGTTATTCTTTTAAAAAGCGTGCGTTACTATGGACAATCTGACAACAATGATTAAAATCGATATAACAAACCCTGATGACATCATGGCGCTTCCTTTGGGTAAAACAAAACCGACGTAAATGGTACATATTTAACTACAGCTCTTTTATGAATGATATTTTATTTTCATCATTATAAATCATTAATCTAACGCCATTAAAGCAGAATAAATACCAAAGACGAAGCGAAAATACAAAATTATTTAATATTTACTAAAAACACAACTTTTCTTGGTAGTCACCGACCTTACCTTCATAATCTGCCATGAGGCAAATTATTCAATACTAGCCCCCTCAGCGACTTCGTTCGCGTGGAGTTAGTTATGCTCCGCTCCTATTGGTCGCAGCGTGATGTTATATAGCCCTAAAGGCTTCATGGATTAATGGGCAATCCAACGCAAAAGGATTTTTTCAAATCGGACCAGGAATTCCTGAGATTAGCGCGTTCAAACAAAGAAACAAACAAACCAACAAACAAACTCATCAGCTTTATATGTATATTACTAGCAGCCGGCAGCGACTTCGTTCGTGTGGAATTAATTATGCTCAGCTCCTATTGGTCGCAGCGTGATATGTTGTATAACCTAAAGCCTTTGTTCATTAATGAGCTATCCAACGCAAAAAGAATTTTTCAAATCGGACCAGTGGTTCCTGCGATTAGCTAGTTCAAACAAACAAACTCTTCAGACAAACAAACCAAAACATGAAAGCGCAACAAATAACAACGTGCACAAAAGTAATGGATGTAAAGTATTCAGTAGCAATTCAGGTGTGCAGTACCTGGTGTTGTCGACAGGTGGCGTTGCTGACCTGGCTAGCACTGGCCCACTGCCAAGTCTGCCCACCACAGGGCTGTGCGAGCCAGTTCAGCGGGCAAGTCAAGTGGTTTCAATAAGGCTATTGGAACGGTAACAGCTGGAAGTGGATTTTATGTGTCGATTGCCAGATTTGACGTCGATTAGTGCTTATCGCAATGGGTTTATTCTTGAGATAGTTTCGATTCGAATGTAGGTATTTTAAACATATCTTTACTAATATATAAAACTGAAGAGTTTCTTTGTTTGCTTGTTTGAAAGCGCTAATCTCAGGAACTACTAGCTATATAAAATCACGCTGCGACCAATAGGAGCGGAGCATATCGAAACCTACGCACGTGAAATCGCGCGGCGCAGCTAGTAATTTTATATTTAGGTTCTTTACTAAATGGTGGGTGGCATCGATGGCTACTGACAGCAAGAAATGACATGATAAAAAAAATCTTGTAAAAACTTTGCCTATTGCAGGGATTGAATCAAAAAATATTTGCTTCTCTGAAAGTCTTCTCCACTTTTCAACGCACAACAAGCAGCAAATTATGTATGAGTTTACTTCCACATTCCACGTGAGTGCTGGTAAACACTTTTAAATTAATCAATATTGTTTTTCAGAACGAGCGTTGGGCGGTGAGTGAGCAATGAAAACATACGCCGAATTAATTAGAATAAGCCATTTTCAAATTAAAATGTATCGCACGCGCGAGTGTGTTGATCTTTCGCTATTTTTTCATTGAGTTTAGTTAAACCTTATGAGATAATATTGCATGTGACATTACTAAGACGCCAGGACGTCAGGGTATCCGCAAGTTTCCCAATCAATTTTGAATCTAATGTTTTAGAGATAAAGTTAAAAATCTATTATAGAAAATTGTCAATTTTAATTACTTATGGCGTGTACTCTATAGTATTTCTTATATTGTTGTTACAATAAATCATGACGAGTAATCAGGCCAAAGCATATTTCTCTATAAGCCAAAATTAGACATTCAATATTCTATATCTCCCACATTAATAAACTGGACTTTTGGTACCAAAAAAACAGGCCTACATCCATAACTGGACCAGCCATAAATATTTAATGTTCGAGGCAGCCCTAATGCCGGGTGAATGATCAAAATTGAGTCACAACAGAAGCCGGTCCGGTTGATTGATTCAAACTCGAGTGGTTTGTTTATTATTCACTAGACGTATAATCACTGAAACATTTGTGATCTCCAATATACTTATCTTATAAACGTGTTTAATGATGCAGTGAGTGACATCGATTTGTTCTGATGAACTGTCAAATATTTAGTATGAGCGAGAAAATATGTATAAGGTACTGGTTGATAGTTGAAACCCTTCCTATATTATTAATCCTTACATCCTTACTTATATTATAAATCGGAAAGTGAGTTTGTTTGTCCCGCTTTCACGCCGTAACTACTGAACCGATTGCTTTGAAATTTTGCAGATGTAAAGTTAGAAGTCCGGATTAAATAATAGGCTTTTTATTCCGGAAAAATTTGATGTCCCCGAGGGAAATCTAAAAAGCCCGGTATAACCGAATTCCACACGGGCGAAGCCGCGGGCGAAAAGCTAGTTTAATATAAACGACAACGAGATGAAAGGCTGGTATACAGACTTGTGTGAATTATGTGTGATGTATCAGCTCAATACCAGTGTTATATATGGAATTTATAGCGCATGTAATGTGCGGAAAATATTCCCAATCAACCTTGAGCCGTAATGCTTTAGAGTTAAATTTGAAAATCTAATAAAGACATCTGATAGCTTGATCTGCTGTAGTCTGTACATTGGTATGAACCAACAGTCTACAAAAACCCGTAAAAACAGTTACTAACTACAACATAGCTTCCACTATACATATTCTCGGAAGATTAGAAGAAAAGTATTTTACGTAAACAACATTCGCGGTATATTATCCAAAAATGTTTCCGCTAACATTTCAAACATTTTTGTAACTTTTCAATAGTGCTTAGTCACTGTGAAATTAACTTAATTGTCATTGAAATTAATTGAAGCCCGCCTAAAGAGGTCCAGGAGCGCCAGACTCGGGGACATCTGTCGCTCACCAAACATCAGGACCCGAGGTGGAGGCGCGAAGTGTTCCACGCGCGTCTCTCTTAGACGTCATGGGGGTCTCAGTCATACGACATACACCTCACTGCCCCCCTGACCCAAGGAGGTCTACAGTGGCAGGCCAGCACCAATAGGGGGCTGCGGAAGCAGGGTTCATTCTCGCAACCATGTCGTAGGTCTGAGATGGAGTCAGTAAGAGTAGAGTGGGGGAGTTCAGCACAGGGCACTTGTACCATAGGGTAGTTATTTAATGAGATCCTTACAAATACCACAATAAGTATAAAGGTTCTCGGTGTGACCGAACAATAACATTAATTAAGCGAAACAAAAGACACTCAACAGACTGACACTGTCGGGAATTTGACGCTGTTCAGTTTATCTGACCGTTTTGTTGAACAGCTTACAACATAATACGGTCTACATGTGTATGTTGTGGATTTCGGATAAAAATAGTCTGTCCTGTCCCGTGTTATCCCTTTGGCATCGTAAATTGTTAGAAAGGGTAACGACGTTAGGGGCTGGCTACGACCCCAGCCATACTTTTTATACAAGTAAAGGTCCGTACATACAAATTCTCTGTGTAGTATGTGTAGGATTGAATTTCCTTATTGGAAAAGTTTAGCTCCAAATTTTGGTTCAGAAAGAAAGTTGCTGAGATGGGCATTCGCTTCGTGATAAATTCTGGTATCCAGCTAATTCATCAGTAAATTGACCTGCACAGTAATTGCGAAACACATTTTATAGGAAAAGCAATCAATACACAAATATTATATTGTGAAGGCATAAGTTTGTGAATAAGCGTGTGTATATGTGTTTATTACCTCATTACACTCACACGGCTAGATCAATTTTGATGAAATTTGGGATGTACATATTTTATGACCAGGATTAACACATAATCGTCCTGATTTTCCCAATTTATGCGAGTAAAACCGCGGGACACAGCTAGTTGTTTCATTTATTTATTTATGGTTAATTAAAACGGTACAATACCAATTACAATTATTAACTTTATGTAGAAACAAACAATTAATGTAATTGTTTAATTAACTTAAAAAACTAAATACTACTAAAACTAACATGGCACAGTGGACATTCTCGGATATTTCCTTTCTCAGAAAACCAAACATATACGCATAAGCTTATTCTTAGTTTATTATGTTCGAAAATATTGATTGTTTAACAACGATCATAAACAACGTTGAACTTCAAAGTGTAAGACCATTGCTACTGTAGAGAGTAACGTAACCACCTGAACATAATTGAAAAAAATATGATGGTGATGTTGAACATCCGTTACACAATGGAAACCTAACCAAACAATTCATGTTTAAAACCATTAATAAATAAGATTAGCCGATTTTACTTGTTTCATAGACTATGCTCCGGAAAATTCTAATTCCATTTCATCTGTTATGCACCGACCGACCTTGCCTGCTAGTCTATCGGTACAGATCAGCTCCAAGATTACCTACTATCCTAGTACCTAATGGAGATAAAATCATCAAACTATTTATACACGTATATTTCAACCCAGCAGCGTTACAATAAAATGTACGCGTTGCATCGCTGCTTATGTGTGCCAACCATGCGTCATTGTGCTTCCGCGTTCTGTTGAATTGTCAATAGTGGAACTGGGTCGTTAGGGCACACATGGTAAAATTGTGGTTCTTTTGACGTGACGACGTCTTATAATTTGATAGAGCCGGCTGGAGGCGCGAAAATACATGACTATGCGACGTTACGGTTGCCGCACTACGGTTAAACCGCGGCGGTTTTTTCCCCGCGACTGATTTATTCGCTACAAAATGCTCGCGGGAAAAAACCGCAAGTGCGGCCGCTTGCATTAGTCTTCTAGGGATACAAATTCACGCGATTAAAAACCGCCGCGGTTTAACCGTATTGCGGCCTCAGCCTTAAGCTTGAAGTGCAAGCGAGAGCACGGAACGACCGACAAATAGCACAATCGGCCTTCGCGTTCGGCAGCGTTCGACATCTATCTCTCTCCTACTTGAGTGAGCGATCCGTCCGCGTAGACAGCTGCTATACAATAATACATTTACAAGTTTTCGTCAAGTATAAAGTGCAGTGAAAAGTGAATGTGGTGTCAATTGTTTTAGTATTTTCTTATGACGTGGTCACGTTTAACTACCGTCGGTGAACCGACTTTACAGACAACAGATTTTTTTTACGACGTTGAGCACTTTTGTTGAAAGGGGAAAAAACATTGAATTCGCGTGAGCGCAACCGAAGAGCTTTTGACGGAAAAGCTAAGATGAATGTCACGCTAATTTTTCATTGGAATTTTAAATTATTTATAGTGTCGTTTACTATATAAAAGCGCGTGGTTTATGTATTAAAAAGTGCATTCAGTGAATAATTCATAAAGAACATTGAAATATCGCAGCATAGTGGCCACATCATGGCTTTGCATCAAATCTCCTGATAGACGGCTCACGCGGCTGTTTTTTTAACTGTCATGGCGAGATCCGCCATTATTGTAAAATAAAATTTTTAAAGAATTTCTATAATTTGTTACACGTGTTATTGGCAAAATTGTGGTATCTAACCACAGAGGCCATTGAAGAGTTGAAGCAGTATTCACTCTAAAGAAAAGAAAGAGCGCATCCGACCCGATACCGTGATCGCTACAGCGAGATATACATATGTATTCTATGTATGTGTAATAAATGCATAATAATGATTTCAGTTTTCACTTCTGTCAGTCAGTTCCATGCCCGCTAATTTTTTTTAGCCAATGCTGTTCATTGGTGAAGACATTCATAGACAGTCCCCCAAATGCGTCCAGGAATTGTTTTCTGGCGCCATGTAGAACCAGTCCACCCTTGCGATAGCCGTCCAGCTGGTTTCGTCACCTCTCTTTGGTCCACACTTAGCGACACCAATGTTGAAAAATATCTTAACGTAAGTACTTTAAAAACCTTTGAATCCTCGGTTCCGAGAAAATAAACTGCGCGCTCGTTTTGTTTATTTTCCACTCCAATGGTCTCATTAAATTTCAAATTAAATAAATCCTTACAAAGTCGACTCCAGATGTGAATGTCACTGTAAACGTTTCTATAAAGTATAGACAAATATACATACGGCTTTATTTATAGCATAGAATTTATATAAGTTGCGGACGATTTAAACGTATTTAATAATTTCTATGTCCTTTGAACATATAGCCATAAATGTTGCTGAAAGTTAACTAGTGATTAGCGATTGTTTCAACTTTAATCATCGTATATGAATAAACATCATAGCGTTTAAGGGGTATATCACTTCCTGCGTCATTTTAATAAATTGCTATTTCGAACTACCTTCATAGTTACTCATTCGCACACTCACATCCGCTGCGCACCGAAGGTTCTTTGGTGACAGAACTAGGAAAACATAAGTCAATTGGATGTTTATTACTTGTAGCTCGAGATATATAGCTAAATGATTCCTCTATTTTACATAATGCAATGACGTTCATGTTTTAAGACTTAATTAACGAAAACCGCATTTAAAAGTTCAAACAAAGGCGCTTTCAAAGTATACTTTTACCGTATAACTGAGGTTGGCTGAATAATCAAGTCATGTGTTGTAACCTCAGCGTTGTCAGCAAAACTAAAGAATGAATAAGCGAAATCCAAACCTTTATTTGATTTCGGAGAGTGAACATCCGCTATTCAGGACATAGACAAGTGCTTGGAAACATCCGGGTGACATAAAAGTGCCAGAGACAAAATTCCGTGATATCCGCATCTCCCACACTTCTCATACAGATACACGTGTTCTATCTAGGTTTGTCAAGTGCTTTATAATTGAACTGACTTCAATTTTATAAGCACGCATTGCAGATTTGCATTAAAGGTGACGATGCAATGGTCAGATAGTCAATGAATGATATTGAGGCAATGCTCGGAGGAAAAACGTTTATTTGAATAATTAATTGCAAAAAATCTTGCATTCTACATACATTCCATTAAATTAAAATTTAATTACACTGTTCCCTCATAAAAAGATGAATTTAATTAAAATTAACATACATGTCGTTGAAGTACCAGAGTCGCATTAGTATGAGGGGATGAATGCGGCAGCTCGGCACATTTCCGAGATATGTATATACGTTTTAAAACCAATTGGAGCGTAGCTGAGATCCGTCTGCGTGAGCTCGACGCAAACCCTCATAAAATGAATATGCAGTGGAATACTAACGTTAAAAAAAAAAAAAAAAACTATGATCTGACGCATAGGGCAAATGCAAAGCAAATTTTCGCAAAGCCATTGACTTTTTTCTATTCTGAATTCCTGACATTATTTCATAAGCTTCGTACATGTTAAACCAGGAAAATTAATTGGTTATCAAATTGCCACACGGTAATTTTTCTGTGTATCTATGTACCCACCAAATGTCAATGAATGACTTGTGGTTGGAATTTTCACACAATTTAGTCAATTTGGTAAGCAAGTATTAGCCCTTATTACACAAATATTTACAGTGGTAGTATCAAATTATTTGGCGAGCAGTGATAGAAATGATTGTATAATATTGTAATGTTGTGTACATTATAACTATATACTCAGACTTATTATTTGTACTCATACTCATTCACTTCATTCCTACAAGTATATACAACGTGTATTGAAATGCGTGTAACGAAGGGCACGGCTTATTTGGATGATGTCAAATTATATTGGAAGAGTTTTCAATCCTATCTCAACATGTTAGAAAGTTGTAAGATAATCTGTCGCCTGCGGTAGGCTACTACCAAAGCCTAATACACTCGCAGAACTACAGAAGAGATACATACAATATGTAAAGAAAACCCCGTCCGACCCATAAGTATAATAAAGGTTAGGTAAACATATGACCAAATAAAATATGAAATTTTACATTATCATCATAGGAAAAAATACTAATGAATTTTAAAATAATCTATTTTTTTTTTTCGTAAATTAATTCCAACTTCCCCAAAATTTGGTAATTTTTAAACAAGTGACAACACCACGTTTGACGGTTTTACTATGAGCGATGAGCACTGAGGCTCTTGCTTGGGATCTCGGCATAATGCTGAGCGATTGCCGTTTTCCGGGAAGAATGTTTCCTCCACCGTTACTTATTTTATTTCGTAATTTTTGTTCTTTTGTTGCGTCATATTTACCACAAATATGCTTATGCATTTTCTTTTGGTGCTTTCTTTTGGTGTCCCAAATGTCATTTTTATAAGGAGGGAAATCATTATTCTTCGGATACAGCCACCAAAGTTATATACAGTAATGACGACGATTGTAGGGACGTCATCATCAGTAAGCGTATTTTGGGGTCGGCATCCAGTTTATCTCTGTATGAGAGGAGACCTGTACCCAGCAGTAGGACGATAAAAATATTAATGATGATGATGATGATGATGATACAGTCTATCCGGATACACAGAATACCAGGAGCGTTTGGCGATACGCCGTATGTCCATATACCTACCTACTCGTAGATAATGTGTACAGAAATTCTAAAATGTTTAAAGTTAAACGGTTTTTATTATGCTCGACTGTGCTTGTTAATTTCTTACTTTTGCGACTACAATTTGAAATGCAGCACTAAACGTAATTGCTGGTTTATTCATAGATATCCATGTTTCTTTGAACCACCCAACGTACTCTTTATAACAAAAACGTTTCGAGCATGAAATGAATTTAGCAAAAAATATTGTCTTTTTTAAAACGAATTTTCATTTTCAAACAATATCTGTAGATAACTTTTACGTCGAGATTATTTTGTTCACAAAAAGCGAAGAAGCGTAAAAAGTAAATTTTACCTTTATAATCAGTTTACAAAGGAAAGCTGGCAACATTGCGGTGTCCCTAGATAAAATAAATTGCCTGCCGTGAGCGATAACAGCTCGGAGGTGATTGCAATCATCCGCAGTCGATCGGCTGCGGACGACAGAGAGCCGTGTCGGATGCTAAGTAGTTTTGAGATAACAGTAATCTGTCCTTTTGATCATAAATAAAACCCATCTTTGATACCAGGGCAGATAAAGAATTGAAAAGTTGTTGGATACTGCCAAATTTTGAACTGAAGTGCGAATAAATTTTGTAGACATTTCAATAAAGCGCTTTTACATTGTTATCTTGTAACTCACGAGCGCCATGTCATGACTCACACAGCTCCGCAAGCCAGCATTCAGCGTCCATTTGATTCAAAGCGTTTCACTGCAGAATTATGCGGGTAAACCAGATACACAAACACACATACAGACACGTCAGACAATTTGTTTTGAACTGGTATTTGAGATTCCCTTTACCGTTAGAGCTCAATCAACGTCACAATCGTGTATAAACATTCTATCACGCATTCAGACGCAACCAGAAATGGCCATTTGTAGTAGTATAAACGTTTACAGGGCTTTAACAAAAATATCTATTTCATCAAGCGACCGAAATTTGGTAAATACACGGGCCTTTACTAAATAGCGTGAATGTCCCGGGGGGAGGTCAACGGCCGATTGTCCTGGGGCGAATGTCAACTATATAACCACTAGAGAAAATATTGTACTGTGGAATTTACATAAGGAATAGATGAAGTTCACAATGACGGCCTATTGTGACTTTTTTGGGTTCTGCTACCCTGGTATTCGTAAGGAGGACATGAGTTTAAATTTTAAAAATTTTGTTATTTTCAGAAATAAATATTATACCATGATGTATATATGTATATGCCAAGTTACTGGGTTGTAAAGCTCAGATGGGTCGCTCCTAGTAAAACACTCAAATATTCAGCTGCATCCGGTGAGACTGAAAGCTGACTCAATTAAGTTTTATAAGGCAGATGATGATCAATCATAACATATCCGTAGGATTCATTTATGGATTCTATGTTCATATTAGAAACATAATAAAATAGGCATACATTGTATGTCAATGTCTAATGGCAACAGATTCGTCCCGTCCGCTATATAATAAAAAATAGGCGATATAGTTACATAGTATAAAATTGTATGTCGTCAAGCTTTCACATGATACTTTGAACGGATCATTAAAGTGTTATCCTTTATTATTTTATTGCACACTTTAGCGAATATTATAGTTTAGATAAAAGTATCGATAACAGTGAATGAGTGACACGACACGTTTTATTGACTGTACATAAGT
Source organism: Sesamia nonagrioides (assembly GCA_017933935.1). NCBI lineage: Eukaryota > Metazoa > Arthropoda > Insecta > Lepidoptera > Noctuidae > Sesamia > Sesamia nonagrioides. The sequence goes on along the minus strand of JADWQK010000743.1, from coordinate 884,361 downwards.
GAGGGACGAAACATCGAGGAAAATGCCAGTACTAGCAAGTCTAAGGTCGATAATTAATCTTCTTTTGATGAAACCAAAAAGTAAGTGTTGGATTCTTTAAGTCGATTTCTTGGTCTCTAATGCAGGGTGGGTCTAAATAATCATCGATCTTTTAACAGCAATATATTTCTTCTTCTTTGTTGGTTTGTTTATTTTTCAAGAGACTCGGCGAATAACCCGCCGAGTCTCTTGTTCAAACAACTTCAAATTTAGTTCGACGCATATTTTTCCATCCATTTCATTAAGAAGCACAAAAAGCGCATTATTCGGCGCCTGACGTAAATTGACGTATATTTAATAGCCATGTTTTTGAATCACGTCTAAGCTTCTTCTTTTTTCCAGGTGAGATTCAACCTCAACTCTTGATCAATGGCCTCTGTGGAATATATACCACAATTTTGCCATTAGCACATGTAACAATTATTAGAAATTCTTTGAATTTTTTAATGGCGGATAACGCCAACTACAACGACAACGTAGCGTGGGACGCCCTTGGGCGAGACGGACGACGACATCAAAAAGGTGGCTCGTAGTGGCTGGCGGAGAACTGCTCAGGATCGAGCTTGTTGGCGTGCCATGAAAGAGGCCTATGTCCAGCAGTCGACGAGTAAAGGCTGATGATGATTAACGCCAAATATAGTTGAAAAAGACGGCCGCGTGAACCGTCTATGAGGAAGGTTTGAGGCAAAGTCATGATGTGGCCACTATGTTGCAATGTTTCAATGTTATGAATTATTTACTGAATGCACTTTTTGCTACCTAAATCACGCGCTTTTTTTTAGTAAACGACACTATAACAAATTTTAAAAGTCCAATGAAAAATAGGCGTGACACTCATCTTGGATTTTCCGTCAAAACTCCACGTCTAAGCTGTGTATGGAGTATCCTGAAAGGACTAAATTATCTTCTGTCTTTTTCTTATAGAAAAGAAAAGAAAAGGATGCCTTGCACTTTTTAGTTTAATTATTGATCCAGGCAATCGACGATATTTCCAGAAAGTCAGGCAAAATAACTTACCGTTAAAAAAATACACCTTACATTAATTGTTGTTTGGTAAATTAACACAAGCAACCAAAACAGTGCATTATAATATAGCAAAAGAAAAAAGTGTCCGATTGGCTGTAGATTGATAGATTATGCAAAGCGTCGATAAGAACGGATGAAAGATGAGAGAGACTGAGTTGCGGTTCAAACCGGTTCGCGAGATGAATACTAATCTACTAACACGAACAAGAGCACGTCACATAATATAGCGAGGGAGATAATGTTCCAGTTTTTGTCACAGCTTTAGTAAATTAATCGTTTTGGATTGAGAATACTCGCTTTGAACAGCGCAGCGTTCGGGTTGCATTGTCATGTAATGTACATACTATGCGGGTTGGCGATTTCAGATTTAAAGTCCAGGTTTCCTCAAGATGTTTTCCTTCACCTTGAAATCAGTGATTGGTGTCCAAGATATACTTAGAAAGTACATATAACTCAGTAAAGTTAGATTGGTACTTGCCTGGCCTGGAATCGTGCTGATTACGCTAAATCTTTCTCTGTATGAGAGGAGACCTGTGTCCAGCAGTGGGATGATGAATAGGTTGACGATGATGATGATGTACATACTAACACTTATTTGTATTCTTGCCTGTAGATCAGAACAAGCAATCCATCAGACAATATTTTGGTTATCTTCCACGACACCAAGTTACGTTATCCGTCCAGAATCTGTACACAGATACAGTCCACAACTTAAACGCTAAGTTATGACGGCTTTGTCTCTGATCTTAGGGTTGGGAACTGTACACGCTTTTCCTTCTAAACACAATACTTTTAAACACAATATATATATATAGCTTTCGATTTCATTGTATTAACAATACATTAAATTATATCATGACAGTTTATTTAAAAAGCTGTTTATTACGTTGGTTTTATAAGTTTTGTATAATTTTTTAGTTTAGTTTTTTGTCGTTATAAGACAGTATTCATATAATGTCTAAGAAATCAAAAGAATAGGGAATAAGTTTCTTTGCAGCTGAATACACTACATATTTGTCCTTTTTATATTATTATTTCAATTGTCGTCCAAAACATTTTAAACAAAACATTAACTTCGATTCCTTCGTAACAAACTATACTACGTTAAAGTCCGGTACATCTATTTTTCTCTTACTTTCTTCTTTTCAAAAGGGAATCCGTGCGAATATTAGTATTTTGTGACTGGATTAAAATTATTCGATAAGTTGCTTACTGTCATCACTTTTCTTAAAAACGGTCACATTTCGCCCATCATAATTATTTTCTGGCCTTCTTGGCAATTTATTTGATGTCGAATAAACATGTCTTCTTCTTTCATACTTCACTTTCACTTCACTTCACATACTACCACCACACATTAGTATTCCTAAATAAGAAGAAGAAAGAGCCAGAAGCAACCATGTACCACAACCTTAAAACCATATATTATGTGGTAAGATTGATCCATCACTATTCCATCACACATAGTATATTCTATTTACAGCCAGCACCAAGAACTCATAAGCTGCAGAGCTTATCTACACAGATGAGATCCACGACATCGTCGTAACCCCAAGCGGAGATAGTATGTTCGTAATAATTCAACTACTGAACTGCCAAGCCCTGTCTTGACCACTCGATCGAAGCTGCCAAGTTGTTATAACTTGCTTGAGGGAGATAAGCAAGGAATTAGTTGTTTGGAAGAAATAAGGTCTCAAAGATAGTTGGAGCCGTCAAGTATGAAACGGAAACGCAGTTTATGTTGTTTTCTGAAGGAATCATAAATCATTTTTGGGATCACTTCGGATGGTTTGTTCGATACTAGAAAGTGCAATAATTTAGCATAGTTCTTCAAAACGACCCCTGAAGTGGGTAAATGACAGCAGCCCCACAGGTTCATCGATCAGGTTAAGCTACGCTTGGCGTGGTTGGTCTGTGGATAGGTGGCCAGTTTATATACACGTTAAGCCGTTGGTCGTGGCTGTCATACCTTGATTTTGGCAGTCGTTATGCGCAGTAAGAAGCCCGAGAGTCTGAAGACCAGTCTTACAAAGTCTCAAAGTAAGACCGTATTACCCTATAACAGGAGGTTAGAACATCAGTTCTAACTTCCACCACCAGATGGTGGTCAAATAGACTGCCTGCTGGCCTAATGGTATCAACTGAATCCGGTTAGTCTGGAAACTGAACCATAGTTGGGAAAAAACAACCTTAATAAATAAAATAGCCCCCTGGATACATAATATAAGCATGAAATATATTCCTTTGAACAACACCGGCGCTGAATGATAAGTGTCATATTTGATGCCAATGACATCAGTGATAAGATAAATGTAATATACTATTGATACGTCAATAAAAATAATGAGCTGAACCATACTCATGTCGACGAACAGAGACTTACAGAAGTTTTACTTTTAGAATGAACTATCAAAAACGGTAATACTGAAAAGCCACAAGTCATTGATAATGTGAAACGTTGTAAATAGGTAGGCCTATTTGTCAGTCCATAAGAAAAATAGGCACACATTTGCTTATGTTTATCACTGACAGTGTACGGTTTCAATACTTACAATCTTACCTTGTAGCCAGGATTATACTTCAGCAACTTACTCTGAAATACAGCTTTGTGGAATCGGAAGTGCTGTACTATATTTATTTATTTTTACTTTCGCAAAAAGAAATGTACAGAGGCGAACTTAATTCTTTTATTCATTTTCTACCAGTCAACTATGGGTGGTGAAGAGATTAGATGACAGGTGCTTTAGTTGATAATAATGATAAGAAAAAAAAAAAAAGAAACTTAACACTAGTTAAAGAAATATTTAAATAAGCTATAGATTATGTTCTCGATCCAGTTTTGAAAAGTGAACTATGAACTTGTATTGATATCAATCTGTCAGCACTCTTGGGATTATTGTTCCTGATAAGCCTGATTTTTTTTTATTTGTAGTGCTTGACCGCAATCTCGCCTGATGGTAAGCAGTGATGCCATCGTTGATGGTAAAGTGAGTTAGTTTATTAAGAGCCTATGCACTCTAGCCTTGAAGACACTTAAATTGTAGTCCGACGGAAACACCGCCACTGACAAATTGTTGAAGTCCCCCGATGTACGCGGTATAAAAGACGAGGCGAAACGCTTTGTTCTGATCGTTGTCGTATCAACAACGTAAGGGTGGAAACTCGCCGTACGACGGGTCGTCCGATGGTGGAACAGAGATAGGGGAAATAAATAATGCAATTTCTTCGTACACTCTCCAAAAGTCATCTATCCATTTACATAGTGGTGGTGGATCGAATGGTGTGGGGCACAATGATTGCTGAACTTGTGAAAGCTGAGAAAGCTAAGAAAAGTTTCCTCTTTGTTGTCCCTATTCCAGATACCGTTTGTATACCTACTGCTTAATGTACAGTACCTATGAATTCACTGCCTTTTACGTAGTACTTAATATTGAGCAGTCAGAAAGTTTTGAATAGTCACATCTCGCATATACTCTAGTTTATTAGTATTAAAAATCTGATAATACAATTGCCTATATTCGTCCGGTCGAATTAACATTCGTCCTTGGAGCAGTAGTGTCCAAATGTAGGTTCAATCCTAGAGAAGCGCTTTCCTTTGTGAAAATTATTTCACCACCATTGCTTTAAAAATGCTGGAGGAAAAACCGGACGAAACCGGCACGTCCTAGTTCTAAAACTTCGAACACTTGTGACAGCTGAGAACGCTAACTCGGCCCGCGTGATAGATTACCCACTCTTCTTCACCGAGGGTCTATCCCAGTAGTGGGAACATAATAGGCTGGAGATGATTATATACTACATTCTCAGTTAGTGTCTACTACTGTAGCGACAACGTGCCTACCACGAAAATATTTTAACAAAATTCAAGTGGACTGTATTTATAATAGCAATATATTAGAAACTAAAAGCAAATATGTGATAGAATGATGGCTTTGGAGTATATCCCTCTGATTAAAGTGCTACAAGCGACAAAGCTTCAAGTGCGGAGTTCGTAGACCACCAGATCAGATCACGAGAAGGCGCACATCGACACAATTCACTGGCAGACTCCCTAACTTTATTAATTTTGAATTTTGAGGCCTAAATCTCCCCGGGGATTACTTTAAATACTTAAAACTAATTAAATTTTTTTGACCGTTAAAAGATCGTGGCCATGACTCGCTAGCTTGCCAGTTCGATAGGTGGTGTGTTCGCCATGCCGTGCGGCGGTTAGTAGTAGCACGCACACTCTATGGTCGCGTTCCGTTTAGTTTAAGATTTCGGCAGCAATCACCGCCGATACACACGTAATCAGAGGAGATATTCAACAACTACAATATAGTCAAATATTTAATTTGGATTTGATCTCGTAAGGCGTGACCCCGCTTGCCACTACAGTATAGTCGACATACGATCAATCTAATAGACATCATAAATAACATTCGATTACGGTCGCGGCCCCTACGGTTACGCAAGATCCGTTGTTGATCGCTCATACATCCCAGCCATATATCCAGCACACTATCTACCAATATTACATAGAATACTAATATTACGCATTTACGTACCTTATATTTAACTGTATCGACTGAACGCGTGATGCCAACGAGACGTTTATTCGAAACGAATTTTGAGTCGAAAATACACTTTTACGAAATTGATTCTTTCTTCTTCTTTCTTTATTTTTTGGCTTCGCACGGTTTGTGCATTTAGCCAATGTCACGTAATTATGAATTATTAGGTATTCATGGCGAAAAAGACGGCCGCGGGACCCGTCTTACGAGTGAGGTTTGGGAAAAAGTCTTGACGTGGCCACTATGCTGCGATATTTCACTGTTCTTAATGAATTATTCACTGAATGCACTTTTTACTACATAAATCACGCTTTTATTTAGTTAACAACACTATAAATACTGCTGGATAAGCTTGACAGATTGCTCAATAGTGGTATCCGGTTTATATTCAATCTGAGGAAATATGACCATGTATCCAGCTACAGGTCTGAACTGAAATGGATGCCCATCCGCCAAAGAAGAAATTTGCGAGCCTTAACCACGCTTTTCTCCCTTCTTAATTCGCCCACTCCTCCTTCTTATCTTACGAATCACTTCCAATATTTGTGTTCTTCACACAGCAAGAATCTGCGTTCTTCTAATAATCTTCTCTTACTCTGTCCTTCTCATACCTATGACTTTGTTCACTCTTCATTTCATATTCAGTCAATTCTTTTGTGGAATGCGCTTCCTCTTGATATCAGGATGGCGACTAGTCGGTTTGCATTTAAGCGGAGATTGCAGAGTTATTTTGCGAATGGTTAGGGTAGGGTCATCTCAACACCTCTCTTACAAGTTTTATTTTTGTATATATTATAAGTATATATATAGTAATAGTTTGTATATGTATATAGCTTATTTAAGTATTTGTTTAGATAGTGTTAAGAGTTTTTCTTTTCCTGTCCATTGTACGGTAACTAAAGCACCTGCCATCTAGTCTCTTCACCACCCGAGGTTGACTGGTAGAGAATGCCTAAGGCATTAAGTCCGCCTCTGTACATTTTCTTTGTGCGAAAGATTAAATAAATAAATAATTTTAAAAGTCCAATGAAAAATGAGCGTGACACTCATCTTGACATTCCCGCCAAAAACTCAAATTGATTCTTTTACAAAATGTACCACCTATTGATTTGTATAAAGTCTTAAAATTACGCCAAAAGTATGTGTAAAAGGTGTTTTTTTTTTTTACAATAAAATCATTTGAAATTATGTTACATATATTCCGCGCGTGGTAATGAATGAGGCCCGCATGTCTGGAAGCTTTTTTGTAAACAGTAACCTAACCTACCTACTTATCTATGTTCTGCACCTAACCCAAGGAGGAAGATTAATGATCATTGAAATAAAGCAGAATCTAGATAAACTCCATAATGATTATCTGCTTTATTTCTAGAACTAACATTCTCTGATAAAACAAATATGGTGGACGACTATAACTGTTAGCTGACAGGTAATCACGAAAGGACAGGAAATATAGAAACATAACTAAAAGGAAAAACGTGTTTTGTGTTTCCTAATGAACGAAAGACTATATTTCCACGAATGTGTTCGTTTGGTCCGAAAAGGTTGTTATTTTTATGTTTGACAAGATTCAGGACAAATATAATTTAATAGTTTCTAGTCTATACTACTACTGCGTTAGTAGTAAGTAAGTACTGCAAATAATAGGCACAGTCTCAACTTTACTATCGATAAGTGTGAAATAGCAAACATTTTTAGTCTTAGATACTTCCCATCCTTCATACAAAGTTGCATATCTATGTACCTATTATTTAAGGGTCCTAGACTTCAAACTATCATCACATATCATCACAACATCAATACAGATACGTGTAACGTTTCATACTTACACCGGACGACAATTCTTGGGCATCGGTACAACTGGGAGTAACACACCACCACAAAAAAGTATAATTTCTACAATAGGTCACCAAAGGTAACAAAAATCACTAAAGTTCACAGGTTCTCACGACCCGTTATTTTCACTATTACCAGACTACTATTCAGGCGAATATGCTACAAAATTACCCGGAGCTACTTTGTGCCACTATGTGCATTGTTACAATAGCTATGTGCTACTGAGGCCACGTCCGCAGTGATCAATGGCGTCCCATCTAAATTCGGTCGGTACCACGTCACACTTAACCAATATTGCGTGTATAAACTAAAACATTGTTGAACACGCTGTATAGCTGCCCAAGACCTACAGCTTCTGTTCTGAGTGTTATAACGATTTTAGTATTAGGTTTCTGCGACTAATGTAATGGAATTTTAAATACTATAATCGAATTCTTTGTACCATCATCTGCCTTTTTAACACATTTCCAAGGGTCAGCTTCCAATCTAACCAAATGCAGCAGAATACCAGTGTTTTACGTGGAGCGCCTGTCTGTCTGTTACTGGGTTATCTGTTAGTAAGACTTGTGAGACTTTAGGGCTTCTAATGACCAGTAACGATTGTCAAAGATTAATGATAGATAGGATCAACAGCTAACGGTGTATTTATTGTATGTTTAGGAAATTTATTTCTTATGTATAAACACTGACAGAAAATAAGAAAATTCAAAACATCGGAAGCAAAGAAAGAAGAGCAGAGACCAACTTAATAGGTGTACTTCATCATGCTTGCACACGAAAATTAAATGGTAATGGGCTGGACATATAGCGAGATATACAGACAATAGATGTGCATTAGAAACTGAAACATGGAAAGGACCTGCGGGAAAAAGAAAAAGATGTCGTCCGCGAAACAGGTGGATCGACGAAATAATTTTAGTAGCAGGAAAAAATGGAGAGGAAAAGCAAGGAATTGAAAATTGTGGAGTAAGCTAGAGAAGGCCTTTGTATGAGATTTGGAATATGTTTTATTATTATAATTAATAATGTTATAAATTAAAGAACAGGTCCGACATCTTGATGATTTATTTTCGAGCGTGCCCATCGACAATCCCATGCTCTATCATAATGTTGCCATATCATACAGCCTTTACTAGAGAAGGCATTGTGGGGTTCCAATAATGGAGTAATAGTTATTATTTATAAGAGAATATTTAACTAAAGGTTATTTTAAATAAAACGGGCTTTATTATCTATACTAATATATAAAGCTGAAGAGTTTGTTTGTTTGTTTGAACGCGAAAATTGTTTTTGTGCTTAGCCCATTAATCCAGGAAGGCTTTCGGCTATATAACATCACGCTGCGACCAATAGGAGCGTATAACTGACTCCACGCGAACGTTGTTAATATAACACTGACAGATGACGTCTGTTGGACCCAATTGATTATATCAGCCCTGCTGTAAACCGTGCTGAATGGATAATCGTTTTTCCACAGTATATAAGCTATTTCTGTTAAAGTCACAGAGAGACACAGAAAGAGAAGATTTTTTTAATATTAAGTCGATATCGGTCTAAAATTAACGAATGTTGAAGATTCACAAAAACGCCATTGTTGGCAAAAATTCCAGCTCAAAAGTTGTTTAAGAGAGTTCAACATACCAGCAAATCCTCTGACCCCTTTGCACAAACATTGAAACAGTCGCAATACAAAAGAATATGTAAACAAATTCTTGACATTGCAAAGTTTTATTCAAAACAGTTTTGGAATAAACGACCGTGTTTACTTCAGACGAGCGTAGTTTGTATGTACGTAGCTAAAATAGTGAGTTACTTGGTAAATAGTCGAGAAACTGTTGATCAAAGAAACAGGAACTGATTTCAAACAATTCTTTGAATTAGTTGGTTATTTATTATCATTGGCAACCATGTTAGTACAGGCCTCTTCCCTTTTATGCTATGCTTCCCTGGTATGTATGAGTGTCAATCAGAAGGAATATTCTCGTAATTTATACAATCTATTTAATTTGTGCCAAAATTACCCCTACTTTTCCCCCACTTTTCGTACCCGTATTTAGAGAGCAAGTCAAAAATATCAACTCATAAGTAAAACTGCACAGGCAGAATCTATTCCCGGCCTGAGCCAAACACAAATTAACGAAGTTTTGAAAAGTGTTCACGTTCTCAAGTCGGCTGTTATGAAAACACAGCGTGTATGTGTACATACATATATTGTTTACAGTCTCTCACAACCGCTATTAAGGGTATTGTAGCTCCATATTATATAATATTTAAAGGTTTATTAAGTGCAAGCGAAGATTTAGGGCCATTGTCGGATAAGAATAGATCTATATTTCTATGTGCATGCTGACTTTCGCACGATGACTGTTTTTTAAGTAGTTATAAATCCGACTGGTTGCCTAGAATAAACGTGGAAACACCGGTTACAAGATCTACCGATATAAAAAGTTGTAAAGTTGCGGATGGTTCGATTGGAACCGCCTCCGTATCTAAAATGACATACCTGATTTTTCTTGCGCTGACTGTAAATAAATAGCTGTCGAAAGAATATCGCTCGTCTGTTTGATAGAGGGTTGATTTTGTCTGCGCCACAAAATGTTGTCAGAGGAATAATTTCTTGACAGTACTTACTTCTATAGAAAATGTGTCAGACGAAAATATTATTATACGAATAAATAATGTTGATGGAAAAAATCAGAATTTTTGTTTGTGAAGCCGAGGTGATGCAGTGTTAAACCTAATAACACGACCAACGTTGTTGTGCCAGAGGGAGATTGATCTGGTGATCCTCCACGACCAAACTTCCGACACAACAACATTTGGCACATTGTACCCGGCACGCATCGCAACACAACTGTTCAGACCCATCCTCCGTACTGCTTCACCAGACATCATGGCGGAACACGACGAATCGCTTGGCGGCATGACTTTGTCTGGTGGATGGTAACTTCTGTCGGCAGCCGATGTATAAGTCATGCTGATAAAACAAGGCTAAGGCGGAAGGCGGCAGGTCGAAAAGGCGGAAGGTCATAATATTGCATAAGTAATTAGAAAGATACACATACATATCCCATGGCAGAGTTATAAATCAGGAATAAGTTTCAGGAAAGTGTCATGAAAAAGTAGCCTTAAGTAGGTCATAGATTTATTTATAGGTCAAACTTTGTATTATTTCTTTCGTTGTCATACTCAATCATAAAGTATATCGTACATCATTTATTCGTCTCTCCAAGAAATACTTCATTCAAGGCTCAAATTAACGACACATCATTAAATAATAAATTTGGTAATACAATACAGTTTTCTAAGGTTTATTAATTAAAATATGGTTAAGTGAAAGGTTATTAAGTTAGCGTAGCAACGTAAGTTATTTCTAAAGATATTCATTCATAAAGAGTCCTATAGCAATGGAAATAGGGTGGAATTAGGGTGAGAGAGGGGTGGAAATAAAAGCTGAAATTCATTACACGAATGTAATAAATAAAAAAGCATGACATTGCTATAGAAATATTTATGAACTTCATAGGAATTGTGGTTGGGTTCGTTACCCTTAACATGCGGTGGATCAGAAAAGTTATCTACCCTATCGAATGTTGTATGCTTAGGGTGTAAATTAATTTATAAAGAACTAGCGGCCGCCCGCGACTACGTTCGCGTGGGGATAGTTATTTGAACGCCATACATTTTAATTTTTTACTATGCTACGCTCCTATTTGTCGCAGCGTTAGCGTTGATGTTATATAGCCTAAAGCCTTCCTGGATATTAGCCATTAGGGCTATCTAACTCAAAAAGATTTTTTCAATTCGAACCAGTAGTTCCTGAGATTAGCGCGTTCAAACAAACAATCAAACAAACTCTTCAGCTTGATATATTAGACTTGTATTTTGATTGTCAGTTCGTCATCGAATATAAAGTAATACGTGTTTGTTTTATTTGTTTACTGAATGAAAGAGATTCTTAAACTGTTTAGCTCTGCACTGTCGTCACCGACTTTTACACCAAAGACCAAAGTATATGCAGTTTGATTCTTTGAAGGATTTCTATTTTCCTCCACATTGCAACAGTTTGAAACCCGTCAGATCCATCAAAGTTTCAATTCCGTCCTAAAACTACCATTAACCATGGGTGTGCTTTAGTTCATTGGAACTGATCACATCTCATTATTAAAGCATGGTTTGTTCTAAGCTATTGAGCTTATAATTCATTTCTTTAATGTCACTTAATGCTGCTCTGTACCTTCTGTGAACATGGTGGTAATGTAATGCAAATGTTCAGGAATAGCGATCGACAACCAGCGATTTTACTGTTTACATGTTACAACCGCTAGCTGTAAATGATGCCCTGGTTTAGAGTTTGTTACGAAACGAGATAGTTGTGGTCTTTTGTAGCGGCTGTCTGTTTAATTCTATAGAATGTAGATTATAAAGCAATCCAAAATAAGTTGAAAATAAGGCCAAAAATTCATCATCAATCTTTTTATCGTCCCACTGCTGAGCACATGCGTGCACAGACCAGTTTAAATACTTGGGGTCTGTGTTCTACGCGTTCGACGACATTGATTGCGACGCCAGGGCACGTATTTCCGCAGCTTGGGCAAAATGGCGTGAGGTGACAGGTGTAATTTGTGACCCCAAAATGCCGGTTAAGTTTAAGGGGCAGGTCTATTAAACCATCATTAGACATGGTTCTCCTGTGTGGTAGTGACAGAGATGCGATTTATTTGAAATACTTCTATTTAAAATGCAAATACAAAATGCAAAATAGCTATTTTGTATTTTGTATTTAAATGCTTTTTAGTAAAAAGCATTTTGTATTTTATTTGAAATGCCTTTCGAGATATATTTTGTATTTTTAATATTCATTTCAAAGTGCAAAATACTTTGTGATAAAGTTTAGCCAATATTACCAGTAAAACAAAATGAAATTTATGAGCGAATGATCTCTGTATTGCTATTATTCCATATTTTTACTTCTTTTCCTTCTTCTTTACGATCAAGTATTGAACACTACTTCAACTCTTGATCAATGGCCCCTGTGGAATAGTTACCACAATTTTGCCAATAACACGTGTAACGAATTATAGAATTTTTTTGAAAATTTGATTTCACAATAATGGCGGATATCGCCAATGACAGTTGCAAAAAAAACATTTTTTACTTCTTTGGTCAGGTTTTTTGGCGGGAAAGTCAAGCAGAGTGTCACGCTCATTTTTCTTTGGACTTTTAAAATTATTTATAGTGTTGTTTACTAAATAAAAGCGCGTGATTTATGTAGTAAAAAGTGCATTCAGTGAATAATTTATAAAGAACATTGAAATATTGCAGCATAGTGGCCACATCATGACTTTACCCCAAACCCGTAATCCAAATAGTCGGATTTTTAATTCGAGTCAGAAAAATGACAAGGGCAAGTGTCACTGATATGAATAAGGGTGACCCGCTACAATAGTGATGTTCGGTAATCAATAGACTTAGACATTTCTTCCTCTTCAGCTTATAGATGTCTACTGCTGAACGAAGGCCTCCCCCAAGGCTTTCCACGATGACCGGTCTTGTGCTGCCCGCATCCATCGGCTTCCCGCGACCTTCACCAGGTCATCGGTCCACCTTATTGTTAGACATTTCATCATCAACCTTTTATACAGAGAAGGATTGGGCATAATCACCACGCTTGCTCAATGCGGGTTGGCGATTTCAGACTTAAAGTCCAGGTTTCCTCAAGATGTTTTCCTTCACCTTCAGTCATTGGTGTCCAATATATACTTTATAACTTTAGAAAAGTTACATTGGTACTTGCCTGACCTGGAATCGAACCCGCGCACTCATACTTGAGAGGCTGGTGTTTTAACCACTAGGCCACCACTACATTTTTACTTTTAGTCATGCATTATTTCATTAGGTATCAAAGCGGTTTTTTATTGTAAATATGTAATACATACCGTATTTAACAATATGATTTTAGAAATATGGGCCGTACCAACATATTAAACTCACTACAACATTATCACAAGAGCTGGGGAAAAAATGTTTAAAGAGATTCAGAGCGATTAAGAAATAATACAAATTATTTTATACGTTTTTATTCGTTACTTTTTTATTGATTACCACTCGAATCAGAATCAGTTACATTTATAAATTATGAATCCGCACATTCATCCATGATATGGTCGAGTTGACACATTTCACCTTCAACTTTTATGGCATGATTGATGCACTTCTCCAATTTTCCGGTGTCAAGTTTTGTTTTTCCTGGCGACGTACTCCTTTGCTTGAGCCCAAACTAAGGTCCGTATTACAGAACATCACTCAAAACTCAAGCTTTACTTAAGTCTCGATTCAAGCCACTTGATTGGTTAAAACTAGTTTTAAGTAATGTTTAAGCAGAGATCAATGCTTGAGTTTCCTTCTGGAATACGCACCTAACTCTATTAGGTTGTGCTCACAGTGATAGGGGGGCAGACGCAGGATTGTGGCACCGCGATTCAGCGGCCAATTCTTCCACAACATAGCATTAGTAATTAGTTTTTGTTACAATAAACAGTTTTAATCTACCTACTGAAGTTATTTATTTTATCATTATTTCAAATATAAACTGACTTTTGTTCCACCCTGTATTTTTATTTATATACATATACGCAATTTGAATTAAAAAGTGCAATCTAGACTAAGTTTTAAGTGTAAAATCTCGATTTACCACATCACTATTTATTTGGGAGAAAAAACCTGCAACACTGGAGTTGTCATTTATCTGACTCGAATTAAAAATCATAATGTAGTCGGCTCACGCGGGAAACGAAAGGAGGTAGGTTAGTTAAGTTAGGATACGAAGATATGTATAGGAAAAAATAGAAAAGGATAAACTTCCTCTAGTCCAGACTATATGGCGTACCATGCCTTTGCCTTTTCCGTTTAGAAGTACGGAAAGAAGTGAACCAAAAAAAAATCAACCAAAACGACGAACATTCAATATATCTATAGAAAAGAAACTATTTTATTTTGAAAAAAGTATTTTGAAAATATTTAACTATAACTATAACTATTTTGCATTTAGCATTTCAAATACAAAACGCAAAACTATTTTGTATTTTGCATTTGAAATAGTAAATCTGAAAAGTATTTTGCATTTTGTATTTAAATGCTTTTTTAAAACCATTTTGTACATCTCTGGGTAGTGAGACGTGGCCTGTGCTTGAGCGACACAAGCAGGAGCTGCGTGTCACGGAGATGAATATGCTGCAGTGGATGTGTGGAGCTACGCGGAAAGACCGCAGGAACTACCGCATCCGTGGCAGTCTCCATGTCCGTGACATAGCGGAGAAATTGCAGGAGGGTTACCTGCGTTGGTACGGTCACGTCTCACGAAAACTATCATGTTACGTGGGTCACAAATGTCTCGCCATAGCGCCTCCGCCGGGTCGGAACAAGCGGGGTAGACCAAAGAAGTGCCGGCTTGACGTTGTAAGAGATGACATGCGTGCCAACAATCGTACACCATAGGATGCTAAAGATCGCGCGAAATGGAGGAAATCGAGCAAGAAAGCGAACCCCGGGCTCCAACGCGAAAGCCGCGGACGCAACCGGGATAAATGCTGAGACGATGATGATGACTGCTGAGCACATACCTCCTCTCATACAGAGAAGGATTGAACGTAATCACTACGCTCGCTGAATGCGGGTCATAAAGGGAACATTAAGTTCAAGATGTTTTCCTTCACCTTGTAATCAGTCATTGGTGTCCAAGATATATTTAGAAAGTACATATAACTATACATATATACAAAAGTTACATTGGTACTCATACTTGAGAGGCTGGTGTTTTAACCACTAGGCCACCACGACTTGGTACAAAAGGATCAACAATTTTTGTTATTTGTGAATGCAGCACATGCACTTTGATCGCACTGATCGAATTTGGTGTTAAATCTTAGAACTAAACTAGGTTGTAACGTGCAATTCTTCTACATCATTTTTCAGAACTAAAAGAATTGTAGCTAAATTTTCACTTTAAACAATGTGCTGTTGAAATATAACGTATAATTATTTGTAGAAACATATGAATGGTTTTATTGGTTTGACGTAATGGCGCGAATACATATATTTTAATGGATCATTAACACACATTTACTAACCCTACAATGTTTATTATTCAAGTAAAAATTAACCCAAATGGAAACACATTATTTAGGTACTAACTAGTACCTAAATATTTGTCGATCGATACCATGCTGGGGATGAATAAATGTGTTTGCTGACAGGCGCGGCGGTCAATATTGAACAACATCGAACGCCTCCCCAACCTGGTAGCTATGACAGGCTTTCCGCCCGCGGCTTCGCCCGCGAGGAGTTCGGTTATATCGCGCTTTTTAGTTTTCCCTCGGTAATATCAAATTTTTCTGGGATTAAGAGTACCCTATTATTTAATCCAGACTTCTAACTTTACATCTGCAAAATTTCAAAGGAATCGGTTCAATAGTTACGGCGTGAAAGCGGGACAAACAAACTCACTTTCCCTTTTAAAATATTAGTAAGGATAAGTTGTAACAAGTGAATTTTTCCACATAGTGTAAATGGGTTTTATCTTCACATAAATGGGCTAAAATGACAGGTTTGAGGTAAAAATTCACAAGATAGAATGTTTGAATAGTGTTGTAACCGGCCACGACGACCGAAACTTACTAGTGATGCGCACGATATAATAAATACTGAACCGAATATACTGCCGGATAATTCGTCAACAACATAATTTATTAAACCTCTCCCATTGCAGTATAACTATGAATTGCTAGTGGGATTATTACAATTAAAAGTTACTCTTTTTTAAGATACTTTATTTTATATGTACATACATCGCTATGTTGTATTTGTTCACATGTATTTAATTATATATTTGTTTGAGTAGAGTAATAAAGGATTTCTTATAAATATGACTGTTAGAATAGGTATGGGATTCCTTTAATTTATTTTACTTTATATGCTGATTTATAACGATTAATTAAACCGTCATTTCAAACAAATTATTCGGCCGGATACGAATACACCAAAAATCTTCCGAATACGCCGAAAACTGAATATAGGACGAATACTTGGCACATCTCTAAAATTTATCTTCGGTTTGAAATCCTGCCATGGAATCACTAAGTAAGTAATTTAAGGGAATACATAAATTTGTAGGAACATTCGGTAGTTCCTACCGGATGTTGGTCCCATTGAATATCAGTTTTTAATTAAACACCGTTTTTCGCACTATGTACTTGTTGACGTGGTGTATTTTATTACTTTCGTTTTACAATATTTGCGCTATATTAACTCTTTATAAATCATCAAGATATCACAGACATGTCGGACACAGTTCACAACTTATTATAAATATATAATACATAATAATTGTTCCGATAAGCCGGTTAAATCCGGTCGCTGCCACGCTATACGTCCGGTTCGGAACGATACCGTGCGGACTGGAGCGAAACGGAAGCGAAAAATCACCGCCAGCGATCACGCTGTTCGAATAAAGTGAAATGAGCGAGCTATTATTATATTACATGCCGATAATATACTGTTACAGAAACAAAGTTTCAGTTGAGATAATGATGTAAATACTTTCCGCTGTTTTCATTTTATGAATTCTTTTTAGGTTAAACTCAAAGCATTTATTTCAATGAAATCGTTAACAATTTTTGTAATTTTGTCAGTTCAAATAGTGTTGATTCTCAGGCTGATTAAATTATCTTATTGATATAAAAATATGTAGTTAAAGCTAGTTAAGCATTCCAAAAAAAAAAAAAACTTTTAATTCGGTGGCTTTCACTAGGCGGTAGGCTGCCATAACATCGGCTGCCGGTAGAAGTTACCACCCACCAGACAAAGTCTTGCCGCCAAGTGATTCGTCGTGTTCTGGCATGATGTCTAGTGAAGCCGTACGGAATACCGGTTTGAGCAGTTGTGCTGCGATATGCAGCATCGTTGGTTGCGTTGTTGGGTGTAACATTGCATGACCTCGCTTAATTGCCGTCTTCCTTCCTAGTAACTTGTTTTGAGTGATTAGGCTTAATAAACTAGCGCGCTTTACCATCAACGATTGCATCACTGCTTACCATCAGGCGGGATTGAGGTCAAGCACTAGTTCTATAATTAATAATAAAAAAAAACATTCAATATATTACAACAAAATCCTGAATACATTATTCTTGCTTCTGAAATAAAAAAAAAAACAATTAAAAATATAAAATTAAAAATGAGTATTTACTACTCATTTTTAATTTTATATTTTGAATTGTTTTTTTTTTGTTGTTTTGTGATGAAGCAGTACATTAAGTTTAGGTTCATCAAATCGTTGAATTTATCTACGTCAACGATTAACGAATTTCTGCACTCTGGCTACCATGTAAAAATGTTTTTCTAAGAAATGGAAAATTTACCGGCATTGGTTTGGAAAAAGAAAATGTGTATGGGTTTTAGCGTTTATTTTGCAGTCTAATTTCTGATTTCGAGTCAAGCAAATGTAAAATGACGTTCAAATAACCTTTTTGACACTGTATTGATATTGATGGAACATTGTAATCTGTAGAGATTGATAAATTCGAATTTGATTTATGATACACGTTATTTCATGTTAAACTAATATCAGCTTTATTTTAGTAATTTTGACGGCACGATTGGCGTTGCGGTTAAATGTTTGCAGGCTGCGCTGCGTGTCGTGGGTTCGATTCCCGCACGGAACAAAAAACAAATTTGTATGAACTACTAATTGTAGGTCACATAAATATTTTTATTTTAAATCTATCTATACTAATATATAAAGCTGAAGAGTTTGTTTGTTTGAACGCGTTAATTTCAAGAAATACTGGTCCGATTTGAAATTTTTTTTTTGCGTTGGATAGCCCATTAATCCAGGAAGGCTTTAAGATTACATAACATCACGCTGCGGCCAATAGGAGCGGAGCATATAAAAAACATATCGAAACCTACGAGGGTGAAACTGATAGGCGCAGCTAGCATTTTATATGTTTGTAAACGCACCCACGGTACAGGAAAAATTTCTAGTATGGAACAAAGCCTTTTTTTTTAAATGTGGTAAATAAGTTGATTTTAGAGTAGTCAGCACTAATTAATAAATTCAAGAAACCATTTGAAATAATTTACTGAACTTTATAGTGTGGGAATTAAGGTGATTTTTCTGTAGACATATATTTGTTTATTCGTTTTTTGGCGAATATATCGCACGGTTACTATAATTTAGTTCATGTACTTACCTATAAATGTAAAGACAAATATGATAACCAATGCTTTTAAGAAAATGTATATTAATGTTTATTTTCCTCAGACTTGACAGCCTCCGTGACGTAGCGGTAGCAGACGCGGCCGCTGCGCAAGGTGGCGCGGGTTCGATCCCCGCACAGTGCAAGTATTTGTATGCATGAATATGAATATTTACACTGGTCTGGTCGTGCCTCAGAAAGCACGTTAAGCCGTTTGTCCCGGTTGCCATACGAACATCTAGTGGCAGTCGTTACGGGTTGTTGGAGCCCTCAAAAATCCAACAATTGGTCTAACTGCAATGCTTCGATGTCGCCTTCGGGTTGTGGAGGTCAGACGGCAGTCGCTTCACGGAAAATGTCGAAGTTTAGCCATATCAGCATTTGGACTGGTAAAGCGGACCCCAGACTCCAAAGCTGAAAGGCTTCGGATGCGACTGGGATTAACTCTGGGATGATGATGAATATTTATTTTCCTCATGCTTAGATTATAACTGTTTCTTGTCTGTTGGCTGATTTGGGTATCCCAACCTATGCTCTTCAATTTTTTGGACAGCCTGTATCATTCCCAATGAGATAAGAATATTTTCGTATTCGAGACAAGTCTAACGTGAGTTGAAACCAAACCACAATTAAGTTTCCATTTGTTTCTTTAATATCCATTAGATCTTACATTGTTGTTCGTTGTCGCGTTGCCAAGACTCACACTAGCCCCGTTTTATCTCACATTCAACGCGTCTCTCGTAAATAAATCGTAAAATAGACCGGCGCGTAAAATACAACAGCTACTTTCAATATTGTCTTCAGTTTCCCCAAATGAAGAAATACAATAGGTAATCTTCGGACAGTAGTTCAGAAGAAGGCTCAAAGTCACTCAAAGGGCAATGTAGAGGGCTATGCTTGGGGTTTCACTGCGCGATCGAATCAGGAATGAAGAGATCCGCAGAAGAATGAGAGTAACCGACATAGCCCGAAGAATTGTAACACTAAACTGGCAGTGGGCTGGACACATTGCCCGTAGCACGGATGCTCGATGGGGCCAACGGATTCTCGAGTGGCGACCACGCGCCGGAAGACGTAGCGTGGATAGGCCCCCGACAAGGTGGATCGACGATCTGGTGAAGGTCACGGGAAACCGCTGGATGCGGGAGGCGCAGGACCGGTCGTCGTGGAGAACCTTGGAGGAGGCCTATGCCCAGCAGTGGACGACTTTCGGCTTAAATGATGAATCTTCGGACTGTCTGACAGTGGTTTAGTGATACTTACGTGGTTTTAATGGAAAATGCTTAGTGCAGAGTCCACACGTAATGTCTAATGCTGATATCTAAATTGGTATTTATTATATCACAGTATTCGTGGTGGCTTAGTGGTTAAAACACCAACCTCTCAAGTATGAGTATGCGGGTTCGATTCCAGGTCAGGCAAGTACCAATACTTACAATTTTTCTAAGTTATATATACTTTCTAAGTATATTTTGTACACCAATGACTGATTAAAAGGTGAAGGAAAATATCTTAAGGAAACCTGGACTTTAGGTCTGAAATCGCCAACTCGCATTAAGCAAGCGTGGTGATTACGCTTTATCCTGCCCTGTATGAGAGGAGACCTGTGCCCAGCAGTGGGACTATAAAAAGGTTGATGATTATGCTATCACAGAAATAACGTCCGTTGGTCTCGAGACATTTATTCCGAATTACATCATATTTTGAATATGTCAATAAAACCACTATTTGACAGATTTTATCAACCTAACGGCCAGTAGCCAACCTCTAACAGATTTGCATATGGTATAGGGTCAAACTTGAGATGGTTAGCGCAGTGGTAGAACTATTAAATGCAACATCACGTGTCGCGGGTTCGATTCCGGCAGGGAACAAATATTTGTATGACCTACATACAAGCAGCTGTTCCGGGTCTGGCTGTCTGTGTATGTGAGTTTATAATTATGTTTGGAAACAAAAAAGAAACCTCAACCGGCATGGCTGCAGAAAATCTGATACGGTAGGAAAAGGGACATTGACAAAAATAATGCCAATTAATTCCGGTTATTTAATAAGTTTATTAAATACTACAGATTTCAGGATATTATCATAGATACTAATATAATGTAGGTACCAGCTGCGCCACGCGATATCACCCGTATAAATTTTCGAAACCGTGGTAATATCGAGATAAAAGTATCTTTTATGTTAAACTTAGTTATAAATTATAAATTATTTTGTCGAAATTACAAAAAACTACCGAGATATAGCGTATTAAAGTTACGGAGTGGGGGCTAATTACGTCACGCCGTGGTATATTTTGTACCACGGCGTGACGTCATGCGACATTTCAAATTAAAATATCTTCCTAAGTATTTGAATGATAGAAAAAATAAAAAATACGTGTTCAATATTTTTTATGAATCTATCTGCTGGACATTATATTATTTTTTAGGATACAACCCAATTCTATCTAAATTCGTTTAAGAGTTTTTGCATACAAACTTTCGAGTTTATAATGTTAGAAAAAAGTAGGTCAAGGAATAAGCCATAATTCTCATTGTCCATAGAAAAGGGAGGATCCTTTGTCGAGATCGGTGTTGTGTCTGACGGGCAATTGCCTGGTGATTGATGTCGGTAAGTTTCTATGTAGGTTCATATGCCAGTTTTGCGGTAAACTTTACTTGCGTGATGCACGAGATTGGTGACGTCAGTATGACGCGTTGTTCGCATGTAGCGATGTAAATACCGATATAGTAGGTAGTAAGAGTTGTGGTGGCCTAGTGGTTACAACACCAGCCTCTCGAGTATGAGTGTGCGGGTTCGATTTTAGGTCAGACAAGTACCAATGTAACTTTTCTAAGTTATATGTACTTTCTAAGTCTATCTTGGACACCAATGACTGATTACAAGGTGAAGGAAAACATCTTGAGGAAACCTGGACTTTAAGTCTGAAATCGCCAACCCGCATTGAGCAAGCGTTGTGATTGTGCTCGATCCTTCTCTGCACGAGAGGAGACCTGTGCCCAGCAGTGGGACGATCAAACGCTTGATGTTGATGATCTACTCTCTCTCTGATCTCTGGTACTAAGAATGTAGAAACACTGAATGTCTTCCAAAACAACAATTCTTTTAGGTACAATGACTCAGGCTAACCTTCTTCACAGTTCCAATTCATATTTCCATAAAACATATGTTTCATGTATTTCTACATAGTTTATTAAAACATTCATACGCAAATGTGCAGCCCAGAATTGGCTGCCATACTATATTTGATAGCATACATTGTATTCTGAAGTGATTGTATGTAGTAAAAGCTCTCTACGGTTTAGGTTTTTATTTGAGATATATTCAATTTAACCCCTGGAGGAGAATACGAAATATTATATGAAGAAAAGCAAGAAACTTCTTGAATTATAAAGTAAACCAAGATGTATTTTATATATCTTGTTAAGTGCAATCCTCAACTTATGTGCTCCTTGTTGTGTTGAGAGAGTGTGGAAGTATTCATAACTAGTTACATTAACCCAGACCCACCAAACTGCACACCTGTTATCCCCAGAGGCAGAAATGTACTGAGCCTCTATCATATTTATGGGCACCTAGTATCTCTCGGTCCCTGGTAGCAAGATAATGAGAATTACCGAAGATCTACATTTAGCTATTCAAAACCAATCGAAGAATATTAATGATACTAGCTGTGCCCCGCGGTTTCACCTGCGTAAGCTTCTAGCCGAATGAGCTCAGTTGATATAAAATAAGCGCCTGTTAAAATAATGGGAGCAAAATGTAGTACGTCCGCGTTTGCTCCCGTTTCCGCAACATTTTTTGTTCCTGCTCTGCTCCTCTTGGTCATAGTGGGATATTTTAGCTCTAGACTATCTGTGTACCAAATTTCATTACAATCGGTTCAGTAGTTTTGGCGTGAAAGCCGGACAGGCAGACAGAGATACTTTCGCATTTATAATATTAGTATGGATAGTAATGATTATCGTAGGAGTTCTTAAAACGCTGTTCACGGGTCCTAAACTAGAAAATTACGTCAGTTAAAAATCAAGTAGACGAGCACTATTCTTCCGACAGCTATATGCGGAAGGCGACAAGATAAATCAGGTTATTAAAATTTAAACAACATTAATTTTTGTTTATGCGAGACCCGTAGCAGGTGTCCTGTATTTTTAAGCAAAGAATCCATGTACAAAATTTCAAAAAGATATCATGAAAAAACACGAAGTTATGAGCTTGTTATCCTACTTGGTTTTCTCAACAGAAATGTGGTCTAGCCGGGTGCATTGCAATGTACGCGTAAGCTGCGTAGCGCGCTCAGTAAACAAATTGAAACAATTTCTAAATGTATTTGTGAAAAAATATAACATGGTGTAATAATGATTGAAATCGATTCAGTTGCTTATTCTGAACAAACTATATTCAGGTTTCGCCTATACAAAAAATAACGTTATATGTGTTGTAAAACTACTTGGTCTATTTGGTACTAAGTACTTTTTAATTTATTGTTCTAATGTCAATGTAAAAAGACACAAAAATTACTGACTTTGAATATAGCAACCAACGTATCCTGATGTTACTGTTTTTTATTCTTTTCAACATTAGGTATTCCACAATACCATAAATTACACAGATTCCAACAGTGTGTCATTAACAATATAAGTGCCTGCCATGGTGGTGAATAGCTGTGTTCATCATATTATCTAAGCTTCATTACAAACTTTAGTCCAAAACATAGCATTTACATTTGTTCAATTTAATTGTTTTTTCATCCGCCATGATGATTACGAGGGCCATTAAACAGATTCGACAAAGGTGCTTTACGAGCTGTGAAGAGTTGCGCTTCGAGCCGCGTGATCCTCAAAGGATCAATGGAGAATGGGAACAATATAACCAATGCCTTTATTTGAATGTTTAAGTTTTGATGCTCGAAATATATTGATAAATAAACAAACGAATGACTTGTACAGTATTGTAGAAGATTTTCAACGTAGGTGCTGTATTGGGTTGCCTCCTAAAAAATAATTTAATGGCCATCAGATAGATTTATAAAAAATATTGTATTGTGTATTTTTTTTACTTTTTCTTTCGTTCAAATACTTAGGAAGATTTTTTTTTTAATAAATATAAACTAGTGCTTGACTGCAATCCCGCCTGATGGTAAGCAGTCATGCAATCGTTGAGTGTAAAGCGCACTAGTTTATTAAGCCTATTCACTTAAAAAACTTAGGAATAGGAAGGATGACGGCAGTTGAGCGAGGTGATGCAATGTTAAACCCAAGACCAACACGACCAAACGATGCCGCGCTAGAGGGAGGTTGATCTGGAGACTCTCCACGACCAAACTCCCGAGACAACAACATTTGGCGCATCGTACCCGCCACACATCGCAACACAACTGCTCAGACCCGTCCTCCGTACGGCTTCACCAGACATTATGCCGGAACACGACGAATCGCTTGGCGGCAAGACTTTGTCTGGTGGGTGGTAACTTCCGCCGGCAGCCGATGTTATGGCCTACCACCGAGAAAAACAATATACGATACATACGATACGATATATTGATTTGAAATGTCGCATGACGTCACGTCATGTAATTAGCCCCTACTCCGTAACTTTGATACGCTATATCTCAGTAGTTTTTGGTAATTTCGACAAAACAAAAAAATACAGGTCTTAATTTTTTTTTATTATTTTTAAGACGGACTAATTATTTTTTTGATTTTCATACCTTGGATACGTCCCTATTATGCCTACTCATGTAATGGTGTTATTCTTTTATAACGACTCTTTTCGAAAATAAGTTAACAAAACATGGTTTTATTAAAGACTAGTGTTCCGCCTGCGGCTTCGCCCGCGTGGTGTTCGGTTATATCGCGCTCGGGAACATCAAATTTTTCCGGGATAAAAGGTAGCCTATGTTCTTTCTCAAGGTCTAAAGATTGTCTGTGCCATATTTCATCAAAAGCGGTTGAGAGGTTTAAGCGGGAAAGCGTAACAGACAGACAGACAGACAGACATTTCGCATTTATAATATTAGTATGGATTCCAAAAAGAACGAAGCGTATTATTAAGTTCGTTCACAGTCTCATCTCACTCTCAATTTGACAAACTATCTCTAACTCCCTTATATTTTGACAAGAATTTGAAATTGGTTTTAACGTTTTTGCTTTACTGTTATTAAAGAATTTCTCGTAGTTCTACCTACTAGAAGTACTTTTATGAACTTGGTAATCAGACAAAGCACTGAAATATCTTCTTGAGTCTTCCCGTTGATAGAACTTTGTTTGTTGAAGCTAAGTGAATGCAGAAGTAGAGCACGTTTCCGCCTTGCGGCTAACAAGCCTTTTTATGCTTTTACTTTGTCCGCTCCTATGCGGTTTTAACTAGAAGAAAATAGTCTGTGTCGTTTAACAAAAATAACTTCGACACATACGGCTTAGCTCTGATAATAAAATAAAAAGTATAATGAAAATTTCTGCCTCAAAGCTTCTGCCTCTCTTTTGATTCAATATTGTTAAGTATTATTTTTGATCTGAAATATATGGGTACATATTTTATTCGTTCTTAACTAAGCATGATTTACGTAGATAATTAAAGCGATGTCAGTAGTTCATTATGAAAAGATATATTTAACTTTTAATCCTCAGAATTATGTCACCCTAGTACCACTTGATGGTTTCACTATTTTAAGAGAAAATTGTGAAGCTGTGGTTTTGTTTTATCTGAAACGTTATTTATCTTTTGAAGCATGTAGCGGAAAAATAGACACACCAATGTTTGGTTATTCTGAACAAAATCTGTTACTATGTTTATCTTTCATTTGATCAATATGATGAGCTATATGTCTGCGAAACTAGACGGTCTGATGAAATACGTGAGGATCCTGACCGGCAACTGCGATCGGCAATTTATGATGCCAAGACCTTGAATATCCCACAACTCCAAGGTTATATTCTATTAGGAAAAAGTAATACAATAAATAAGTCGTTGAATATGTGGTCCAAAACTGTATAGGTTTGAAGATATATTTGGGTAGGTATCTAAGTTTCTTTTCAAAAAATGAAGTACTCGTAACTTTAATTTTATGCAAGTAATCTCATATTTAAAGCTAACAAAATGCGACGTTTATTATATTTTACAGAAGAGTATATTATATACATTAATAATCGTGATGCTTACGAATTATTAGGTATGAAAACAAAAAGAAATATTTATTTGTTAAATTATTCATATGCCAATTGATTTTGTTAAACCCTCGGGCTTCGTCAGCGTTCAGGGGTGGTGCTCCCTCACATTGTGATGCGAAATAACTAAATTTACAAAATATCTTTGTGGTGATATTGATTTGGCTGATAGATTGCTGCACAGATTCTTTGATATGGTCTCACATACCCTAGAGATACTGGCTCGAGAGGAATGTGAATTTATGCATATTGCTTCCTTCTATAATGTAGAGGAGACGTTTGTAATCGGAAATACAAGAACGAAATAGTAAAAAAATTGTAAGTAAATCTTTTGGAAACTGGTGCCCAGCCTTGGCAGAATCCAGTTTCAGCATTTGCCAAATATGTCTCCTTGAAACGAATCCTAATAAATGATAACACATCGCACTTGACCTCGAGACAGTCACGTTACAAGCCATTAAACAATGATACTCTCCATAACAACAGCGAACTCGCCGAGCTCTGGGGGTTACTGTGACGTGTCAAAACCATCATTATTTCAGTGTCAGACAAAGATGGAGCTTTACAGGGTAAATAGCGCTATCTCTTTTTCATAACGGAACCAGTAAGCGAAGTGAGTGAGAGACCACACGGATGGCTCGTAAAAGTATGGAATTTTTGTGCACTTTAACAAACGACTCGTAATTTAGTTTCAACGCTTATCATGGGATCATAGTCAAGCCCATTTTTATTAAGCTGAAATAGTCACGTCATATTGATGAAAATTTGACTGATTGTTTTTTTTTTATAGTACTTTACATCTGCCAAGGCTTTTCGCAACTATGTTGGGGTCGGCGTAGTGACTGCCACCTCCACAACCCACTTCCTGGATAGTACGGCACCTAGGGCCGGATTAACCATCTCGGGGCCCCTAGGCACAGCTCGTTTCGGGCCCTCCCTTTTTCTTACCACAACAACGCAATTTGAATTTTTTTGCTGTCTACATTACACCATCTTCAAAGAAGATTTCAGTCATCACATTGCGAAGTTCCCCTTCTTCAAGTGAAAACACTTTTGCCACAATCTACAGGACGAAGTATCGGAGTCATTAAAAAATTGTACTGATTGCATATTGCACTGCATGTTTAAAAGAAGATTAAGACCCTTCTAATTTTTTAGATACAAAATCTTTTAAAACTTCTTATAGTGACAATAATGGGGACATTAACTTAATAATTTGAAAAAAAAGCACTTTTACCGTGGTTTCATAAAACCACACAATCCCTTTTTTTATCTTTTTAATCGGGAGTGCTGGGCACCTGGTTACAGTGGGCCCTTAGGTACTGGCCTAAAGTGCCTTATGGATAATACGGCACTGACGGCACCCCTTCGTAAGTCTGGTTATTAGACTTTCGGGGTTCTGTCGGGGACAAAGCAAGGTCTTTTCGACACGTAACGACTGTATACCAAAGATTCACGAATAAAGAGGACTTTGTATGTGAAGAAGATCTTCTTCACATACATAGTCCACCCTGTGATTACCCATCCACAAGCCAATCGCGCCAAGGGTAGCTTAACCTGATCGACCGACCCGTGTGACCTTTAATACTTATGCACAAGGTCATACTTCTTCATCTTCTTCAGCCTATAGAGGTCCACTGCTGGGCAAAGACCTCCCCCAACGCATTAGGAGGGTTTACCATAATCCACATGCTTTTCCGTTGGGTTGGAGATCTCAGTATTTTTTTATTTCACAGGAGAAGCGCTGCTGCCCACTTCCCTGGTGAGAGTTCCCTTAGTCGCCTTTTATGACACCCACGGGAAGATGTGGGTTGGTACTATTCTAAGTCCGGTACCACACGGGATATTCCATACTATCGTCGAATTATTTATTATAGTGACATGAAGAATACTTTCTAGACATCGTACTTCTCCCAGTTGCAATAATGTCCCTTTGTGCCGATTGGCCTAGTTCTGTTCTGTCTCCTGCTTGTTATGGAGGGAAGTCATCATTCTCCTGCCCTTATCCCAATTTATTTGGGGTCGGCGCAACATGTCTTTTTCTTCCATGCATCCCTATCAGAAGCCATCTCCGCAGTCACTCCCTTCTTAGTCATATCATCCTTCACACATTCCATCCATCGTTTCTTTGGTCTTCCCCTACTCTTATAGCCATCAACATTCATAATTAAGACTCTCCTCACGACATTCTCCTCAGTTCTCCGTAACACATGCCCGTACCAGGACAACCGATTTCCACACAACTTTTCAGCTACCGGTGCCACTTTCAGACTTCCTCTTATGTGTGTGGAAGTGGAAAAAAAATATTTTTTCTTACTCCTCCGCTATTCTTCTCTGATTAATTTCGTTGCGGGACCCCAGACAGTTGAATCGTTTCTCCGGGACTCATCGAGCTTCATTGCTCGGCGTTGCAGTGGGTGGAAAATGTGTGGCGGGTTTTGTCCCAATAAAAAAAAAAAAAGACATCGTACTTATTTAACCAACTTAAAGGCAAGCTTAAAAGAAATTGGTATACGCATTCTAGGTCTTAACTCAGTCTCTGACTTCCCTTAGGGACCTGAGCTGAGTACTGAGCTGTACAATGTCGCTGGGCATCCAATTAACATAATTCTTAATCAGTTTAGCCTTGTCAGGGGAACAAAGGAGCTGCCTTGAGGTGGGAGTAGCTTATTTAATAAAAATCGTCGAATGCATTTGTTATTTACAGAGCAAGCTTTTGTAGTAGGATTTAAGGCTGTAATTGCCGTAACACCTAAATGACCCCAAATAAAGTTTTCTTACTTTTGTTTTACCTTTATGGACAGTTTTTCCTATTCCGATTCCTTTGTTTAAAAACTTAACTCAATTTTAGTTCAGTACATCTTTTTCTTTTTATTTCAATTAGAAAAGGACGGAAGATAACATGTTAGTTTAGACATATCAAATTAGTCCGCGCCCGACTTAAATTGATGTATTTTGGTCGCCATTTTTTTTTTTTTTAATTATTATAAGCTAGTGCTTGACTGCAATCCCGCCTGATGGTAAGCAGTGATCAATCGTTGATGGTAAAGCGCGCTAGTTTATTAAGCCCATTCACTTAAAAAAAATCTTAGTGAATAGGAAGGAAGACGGCAGTTGAGCGAGGTGATGCAATGTTAAACCCAAGATCAACACGACCAACGATGCTGCGTCAAAGGGAGATTGATCTGGAGACTCTCCACGACCAAACTCCCGACACGATAACATTTGGCGCATCTTACCAGGCACACACCGCAACACAACTGCTCAGACCCGTCCTCCGTACGGCTTCACCAGACATCATGCCGGAACACGACGAATCGCTTGGCGGCAAGACTTTGTCTGGTGGGTGGAAACATCTGCCGGCAGCCGATGTTATGGCCTACCACCGAGAAGATGTTTGTAATCACCACATCAAACCATGTTTGTAATCGAGTCTATGAAATATCTAATTTGACAGCATTAAAGAAATATCAAAATCAAATCAAAATCAAAATCAAAGCATTTATTTCAAATAAACCAGTTACAGGCACTTTTGAATTGTCAGAAGGTCGGTCAGTCAATAAGATGAAGCTAGTCGCCCATTCCAAAGAGTAGGTACCTATGGAGAAGAACGGGCAAGAAATTCCATGGACACTCTTTTAAATTTTCAAATATGTTATCCATACTAATATTATAAATGTGAAAGTAACTCTGTCTGTCTGTCTGTCGGTCTGTCTGTCTGTCTGTCTGTCTGTCTGTCTGTCTGTCTGTCTGTCTGTCTGTTACGCTTTCCCGTTTAAACCTCTCAACCGATTTTGATGAAATTTAGCACAGACAATCTTTAGACCCTGAGAAAGAACATAGGCTACCTTTTATCCCGAAAAAAATTGATGTTCCCGAGGGAAATCTAAAAAGCGCGATATAACCGAGATCCACGCGGGCGAAGCCGCGGGCGGAAAGCTAGTCTTCTATCTTTTTCTTAATGAAAGTAAAAGATGCATTTAACTTAAGTTAAATGCATCTTTTCAGTCGCTCAGAATCAATTCTCAGAATCGGAGCCAGTGTTAAAACTATTAAAAACTGTTTGGCTGTTTTAGTATTGGCTAGCTAATAGGTTCATTGTGGAATAGTTGTGCCC
The DNA here is from genome assembly GCA_017933935.1 of Sesamia nonagrioides. Lineage (NCBI taxonomy): Eukaryota > Metazoa > Arthropoda > Insecta > Lepidoptera > Noctuidae > Sesamia > Sesamia nonagrioides. The sequence continues at coordinate 854,363 of JADWQK010000743.1, read as the reverse complement.
ATCACTCCGGTCGCGTGACTAGACTAGGCAGATAATAATGAAATAGGTATAAAGAAGGACCCACAAGCAAAGATATTTTATAGCAAAGAAATTCATGTTTGGTATTTACCCGTGTGATCGATCGAAAATACCCTTCTGTCTACTATGACATGAATACGACGCGATAAATCAGCGTCAAATCGTTTCCATCGACGCGCGAGCACGTTCAAAACTAAGTGCTTCAGAACGATGCCAGTTATGTACAGCCTGTTGGTTCAAGTAAACGGTTGATTAAATGTTAGCTGGTGGATGAGTAATGAATTAATAATTAAGGGAATTACGGGTGTTAAGGAGAACCATATCGCTAGACATGTTTATTCAAATTTTATTTGGTTCAAATTTCGTTATTTTTAGTGATTAAGCATAAACTTTGTTTTAATGGTAATTAAGTCGACTTTAGAGTATCCTGGCACTATTGAAAAATTATAAAATGGAACTTTATTGTGTAGGAATTAAAGTCATTTTTCTATAAACTCATATTTGTTTAAATTTTTTTGTGAATATGTCGCAATATGATTCTATTGGTAAACTACTAGGAGAACCTACTAGGAGTTCATAAGAATAGGAACCTACAGAGATCCAAACAGTACCTATATAAAGATGTACCGTCGAATCGAAAATGGTAGTGATACGACAGTGGTAACATGCCTAATACCGTCAACAGTACATTTACACAACAAAATAATCCAGTTAATCTCACTTCACTATAGATCTGCTTATAATAATTATATACTAACAAATTATTGTGTAATTGTATGTTTCAGTTAAAACAATAGGCCAAAGGGTTCATTGAGACTCGGAACCTGTTAATGACCGGTTAACTCCACTATTGTCATAGCCTGTCCCTTGTCAAACGTCGGTTGAGACATGTGTCGCACGACATCGGGCGATTCTGTGGGACACGTGCAGTTGCGAGTATTTTTGGCGACAGTATAAGTACGAGTGCCACATGGATTTATGTAACGTGTAGTGTTTATGCAGCTCATTCACATTTGACAAGATCACAGCTGCTTACGTCATGTGAGGCTGGTTTACCCGAACCCGATCATTGTTGTGATTCTTGAAAGACTCAGAGATATTATGACACAGAGAACATTCAGCCAAAAGAAGTTGAATGATAAACATGGGACTAGCCCCCATTAAGTGCAAAGCCGCATCCATTTTGATCGACAACATGGTTGAGACGACGCTCAGCAGGGGATCATAATGATGACGAGATGAACTTGGACACATTGGTACTTTTCACCAACCTGTATCCGGCTCTGTATTAGGTTTAATTTATAAGATAGGTACTTTATTAAGTACCCGGGCTGATTCCGTAACATAGAACATAGAAGTGTAGCGGTACATACAAATGCGATGTGGAACAATGCGCCATACTGACGTCACACTAATTCTACATCTCGCAAGCAGAGTTTACCGTGTAATTAGCATTTTTTTTTATAATTATAAACTAGCGCTTGACTGCAATCCCGCCTGATGGCAAGCAGTGATGCAATCGTTGATGGTAAAGCGCGCTAGTTTATTAAGCCCATTCACTTAAAAAATCTTAGTGAATAGGAAGAAAGACGGCAGTTGAGCGAGAGGTGGTGCAATGTTAAACCCAACAACACGACCAACGATGCTGTGCTAGAGGGAGATTGATGTGGAGACCCTCAACGACCACACTCCCGAGACAACAACATTTGACGCATCGTACTCGGCACACATCGCAATACAGCTGCTCAGACCCGTCCTCCGTACGGCTTCACCAGACATCGTCACCATACATATACAACTTCAACCATTGGGCAAGTGCCCGCCAGACATAACATCCGTCTAGTCGGAGCATCCTCGATTTTCTATGGTTGATGAGTGAATGGATGAGCCTGTTCCTCATGTCTCCACAGAAGTACTCAGATCTTAGCAGCCAGACGCCAGAAAATCTGACAGCCACACTTACTAACGGGTATCGCATTACTCCGTAGCTGCATCCGGTTAGACTAGAAGCCAATCACAAATTAGTTGGAAAATGGCAGGCAGATGAATGCGTTGTCGTCCAGGGACATAAGTTGTCATGTATGGAGTCCTGGTTCATGGGAAGAGAGTACGTTGACTTGCGTGATGTAGGTCTTTTACGCAATCATATGTTTGTGTGCGCTTTTAACGAGTTATTTCCAGTTTGTTGAACCTAGTTTTTGTAAATCACCACAACCGATCTGTAAGCTTCATTATACAATTAATCGACAATTACGAGGTGTTCTGCCGTACCTATTCGTCAATTTTCATTCGAAACTCTGTCTTTACCTATAGATAAGGGTAAAACCAGAGTTCATGTGTTAAAATTGCCAACTTAAATTGTCCGTGTATTTGAATGACAACTATCATTTCTTTGACAGTTGTAAGGAATGGATATAACACGGCTAATTTATGTAGTGTGTCAATTTGATAAACAGCAATTCATTTCTTCGGTTTAGAAATCTCTTAGAAAGTCACTTCAGGTAGTATTTATGTTTAATTAAATAAAAAATAAAAGTTGGGAAGTTACTTCCTTGGAAAGTGACTTGTTCCTGAACATGGGCTTCTAAATAATCCACTATTGCTGAAACTCATGCCACAGTAGTTAGCATTAGCAAGTTTGCTCCATTAAAATATATCAGAATACGCAAATGGTGCATTAATTAGGTATAATGTTTCCAGTACGGAATTACAATTATACTGTAGCATCGGCGATGCAAAAAAAGCGGTGTAAGTATCAGCGCAATATTTTCATCTTCTTTTACGGCACCCAGAGGAAAAGAAAAATGTTGCCCGGAAAATGCAAAAATTGCTTGTATTTTTTACAGAAAAACTTCATTTTAGCAAGCAAAGGCGGTGCGCCTCGCTAGCGTATTTTAATTATGAAATACAGTTATTTTCAGCTGAGTATGTCGATTGCCGGAACATTTTACGGCTCGTTCGAAACGTTAATTAACGTGTTTAAAACGGTTTTTTTTTTAATAATTCATGGCGCCTGAAATCTTATTTGATGTTTCAAATTAAGTTGTCTTGTGTTTGTACATACTTGTACTCAAACCAATGGAGTAGGTAGTTAACTAAAGGTAAGCAAAAAAAACACCCTATGACTTAATTGACCGCTACACGTTGACACGTGCCAACGTTAGAATTCGAATTAAGACGTTGCTAAATTGAACAGTACAACGGTGATGTATGTACATGTAATGAAGTGTCTGGTATTATATTCAGTCAGTTAATTAAGTCACGTGGTTTTTGCGTTTAGCTTTAGTTAACTACCAAAACCGATGCAGGATTGTATTGTTGGTTGTTCGAGATGTTTACTGAATACTTCGTCGCCAGTACCTTTGCTTATAGTTTTTGTTGTAAGTATAAACAGTATTTATTTAGATGAATAGAATTCTTTTTTTTTAGATGGGAAATCATCAAATGATTTCTCCCGCTCTGGGCGGAGCGGAAAGGCGTGTCATACTTTTACTGACTAGAACCCAACCGTGTTTCATCACTTTCCTGTTTCTTTTTTAAACAACCCTCAGAACGAGAACCCAGGAGGCATCGGTCTTCGTTGACCCCGTCACGTTGTGCTGACATTTCTTTGAGGCGCGCGTGAAACACAACATCCCGTCGACTCGGGCCTGGTGCTTACCGGGCGGTGAGCTGCCCACTGCTCACCGCCCGCAGGACCGCGATTCGATGTTGCCTCCCGACCAAGGAGGGCGTCTCCTATGTTAAGTATCATCAATCACGTTTTTGTCGTTTTTTGGAAGCTATATTAGCGAGTGTCCATGGATGGGTTAATCTTTACACACCGAGACCTCTCCGTACCTCGGAAAACGGATTAAGTTGTTGATCTGGTTATTAGGAAGACGACCCTAACATAGGAAAAAGCCAGCGGTCGTCACACTTTACTGGTCAAGTGCAACACATGTCAGTGTCAGTGCCAGGGGCCACACATGTCAATGTGAGTATCAGGGGCCAAACCTGTGCCCGGGACTTCGTTCGCTTGGGAGTTGATATCGATAATCATACATTATTGTATCCGTACGGAGGACGGGTCTTCGTAGTTGTGATGCGATGTGTGCCGCGTACGGTGCGCCAAATGTTGTTGTGTCGGAGTTTGTTCGCGGAGGGTCTCCAGATCAATCTCCATCTGGCGCAGCGTCGTTGGTCGTGTTGTTGGGTTTAAAATTACTTAACCTTGCTCAACTGCCGTCTTCCTTCCTATTATCTAAGATTTTTAAGTGAATAGGCTTAATAAACTAGCCCGCTTTAATAGGGATGTATCCAAGGTATGAAAATCAAAAAAATAATTAGTCCGTCTTATAGATAATAAAAAAAATTAAGACTCGTATTATTTATTTTGTCGAAATTACCAAAAACTCCTGAGATATAGCGTATTAAAGTTACGGAGTGGGGGCTAATTACGTCACGTCGTGGTATATTTTGTACCACGGCGTGACATCATGCGACATTTCAAATCAATATATCTTCCTAAGTATTTGAATGAAAGAAAAAATACAAAATACGTGTTCAATATTTTTTGTAAATCTATCTGATGGACATTAAATTATTTTTTAGGATACAACCAAATTGCAGTCAAGCACTAGTTTATAATTTTAAAACAAAATACGATATCGATAAAGAATTAACTTTGTCGAAATCATTAACTTTGTCGCAGGCCGCATTTGAAGGCCACGGGTCTGAGCAATTGCTGAAGACCCGCATTTTTACAGTCAAGCTTATGTTGTTTTGTGTACACAGGAGTAGCTTTGAAATTTCCTATTTAAGACTATTCTTAAATAGGACATTTTAAAGCTACTACTGTGTCAATTGCTTGTAACCCGATGAGCAAACTGCAGACCGTACAAAGCCTTACCAGAGGATTGCCATAGTGTAGCAAAGGGGTTGTTTGAACAGTGCTTATCGGAGGCCCCCAGACGAGTGTTTGTGCCTTTTGTTCCACGATACGTCTCGCTAAGTGGCGATTATGAGAGAACAGATGAGTGTCATGTGTGAAGCGAATATTAATACTTTCTATATGGTGTACTAAAGGTTAATTCATAATTAATTTAAGATTAGCTCACTTAAAATAAAATCTATCTCATTAATCGTAGGTATATATTTCTATTTATACAATTACCGACATTCGGTGCATTCGGTGTGTGTGTGTATGTATGTGTGTGTGTGTACAATATATAGACTTCGAGTTTTCAATAATGTTATTCTAACTCAGGTTACTCACAAAACATACCTACGTCTTCACAACAGATCGCGGACTTCAGAACTCCAAATTCCATGGTAAGTTAAGACATGAAGGAACTTTTAACTAGCCGCTATGAAAACTTTACCTTGCATTGTCTGAAAACGTGAAAGAGTAACGATATTGGTGCAGCATCCCACTCTGTGTTCATATACTCTGTTGACACGGCGCATCTCGCGCTCGCAGCATCCCGAGAGATTGTGGAGCACTCTTCATATACACGGTTAACAAAGTTTTTATAAAATGGCGACCGTATAAAATAGCGATTTTTTTCTAAAGCTTGGTTTTCTTTTATGAGTAATAGAGAAACAGTGAATAATCGAATAAGAGTTATATGAAAAATGTTTTGTTCAACTTGCGTTGTTTTCCTTGATCAAAAGTTAAACTATATTTAAGTTGTTTCTCCTTCTCTCTCATCTTTTCTTTCTATTTTATTGAGAAAAGACCAGCAGATAAATATTGGTTTGTTCCTGTCAAAATAAGATACTCCATAAACAGTATAGAAGTGAATTAAAAACATGGCGGCTAAAATTAAGAAAAAAAATCGTCATACGAAATAAAAACAAATTACACATGAAAGTCTTCCAAAACATGTGCCCTTCACTACTTCCCAGTGTCTTTGCTAGAATGAAGAAGTGGCAGAACAAACTCCTCAGCCGCCGGGCGACAGGGCCGTAAAGTCAGTGGCGGCGTAGCATAGGTTGGCACCCGGGGCGACTTTCTATTCGAGCACCCTTTTTTTTTTTTGTTGGATGGGAAATCATCAAATGACTTCTCCCGCTCTGGGCGCAGCGGAAGGGCGTGTCAGACTTCTACTGACTAAAATCCACCCTTGTTTCTTCACTTGCCTGTGGGAAGGCCAGGGCCACGGTTTCTTGTTTAACCAACCCGCAACCCTGACCCAGGAGGCATCGGTCTTCGTGGACCCCGTCACGATGTGCTTACATCTCTTTGAGGCGCGCGTGAAACACAACGCGCCGTCGACTCGGGCCTGGTCCTTACCGGGCGGCGAGCTGCCCACTGCTCATCGCCCGCAGGCCCGCGCCTACGGTGGCCGGGAGCTCGATGTTGTCTCCCGTTGCGGCGGCTAGTGGCGTGAGGGCGCTGGGAGTCCCGTTGCCTCACGCGCTCTACCTCCTCCTTTGCCATCATTACTGCTTCGTAGAAGGAGGTGACGGCCTGCCATGCACTCTCGCTCCGGACCATGGCCTGGACCAGGGTCAGACGCGAGAGATAGTCGCCGATCGCCGCTACGAGGACACGGCGGTGCTCTACCCAAGCCGGGCAGACCTTCATTGTCTACCGTGTCCTTAAGGCGATTTACACAATGGTGACACCCTGGCGTTTCCTCCCGCGTCAGGCGGAAACTGAGGGCGCCGTGGCGCCTCTCTAGCCACTCCTCAAAGAGGGGACTTACCGCCGCTATTGTGGCGTGCCCAACTATCGAGCACCCTCAAAATAAAACGACAAATATTAAACGTGTTTACGTGACTTTATTTTGCAAAAACACTCAATGACATTATCATCAGAACTCCCTCCGAACCTTGGATTTATGCCCCCTATAACTGAGGAAATCCAAACTGCTCTTCGTCGCATGGCGAATCAGAAAGCTGTCGGAGCTCACGGAGTCCCCATTTAGCCCTGGAAGGGGATGGGTCCTCGCTGTGTGGGCATGTTAACGAACTTCCTGAACCGCGTGCGCCTGTACAGCAAAATCTAGAACCAATGGAGGCTGAGTATTATCACTCTAGTCTTCAAAGGCAAGGGATCGGTACAGGAGTGTGGTAATTACCGCGGTATAAAGGTCATGTCCCACACCATGAAGATCTTTGAGAGGATTTTAGACTCCCGGATCCAGCAGGAGTGATCTGTCTCGACGTGTCAATATGGGTTCCGTCCAGGGCACGGAACCATGGACCCTATCTTCTTCCTAAGAATCACCATGGGGAGATACAGATCGAAGATCACGCCTCTGCATATGCTGATCTGGTGGGCACTGAGGTCTAAAGGGGTACCAGAAGCCTATGTTGACATAATTCGAGACATGTACCTCAATTCCGATTCCGTTGTTAGGACCGCTGTTGGCGACACTAAACCCTTCCCCATCACCGTCGGAGTTTACCAGGTCTCCGTCCTTAGTCCGTTTCTGTTCAACGTGATATTAGACGTCTTGTCAGACAGCATCAAGAATTCACATGAGCAACCTCCCTGGCTGCTCATGTATGCTGATGATATCGCGCTGGCAGACGCGGACAGGGAAAGGTTGGTGCGGCGGGTGTATGTGTGGAAGAATTGGCTTGAGAACAGAGGTCTTAAACTCAATGTGGCGAAGACGGTGTATATGATCAGTAATAAGATAGACCCTATGTCTTTGTGCATAGGCGGAGACATGGTTGAGTGCACAGACCAGTTTAAATACTTAGGGTCTGTGCTCCACGCATCCGGTGACATTGATGGCGGCACGTATTTCCGCAGCTTGGCAAAATGGCGTGAGGTGACAGCTGGTGTCATTTGTGACTCCAAAATGCCGGTTAAGCTTAAGGGACAGGTCTATAAGACCATCATTAGACCTGTTCTTCTGTATGGCAGTAATATTCTGTATGAGGCGTGGCCTGTGCTTGAGCGAAACAAGCAGGATCTGCGTGTCACGGAGATGAATATCCTGCGGTGGATTTGTGGAGTTACGCAGAAAGTCCGCATCAGGAACTCCCGCATCCGTCGCAGTTTTCGTGTCCGTGACATAGCAGACAACTGCAACAGGGTCCCCTACGCTGGTACGGTCACGTCTTTCGAAAACCGTTACGTGGGTAACAAATGTCTTGACATGGGCCGGAACAAGCGAGGTAGACCAAAGAAGTCTTGGCTTGACGTTGTAAGAGATGACATGCGTGTCAACAATTTCACCCCACGGGATGCCAGAGATCGTGCGAAATGGAGGAGTAAGTGTAGGAAAGCGGACCTTGGGCTCCAACGCGAAAGCCGCGGATGCAACCGGGATTATACGCTGAGATGATTATGATGATGACTCAATGACATTATCGAAATTTACTTTCCTCTCCTTTTCAATGGACAATATGGATAGACTGGAAAGTCGTGTTTGGCGCATTGTAGATCTTGAGTAAGATTTTGTTGTCACCCCTTGATGCTTGGCACCCGGGGCGGACCGCGTGCGTAAAGTTCTCGTTTCTAAAAGTTTATACGTTATGTCGCTTTATGAATGAATAACTTGAATTATACCGACAACATTAACAAAAGCCTCTTCAACCTCCTTCTCTGACTTGCCTTGGATTACGGGTGTCATGTTTTTTCATTTATAAATTTTGCTTTCTGCATCTGTCATTACAGAGAAACCTATTGCGATAGCGTACCATGATGATGATGAGATGTGAAGTATTAGACAATATTTATTGAAGCGTAATTGACAATGTTTATTGACTCACTAACGGCCGTCAGCGACTTCGTTCGCGTTAAGTTAGAAATGCTCCGCTCCTATTGGTCGCAGCTTGATGTTATATAGCCTAAAGCCTTCCTGAATTAATGGGCTATCCAACGCAAAAGGATTTTTTCAAATCGGACCAGTAGTTCCTGAGTTTAGCGCGTTCAAACAAACATACAAACAAACAAACTCTTTGGCTTTATATATTAGTATAGATATAGATGATACTTTTTTACAAAGCTGTTTATTACGTTGCTTAGGCAACTTTTTTACAACTTATAAACTAGCGCTTGACCGCAATCCCGCCTGATGGTAAGCAGAATTTTTCAAATCGGACCAGTAGTTCCCGAGATTAGCGCGAACAAACAAACAAACATACAAACAAACTCTTCAGCTTTATATATTAGTATAGATTATTGACGATATTTATTGACTAGCTGCGCCTGTTAGTTTTACTCATATGAAATTCGAGTCCTTGGGAATATTTTTTTTTTATAAGTTATAAACTAGCGCTAAGGCAGGGCAGGCAGGGCAGTAAGGTTCTGGAGTGGTGGCCACGTACTGGAAGACCCAATCCAATAAGGTGGACCGATGACCTGGTGAGGGTCGCGGGAAGCCGATGGATGCGGGCAGCACAAGACCGTTCGGCGTGGAAAGCCTTGGGGGAGGCCTTTGTCCAGCAGTGGACATCTATAGGCTGAGGAAGAAGAAGAAGAAGATAAACTACCGCTTGACCGCAATCCCGCCTGATATTAAGCAGTGATGCGATCATTGATGGTAAAGCGAGCTAGTTTATTAAGAGCCTATTCACTCTAGCCTTGAAGACACTCAAATTGTAGTGTGACGGAAACGCAAATTGTTCCAGTCCCTCGATGTACGCGGAATAAAAGAGGAAGCAAAACGCTTCGTCCGGATCATTGTGGTGTTAACAACGTGAGGGTGGAAAGTCACCGTACGACGGGTCGTCCGATGGTGGAACGGAGATGGGGGAATTAAATCATGCAATTCCCTTGCACACTCACCAGAATGCATCCTATAGAAGACCGAAACGCTGGCTACCCTACGCCTGTGCTCCAGGCTTTGGAGACCGTTTCGAGTTAAATCTGGGTCACCAATCAGCCTCTTCGTACGCCTCTCCACTGAATCCAAAGTAGCCAGGTGACATTTCGCAGCACCAGCCCAAATGTGGCTGCAGTACTCCACACACGAGCGGACCTGTGCTTTGTACAACATTAGAAGCTGCCTCGGTGTGAAGTACCGCCGGACCTTTGCGATGACGCCAATTTTTCTGGCAGCCACCTTGGCCTTGGATTCAATGAACCGCCCAAAGTTGAGGTTCGAGGAAATCTCAACACCCATAAGCTGAAGGCGGTCGGTGCCCTCCAAGGATACATTCTGAAAAGTAGGAGCCAAGGTGAACGGACTCCTTTTGGCGGTGAAAAGACACGCTTGTGTTTTGGCGGCATTGAATGCTGCAAGATTGGCTTTACCCCATTCGGAGACTGCCTGAAGTGCAGCACTCGTACGCTCTACCATGGTCTCTCTTTCGGACCGGATTGATTCCTAGATATCAAGATAAAAGTATCCTTTATATGTATTAATCTTGGTAATTAAAGATTTCCACACAATAGGCATAACGGACAGCCCTCTGTGCAGAGCTTGCATGGAGGCTGATGAGACCGTTACGCATTTACTCTTCGCATGTACAGGAGTCACCCAAATTAGAAGTAAAACCATAGGGGCACCAAGATCTTACACAGATGTTGTCAACAGGCCAGGAGACTTAATGGGCTCCTGGAGAGAGGTAGGCTGGCTGGAATAACCACACAAGGCCGCCATGGCCCACGCACAATGGTCCACTGGAGGGACTGGGTGTGGAAACCAAACTAGTAACATAGAACATACCATTAATCGTGGTTATCATTCTATAATCTATACTAATATATAAAGCTGAAGAGTTTGTTTGTTTGTTTGAACACGCTAATCTCAGGGACTACTGGTCCGATTTGAAAAATTCTTTTTGCGTTGGATAGCCCATTAATCTAGGAAGGCTTTAGGCTATATAACTTCACGCTGTGATCAATAGGAGCGGAGCACAACTAACTCCACGCGAACGAAGTCGCTAGCGGCCGCTAGTATACCATATTTATGCCAAATTTCGTCCAAATCCGTTCTGTAACTTTTGTATGAAAGAATAACAAACATCAGTCATCCATCCACACACAGTTTCGCGTTTATAATATTAGTAAGAAAGTAGAATTTATGTTGTAAGCGCTGTTTTTCTTCTAGTCTAATTGGGGTATCATCGCTCCCTCTCGATCTCAAATATCCTAGATACTTATTGCTAAACTTGTAAACAGATTGGCCAAATAAGATTAGTAAAGTGGGTCGTTCGAGTTATTTCGCTAAACTTTGATAAGTGATCGCTTTTACTGCTTCGGCCGATCGCGAAACGTGCCAGATGTAGCACTACCTACATGTTGAAGTCTGATTTTCACAATGGCAGCTTTAACTGCAGTCTAAGCTGACGGTTTTAACTGCAGTTTCAGATATTACAAATGCTATCATTTGATTATTTATTTATTGAATTTTGAAAATTTCAATTAAGTTTTCCTTAATGAAATAAATGTGGCATAGTTGTTGCATTTCTAGTCTTTTGCACATTTCTAGTGTACTCCAAATTTCTGCTGATTTTCTACAAGACTAGAATAAAACTAAAATCATATTTTTTGTGAGCTATCCAATTTTATGAAATATGATCGGAATCATAATTCTGCCCTTATGGAATTCATTTGTGGTTGTCACATAACGGCATTATCTAAGAATAAATTAAGAAGACATAAAATGCAAAATATTTTTCTTCACGTTTTGTTTTTTTTTTTTTTTATTTTTAATCATTTATCCGTAAAAGGTACTTTGAAACAGTTTGTCAACTAGGTGTATACAAAATTTCTATCAGCCATGAGTCAAGAAACTTTTAGGTTCACATTTCCTGACTAATCTATCTAAAGAAACATGCAAATCTCCTTAAAACAATAAAGGGCCCACAGTCACAAAGCAGGTCGGCCTCATTTGCCGCTGTTAATGACTCGCAATACATACACACTGCACATGCGACTACGCTGTTAAAACGCCAGCACACGCCACTAATACGCGGGTGAAACGCAAATGTTGAGTACGCGGTGCTCATTAGTAGTGTTGTTTTTTACACGTTGGCTTTAACATTAAAATCCTAGTTTCTACTAATTCTATCCTAATCCTACTAATATTTGCACTGGTCTGGTCGTGCCTCGGAAAGCACGTTATGCCGTTGGTCCCAGTTACCATACGAACATGTAATGGCAGTCGTTACGGGTTGTTGGAACTCTCAAAAGTACAACAATTGGACATTGGAAAATGGCCTTCGGGTTGTGGAGGTCAGACGGCAGTCGCTTCATGGAAAATATTGAAGTTTAGCTAATAAAACAGCAGTTAGACTGGTAAAGCGGACCAGAGACTCCAAAGCTGAAAAAATTCGGATGTAACTGGGATTAACGCTGAGATGATGATGATGATTATAGAAGCGAAAGTTTGAATGATTGGATGTATGTTTATCTTTCACGCCAAAACCACTGAACGGACTTGGATGAAATTTGGGACACAAATAGTTTATAACAAGAATTAGAATTAGTCTGACAAAGTCTCAGTTAAGCGGGCAGCTATCGTTCGCAATGTAGCTAAATATGACGGAAAAACAGTTTGCCGGTTGTAAACATTTTCAAATAAAACACATCTATTATCATAAAAGTTTACAGCCGAGCAATTATTCCGCTTTTCAAGCAAAATTTAACGAAACTGCCAGTAAAACGCTTTAAATTTTATATTTTCATCTGGCGACCCCAAGCTGCTGTCGGAACTAGGTCACTGCACTCTTGCTCAACTCAAGCGCATGATTTAGTACTATATTTTTACGACTAGTTTATTTTTCTATCAAGTGCTTGCCTCTAATATGAAATAGAAGTGATTACCAGACACAGACGGGTTTATTACTCTTCCTTAAGGTGAATGCCCAGTTGTAGCCCGCATAATTGACGACACGGTTGGGCAGTGGCTGGGGAATAGATTGCTCTGTTGCATGTCGCGGGTTCGATTGCCGCATGGAACAAATATTCTTATAGCCTACAGGTAGTTGTTCGGGGTCTGGCTGTTTGTGTTTAAATGTTTGTAAACACACTCACAATGCAGGAGTGATGAATAGTGTATATGAATAGTCGTAGTTAAAACTTTTTATTAGTTCATGTTTTCTGCAATTTGTATTGGATTAGTACCAAACAAAGCAAACTCTCTTTGTTCTTATTGCGTAAATCTAACTTAGAAATATGTACTAATGGTTCTAATGATTAGATTTACCAGTTAAAATAGCTAATTAAAATTTTGATCAAGATACAACCTGAAACTGACATGAAAATTGGGGAAAAAAAATAAACCTTACCATAAAAATGTGTGGGATTAGTGATGTAGAACTAAATAGGCCGCAATTTTTAGTATAAATATTGTTGTTGAATTTTAGCGGTAATTAAAAGAGGTAACTTCGGCAGGCATCTGCCAAGATCCTTCCTTCCTTCCTCAGCCTATAGATGTCCACTGCTGGACAAAGGCCTCCCCCAAGGCTTTCCACGATGACCGGTCTTGTGCTGCCCGCATCCATCGGCTTCCCGCGACCTTCACCAGGTCATCGGTCCACCTTGTTAGGGGTCTCCCTACGCTGCGTCTTCCAGTACGTGGCCGCCACTCCAGAACCTTACTGCCCCATCGGTCATCGGTTCTACGAGCAATGTGCCCTGCCCACTGCCACTTAAGTTTAGCGACTCGCAGAGCTATGTCGGTGACTTTGGTTCTTCTGCGGATCTCCTCATTTCTGATTCGATCACGCAGAGAAACTCCTAACATAGCTCTTTCCATTGCCCTTTGTGTGACTCTGAGCCTTCGTATGAGGCCCATTGTGAGCGACCACGTTTCAGTTCCGTAAGTCATCACTGGCAACACACACTGGTCAAAGACTTTAGTCTTGAGACACTGTGGTATCTTGGACGACGAGAAGACCAAGCTCAAAACCTTCTCTCTTTCTGCCAAGATCAAAACTGCTAAACTGGCTTCTTAAACCTATTGAGAGCTGTGATGGCCCAGTGGTAACTGACATGATTTACGAAGTGGAAGTCGTAGATTCGAATCCAGTCAGCAGTGCGTTTCCAGAATTATCCCACTGTGATAACATTGGTACAATAAGCATATACAAAACCGACATGTATGAGAAGCAAAAATTCCCGCACTCAAGTACGAATAACAACTAGAAAAATAACTTTAAGTCCTATACAATACAGTTCAATTTGTAATTTATACACAGATTTTTAATTAAAATGCATAATAATGCAAGTTGACCTCATTTTCCTTTAACTAAAGCTTTTAAAACTGAACAACTGTTATGATGATATGGCTTGATGTTGGACTACGGTCGCTAACTTGAACGTGTCTGTAGGTAATCGAAATGATCGTCCTTCAATGTGTGCTTGTAATAAACCATGATATTATCAAATGAGTTTTTTATTTATGAATATACATGAGTACCTATACAGTAAGAAATGTTATATGTACTGTGTCTGTGGGAGCCCGATGACCTCTGGTTGTTTTAACCCAGACAACAGCGTTTTAAATAATTATGTTGTTGCAATTGGACCCACTTAAGTGAAAAAATATGTACAGACGACAGCACATCAAGCTAATAGGTACTGCTAATACAGTCTGTCAGGTTTCATTATTAGATTTTTAACTTTATCACTAAAGCATTAGGGCTCACGGTTGATTGGGAATATTTGACAGTTCCTTTGACCTGCTGTCGTCCATACATAATTCGGAATATTATAAGAGTCTCTCAAGTTTCGTGTTATCCAGAGTCGACTGTATATGTATAATGTGTGTTCAAGAACCTGCTCGATAATCAGAATTTATTGTAGTAATAGTCCATTCAATACGCAAGGTTTTTTGTATAACTCTAGGGCATGAATGTGAAGTATGACAACGTTGCATTTTATTAGTTTTAAATATGAATTTGGTTTGCATGAAAAGTGAATTGCTCGTATTTATCAATGAAATTTACGAGTAAATAAACATCTACGCACACATCTTATATATTCAAAGCTATGCATTCTAGGACTACGTAATATAGGACTTAGAATAGAATAGAACAGAATAGTCTTTATTATGTACACCATATAGATTACAGAACATAAATAAAAATATTACTTATTACTTATTTGTATTACTTATTGTATTATTTTTACTTGTAGTTCTGAACACCACCTGTATCGTCATCCTAATTGTGTACAACGCAATTAATCTCATCAGAAACGTTTTGAACGATATCGCTAATACATTGCTATATATTTCTGCAAAATAAAAATATGGTAATTATAAATGTCTTGTGCTATCTCTGGCCATGTTGGCTTTGTGAATGCTACCAGATCGTCACACAACCTTTGCCGTGGTCTACTGCGACGGCGATGACCTCCCTCGGGTATCCAGTGAGTGACGATCTTTGCCTTTTTCAAGACAGGGGAGCTTTGGAAGAAAAAGGCGGAGACCTTTTTTCAGCAGTGGAACACCCACATAGGCTACAAAAATATCAAATAAATAAAAATAAATGTATCTGCTCAAAAATGTAAATAACGCAATGAATGTTGTTGATCTGTCAAAATGAAACCAATGATATGTGTTGGGAAATTAGCTTTTTTTGTAATAGCCTTTTCTAGCTCAATAATGAACCTAACTAATTACAGAATTGAGTTCACGTTTCTCTGTGATGAATTTATTGCTCATCAAACACAGAAAATAGCATAAACGACACACGAGTCTCCTATTTCCATCACCGAACAAACAAAAATAAACACCTGATCGTCCATATTTTCAGCTTGCTGAATTCCGCATTCAAATTGAAATTAATTACACTTAACCTTGGTATATCTGGCAATTGGACCCCGATCACCCACAGACCGATACGGGAAGACAAACAAACATACAGATGTGCGATCACGCTGATCTATAAAACGGCTTGGACATAAACGATGAAATAACAACGTAATGTGTAAATATAGATCCTCACAATAAACCATCACGGGATTATGTGCTGAAAGAACGAAGGCGTTGTGCTGGGGACTATCATATGAACCCATCAACGAATTAGAGTCCGTTTGAATGTAGTTTGATACTTCGAAATTAACCTTTCTCCCGTATTTGGGAAACGGGTAAATGTCATCATCATCATCATCATCATTAGCCTCTACTCGCCCTCTGCTGGACATAGGCCTCCTTCATGGCACGCCAACAAGCTCGATCCTGAGCAGTTCTCCGTCAGCCACTACCAGCCACCTTTTTGATGTCGTCGCTCCATCTCGCCCAAAGGCGTCCTACGCTACGTTTGCCGAGACGCGGTCTCCACTCGAGTAAAATGTGTTGTCCGTCAATCTAAGTTCGGGGCCCAAATTAATTTCACGTCCATAGGTGTGTTACTTTTGGAAGGGGCGACCAGAATCAGTTTTGTTTTTTTTTTGTAAATATTGAGATTCAAAAATGCCTATTATAGTATTCACCCTTACGTTGTTGACACCACTACGATCCGGATGAAGCGTTTCGCCTCGTCTTTTACATCGCTCCATGTAAACTACTACGTATTCAGCTGCATCCGGTCAGAGTGCAAGTTAAGCAACAGTTAGGGCGGATCATCATTTCAGCCGAAAGACGTTCACTGCTGGACACAGGCCTCCCCCAAGGTTCTCCACGATGACCGGTCCTGCGCCTCCTGCATCCAGCGGTTTCTCGCGACCTTCACCAGGTTGTCGGTTCACCTTGGCCTACCCACGCTGCGTCTTCCGGGTGATGATCTAATATTTGCATTACGGAAAGAATTTCAAGAAAAACTTAAGGAACTCGCTTTGTTTCTATTTTTTTTTACATATTAATTATTATTATTAATTTATTTTTATTAGTTATAAACTAGTGCTTGACTGCAATCCCGCCTGATGGTAAGTAGTGATGCAATCTTTGATGGTAAAGCGCGCTAGTTTATTAAGCACAAACACCTAACAAAAAACTTAGTGAATAGGAATGAAGACGGCAGTTGAGCGAGGTGATGCAATGTTTAACCCAACAACACGACCAACGATGCTGCGCCAGAGGATGATCTGGAGACCCTCCATGACCAAACTCCCGACACAACAACATTAGGCACATCGTACCCGGCACACATCGCAACACAACTGCTCAGACCCGTCCTCCATACGGCTTCACCAGACATCATGCCGGAATACGACGGATCGCTTGGCGGCAAGACTTTGTCTGGTGGGTGGTAACTTATGCCGGCGGCTGATGTTGTTGCCTACCACCGAGAAAATAGTTATTTGTTATACAAGAGTGCAAAGTTGCTTTTTAACCGCGTGTTCAATTTTGATGACCGAGCAAGCGAAGGATTCTAAAATTGAATCACGAGCGCAGCGAGTGGTTCAAAATTAGAATCCTGAGCGTTAGCGAGGGAATCAAAAGAACACGAGGTGAAAAATCTTTCCACTCGAGTGCAACACGTAACGTTTCATTCCACCTCAGCGAGGAAATGACTAAATGCAATAAAAAAATGTTTACAATCACAAGATAGGTACACTTTTATTTCAGTTTAGGTATTAATTACTACATTATGACAGGTAAGTATTACAGAATAATCTTTAAATTATAATAAAATAATACTAAAGTATAATTAAGAAAATTTTAAAGTAACTTTGCAACAGTTATTTAAATTGAGTGTAATATTTTTGTTTGGTACTGTAATATTGGTGTTAGTCACTTGTGTACTGTTTTTCGGTAAACTGTCTGTCATACTTAATAGTTGTACCGATTCATCGGATTCCCTTGGCGTGAATGTTGGAGAGAGAGGGAGATGGTTAGGTGTTTCATAACGGCTTATTTTTGATGTAGAAGGGTCAGTCCAAGTTTCCGTTTGAGGCTCTTTCAGTGTAATGGCTCCTACGATGCCTTCACATATTTTAGACTTATTTTGGATGGAATCCTCTATGTATCCCTCTACAACTGCATTGGTCTTCCAGCCTCCGTGGCGCTTAAGGGACAGGAGATCAGCTCCGGAATCAGCCAAAAGTGTGGCTGAAGTTCGTCGGAAACAATGACCCATGTACAACAGGGGTTCTGGAAGTTCAAGAAATGTTGCTATTTCTCGTGGGATACTGCCAATTTTATTAGTACCCATAGGCTGTCTAACACACTTTCCATTGCGATACTGTAGAAAAAAACGATTGATTGGAGTGTTAGGCGGCCGTAAGGCTTGATATTTCTCAACAATCGTTACGTATTCCTTGCGAATGACAAAGTTGCGGTCTCTTTTTGTCTTTGTATTAGGTAAATTAATTAATTGTCATTAATTATTTATTATTTGTCATCTGAATGTTTCTCAATGTTTTTGACATTAACTTGTGTTAGTTCATTAGTTCGACATGCTCCGTTTATTCCAATAATAAGAACAACCTGCAATGTAAAGAGTATTGTAGTAGATAAATGAATAAAATTTATATGAACGCATAATTATGCCTATCAACATTTACTAAGTATACTATTTAATTGAGATTAATATATGTACTTAAGTAGATACTGAATGTGCAACTGACTTACTTTTGCCGCCAAATATACGGAATCGGGTGCTTCGTTAAGAAACTTTTCAATATCAGATACTGTGAAAACCTTCGATTTTTTTGGATGATGACCAGACGAGACTCTTTTTAAAAATACTACTAATTTAGGATAGGTATCGATATGTATGTCTTTTTTCATCTTTATTGTTGCTTTTAGCATCGAATACGCACTCCATAGAGTGCTTGCTTTCTTGTTCTCGGATAATTCTATAAAATATGCCAGCAAAACGTTTTCTGAGAAAGTTTTGGCTCCTTTTGCTAGTCGCCACGTGTTGAACATATCGTACTGTTTTAAATACTTCTCGCGTGATTGTTGAGGTAGAAAGCTCATTTGCGCATTATTAACAGTTTCAGTCAATTCTGTTGGCGTCAAACAAACTTCCTCGTCGCTAGAATCACTCATTTTAGTTTTTCACTTGTTTTCAAGTTTCTTTTTTTTAATATAAGGTTTAACAATGACGTGAAAAAATGCCGCGTAAAGAACCGCGTACAAAGAAAATTGAAAAAAGAACACCAAGAAGGTTCCGAGTCTGAGTTTTTAACAAATTAAAAAAAAGTTGTATGATATATTCGGCACCATAGAGGTAACAGTAAATAGGTTTAATGTTTTTTTTAATTTACAAACTTAGTGCACACGATGTTCTAAATTCAATTTACTTTATCCTCTAGAGAATAAAAACGGCTTTTCCAGTCAGATATTGAAGATTAAAAATACTCTTTCCGAGATGGTGGGATGAAAAAATTATTATTTATTATTTCTTCCGTTTTTGTTTATTGTTTCTATAACAAGATGTTATAGTAACACGGACACAGAAGGTGGGTGTTAGTGTTAGGTCACAACATCCAAATTCAGAATGACCTCCTTTATTGAAGTCTGTTACAACATATTTCTATTTTACAGCGTTGCACTTTTAGTTACGAGATTTAGTTGATTCAAAATAGTCTTGGTTCCAGAATAACTTATGAAGGCCTAAGTCTAGACCAGTGAGTTAATCTTGTGGTCTTTCCATCTAAGTTAGGAATGTTTAAAGTAAAATTTATTGGTTTCTGCACTCTATTTGTTATAGCTGTCAGGTGAAGTCTGACAGCTGGACAAAAGTTATTTTATTTCAGTGTACCAATTTGGGATTAGGTGAGTGTGATATTAGTAATTATTGGATTGATTTACGATATATTTGATTATGTAATTCGGTGCAGTGGGTATAAGCTGTGAGGGAGGATATCTGCTCATAACTAATCTGAAAAGTACCCACTTTTGCACACAGTTCACGTGGTTGGCAAGGAGAAGAAGAAGAAAAAGGTGAAAGGAAAGAAGTTTCCTTTGTCTAATTAGGAATTCCTTTTTTCTTAAGGAAAATAAGCTTTTCTCTTTTAACCGGCTTTATTGCTGTAAAGTTTTTTGAAACGTTGGTAAATTGAAGATTGCAACTGTAACGTAGCATGACAACTGAACAGAACTGCTATTACGTTTGTCGGTTAACGTGTTTTTTTACCCCTAGTTAACTACCTAAATTGATGGAGTGTAGTCCAATTATTTAACTTTTTTTTTTTAAAGAACATAAAGAATCTGTTTATCCTACTGGTCATATAGGATCCAATTTATTTAGCTAGCGAAACCCCGCAGATGTGTCGTGTAACGCGATACCTGGACATGACAAAACAAAAAAAATAATTAATTTGGTGAGTGTTTTTTGGATCATCAACCGCAGGTCGTGTATCGTAACATTGCTACATATTCACCAAAAATGTAAACAAATTCGAGTTTATGGAATTTCCTAAATAGTCAATTTCAGTTTACGTTACATCTTTATGACTCTTTTAATAGTACCGGTAATTCTAAAATGAACTTAATGGTAATTGAAATAACATTGATATTTGTTTAACATGAAATACTGGAGGTGTGCAGTACAGCGCATTTTTATAAAATTCTTCTTTAGAAATTTGTCAATTTAAAAAGTACTTACTTTATGTATGCAAAACTATACAAACGTCATATCCTAAAATAACAAAAAATCTTCTCAATTCATGGTTCCATTAAAAACAATTCATTCGGTCGTTCTCATCAAAATTTTTTTTTTTTATTTTATTATGTCCTAGATCATCATCATCATCCCAGCGTTAATCCCAATCGTATCCGAAGCCTTTTCAGCTTTGGAGTCTGGGGTCCGCTTTACCAGTCCAACTGCTGATATGGCTAAACTTCGACATTTTCCGTGAAGCGACTGCCGTCTGACCTCCACAACCCGAAGGCGACATCGAAGCATTGCAGTTAGACCAATTGTTGGACTTTTGAGGGCTCCAACTACCCGTAACGACTGCCACTAGATGTTCGTATAGCAACCGGGACCAACGGCTTAACGTGCTTTCCGAGGCACGACCAGACCATTGCAAATATTCATATCCATGCATGCAAATACTTGCACTGTGCGGGGATCAAACCCGCGCCACCTTGTGCAGCGGCCGCGTCCGCTACCGCTACGCCACGGAGGCGTTTATTATGTCCTAGATATTTCAGTATAAAGCATACTAAGTGTAATTAATACTGGTATGTTAATTGTTACGTAAGTTGTTTTCCTTTTACAATGCATTAATATGTGAGCTGTCACGCCTTTTATGACTGGTGCTTTTATTTAGGTAATAAGTTTTACTTACATTTCCATTTTTAATGATTATTTTTATAAATTTTTCTGTTTTGCTGGAATTCAGGCGTGGCTAGCTGATGCATATGGTAAATAATATCTCTTAATGTTCTGTGTTTTCTTGTGTTAATTAATATACATGGTATTGTATAAAATTAGGTATGTATTTTTTAAATAAACAGACAGCTGTGCGGGGCGTTGGTTTCTTTGTCTTCCCAGCGAATACACCAGGAAGCGACGAAGGATGAGCGTTTTGGGGGACTGACTTATGTAATATTGGCATTCAAAAAGTGCTGATCCTCAGCCTAATAAGAAATAAATGAGTTTTGATTTTATGCAGCCATGTTTTCAAGTATTAAACACTCATTACAGCTACCTACATAATAAAACTTCAAGCAGACTCCGATATACTTGTGCAAATGTGTGGTTCGTCCCATTCGGGAGTATATTTAGCGCGGTTCTGGTTAGTGTCGGCGATCCCTGCGCGCGCGCCGCAAACAAACGCCATTGTAACAAGCCATACACTCTCCGATTTATTGCAAACGTATCCAGAGACGGATTACGCAAAACGTATTATTATGGGTAAAACTGTGTTAGTAGAGATAAAAAAAAACCATCAAGTGATTTATTTGTACCTATTTAAAAAGTAAATAATCATTGATGTTTTTTATGACCTAATAATATTCAATTTTAAAAGGAACTCGAAGTTACAATGCGTCTGTTTTGTAGATCAGTGTTTAGTTAAATTTACCGTTTTTATTGTTGCCAATGTTACAATCAATCACTCAGTCAATGTACAGTGGCAGGAAGACATTTACGAAGAAATCCACAAAAACATCAATATATCACAATTTCATTACATTAGAATAAATTTTGTTACTATTCTCACCGAATAATAAATTACTTACGTCGGAATCGAAAATCAATCGGAATAACGAACTTTGTACATATTGGGTTGTTCGATAAATTAATTACTTTTTTTCTCATAGATGGCGTGAACTGCATATTTCATCTAGTAGTGATTGCGTGGCCTTTGTTATTAATTTCTATTGTTTTATCTATTAGATTTAAGAACATCTTTTGTCTAAAACTAAACGTCATTAATCAACAACAAATTGGTTCAAAGTGGACAATCAACGAGAGCATTATCGTCATGTTTTATTGTTTTACTTTCTAAGGGGAAAAATGCGACAATATTTCGTCCATAAACTACAATTTTCTGATAATCTTATAACATGATGCTTTGGATTTTGCATATAATATAAGTCATTTAACCTGTTACATTAATGTCAGCGGTGACGGGATTGTGGGTAAGTAACAACAGCAACACGGGACACTTGCCTCGGTTGGACCGGCTTTATACACTAAGACCCCTCCGCGACTAGGGTAACACGTTAAGCCGTTGGTCTCGGCTGTCAGTCGTTACGGGTAGTCAAAAGCTGAAGACGTGATAAGCAATCTTACCTAGTGGTGTCGCATTACCCAATAATTAGTTGTTGTGGTCAGATAGACAATATTTCCATGTAGGTATACCTACATTATAAATTATTAGCCTATAATGTTCTCACTGTTGGGACACAGGCCTCCTCTCGGCGAGAGGGAGTGGGCCGTATTCTACCACGCTGGCCCAGTGCGGGTTGGTAGATGTCACATGTAGATATTTATTTTTTGGCTCTAGGGCATGCCGCTTTCCTCACGAAGTTTTCTTTCACTGTTTTGAGAGCAGTGGTGATGAAATAATTTACAACTTATAAGTCCCGTCCGATACCATTAGGCCACCGCTGATCTATGTATACCTAATACTGGTATTTAGTTGCGGTCAAATCGTGTTGCATGGCATTACAATTTTGGTCTGATGTGATACTAGCCAAAATAATTACATTTATAAGATATTTTAATATTTTGATAATTTCCTGTAGGAAGTTTATCAAGAATTAAATATAAACTAAGTTGGCATTATCAGTTGAAAGTTTGTAATTAAAATTGGAAATTGTTTGTTATAATATTGGGTAACAGAAACTGTTTAAAAGTTTTTTTTTGTCATGACAAACAAAGCTTATGAACTTACCGGCAGCATTTAATCAGTGATTTTTCTTTTAATTAATAAACTAAAATTTCTTCCAGTAAAAAAACATATCATTAAATAGATAAACGTGTTCGTAAATAATTCTAAGATGTCCAAAGTGATATTGTGTCGTAACCATATGCTCAGCTTTATACCAATATCAAATGTCAAACCAACACTAACCCGTAATTTAGATCATTTTGTAATGTTGAAATGTGAGTGACTGCTTGACGAGTGGTTTCACCCACTCGATGTTATTTACGAATTGGCGAAAGTTCGGCTATTCCAAAATATAATTTTACTGACATAGGTCAAAACATTAGATATCAAAAACTTCATTTTTGACAAAATATTTATTCTTTTTTTTTAATACACCGAATATTTATATCGGCATCTAATGTAACAGTTTTGTCTTCCAGAGAAACAGTAAAATCTTATGTGGAAAACTTAACTAAAATTATTGTTTTTTTTTTATAAATTTTAAACTAGCGCTTGACCGCAATCCCGCCTGATGGTAAGCAGTGACGCAATCGTTGATGGTAAAGCGCACTAGTTTATTATTCACTCTAGCCTTGAAGACACTCAAATTGTAGTCCGACGGAAACACCGCCGCTGGCAATTTGTTCCAGTCCCGCGATGTACGCGGTATAAAGGAGGAGGCGAAACGCTTCGTCCGGATCGTAGTGGTGTTAACAACGTAAGGGTGGAAACTAGCCGTACGACGGGTCGTCCGATGGTGGAACGGAGACGGGGGAATTAAATCATGCAATTCCGTCGCACACTCCCTAAAAAAATCCATGTCATAATTATTGTATAGCGCGTCAAATTTAATCGTTTATTAGCGGTCTTCGATTTGAAACCATGACATCACCACACCGTGCTCACTCAATCAAGCACGACAGTGCCTCCACAGCTAAACTAATCGCCACAGTCCGCATGAAATCATTTTCTATACATAAGTGCGATTAAACGTGGCCGACAAACGCGCGATCAGTCGTAAAGCGCGGTCGTAACACGCGTGATTCGGTCGTGTGCATCGGAAATGTGGCGTTTGTAACACATTGAGCGAGTCCGGTCCATTTAATATCGTATTGTCGCTTAAATTATTTGTTATAAACATCTGGCTGCATGCTCTTGAACATAAGCTTAGCTGTTTTAGGAGTATACCTTTTTGTATTTCGCTAGATTAGGAAAAAACAATCATCATCATCATCATTTCAGCCGAAAGACGTCCACTGCTGGACATAGGCCTTCCCCAAGGATCTCCACGACGACCGGTCTTGCGCCTTCCGCATCCAGCGGTTTACCGCAACCTTCACTAGGTTGTCGGTCCACCTTGTCGGGAGCCTACCCACGCTGCGTCTTCCGGTGCGTGGTCGCCACTCGAGAACCCGTCGGCCCCATCGGGTATCGTTCCTACGGGCAATGTAGCCGTCCCACTGTCAGTTTAGTATTGCAATTCTTCGGGTTATGTCGGTTACTCTCGTTCTTCTGCGGATCTCCTCATTCCAGATTCGATCACGTAGTGAAACCCTAAGCATGAATTTGAGCCTTCTTCCCCAAGCATGAGAGAGCTTTGAGTGACCTTGAGCCTTCTTATAAGGCATATTGTTAGCGACCACGTCGAAAAAACAATGATTTTTTGAATTTAATAAACAAAACGCTCCTGCCTCCAGACAGCCCCAGGGCAACAAGACACCACTTTACTTCAAACGCTATTTTATTCAACACAAGAAAGACAACATCATATTTACGCATTGCAAAAAGCAAGGTTTATTTAAAATAAATCAAACAATATTATTCACGTACATTAAAAATATACCAAGTATGCAGTAACACGAATTTGCTCAGTATCGTTTCACAATAGAATTGCTTGGGGAGCCTTTCAGACTTCAAACGTCAAGACAATACTCAGGATACTCAATGTTAAGGAAAAATTTGGTAAAATTCGCACCAATATCTTTAGGACTGGTTATTCAATCGACAATAACAATAAAATTGACGTCTGTCAGTTTTAATATAAAAGAACTCAAAAATCATAATTATTCCTCCGACAAAGTTATCTGGCGTTGAAAAAAGCGGCCCTAAAAGAAACAATATCGTCATTTGGAACAAAAAACCTTCACTACATACAAAGAAGTACCAGGCTCGGATAAACACAAAGAGTTCCCATCGCGTATCGTAGTGATAACGTAAAGTGTAGCACATCAATTGTTTGGAGAGCCCTCGAGCCGCTCGCCCATCGCGCTATTTGCTCGCCCATCGTGGGTGACACTGATTCCAATCATAACGCCCCCTCGTAACCGATGGTGTTATGGTTATTTATAATCTATAGGGTATATCGTTGTTAGCCAATAATTAATGTTTTTATGGATTTAGTACGATAAAATATTGTATTTGCTTTACTGAAATTTGTCCCTTGTTTTTAATTCTCAAGTATGAATCTGCGAGTTTGATTCCAGCTCGGGCAAGTACAAATGTAACTTTTTAAAGATAATGTACTTTCTAAGTATACATTGGACACCAATGACTGATTACAAGGTGAAGGAAAACATCTTGAAGAAACCTGAACTTTAAGTCTGAAATCGCCCACCAGCATTGAGTATGCGTGGTGATTACCCTCAATCCTTCTCTGTATGAGAGGAGACCTTTGCCCAGCAGTGGGACGATAAAAAGAAAGGTTTATGATGATGATGTTGTACTTCCTACGCGTAGTTAAGGACTATTTACTTTTTGAAAATACAGAGATAAAAATTATTGAATATATAATTTAGTGGGTAATCTATAGTAAATCTATTGACGTCTTCCCAACCATTCATAATAATGTTTAAAAATGGTGTCGATAATCTTTTAAATCACATTTCAAGATAAATCAGCTTACATTTAAAAATATTTTTAGCCTCGTTCCTTATTTTAAATCGATACCCCGAATTTGTACTCATAAAAACATCGAGCTTCAAAACATTTCAAATTACACTAAAGATGAAAAGAAAATCCATAAAATTTTAACGAGTTAAGCGGGATATTTATTTGATATAAATCATATGAAATAAATAAAATTACGCTGTCAAAACAGAAGCATATTACTTAATTAAACGTTCTGACAGATTTCTGGATCAGTACGTGTGGATAAACATGTATGATATATACATATCATGTATGATATATCATATATTCTCGGTAGTAGGCAACAACATCAGCCGCCGGCTTAAGTTACCACCCACCAGACAAAGTCATGCCGCCAAGCGATTCGTCGTGTTCCGGCATGATGTCTGGTGAAGCCGTACGGAGGACGGTTCTGAGCAGTTGTGTTGCGATGTGTGCCGGGTACGATGTGCCTAATGTTGTTGTGTCGGGAGTTTGGTCGTGGAGGGTCTCCAGATCATCCTCTGGCGCAGCATCGTTGGTCGTGTTGTTGGGTTAAACATTGCATCACCTCGCTCAACTGCCGTCTTCCTTCCTATTCATTCAGTTTTTCTGAAAGCTAGTGCGCTTTACCATCAACGATTGCATCACTGCTTACGATCAGGCGGAATTGCAGTCAAGCACTAGTTTATAATTATTATTAAATACAATATAAATACACATATGTACAGGGTGAGGACATTAACTGAAGGAGGCTTTCTTGAAATCCTTTACTCTAAGACAACCTGTACCCGAACCATAACTCGAAAACAAAAAGAATACCTAATAATCGTTAAGATGAAATCAAAATGACACGCTTTATTGTGAGCCTTGAAGGGGTTGGCAGAGATGAATCTACAGTATACCCGGATTTCACCAAATTTATAATTTAAAAAAAAAACCGGCCAAATGCGAGTCGGACTCGCACACCGAGGGTTCCGCCGTACAAACGTAGCGGTTTACAATTTATGACGTACTAGCTTTCCGCCAGCGGCTTCGCCCGCGTGGAGTTCGGTTATATCGCGCTGTTTAAATTCCTCTCGGGAACATCAATTTATGCTCCTTCACCTATGTTCTTTCACTTCAACTTCACCAAAAACTTCATCAAAATCGGTTGAGAGGTTTAGGCGGGAAAGCGTAACAGACAGACAGAGTTACTTTCGCATTTATAATACTAGCATTGATTTAGAATTTTTCACAGTTTAGAGGCAATAAGATTTAAGAAGTTTTTGATAAGAATTTCAACTTTTATATCTCTACGCGTTCATGTGAAAAAGGGTAGGTAGTAAGTTTATAATTATTAAAAAAATATTTTATGTCATGTAAGCAAAAATAATATTTTAATATTTTATGTAACTTCAAATTACTCATTTTCACAATTTTTCCTTTATCTGTCTGTACTATAATATAACGTTGCTTCGTGCCGAATTTCAAGATTCTGAGTTCACGGGAAGTACCTTGTAGGTTTTGATTCCCTAGCGTGTGACGGAAATTCGTCTAAGGTGTCGGTATAAACTGCTGTATCTTTTGATCGCTATAACTTAGAAGTTTGATTTTTTCACTGCTTAAAGGGACAATAGACCTAGGTATTTGGTATAAATTTCAATTTGATAACTTTATTATTTCGTGAGAAATAAGGTAGTAAGTTTCATTTTATTAAAATATGTTTATTATATTACATAACTAAAAAAATGTGATTTTCGCAATTTTTCCTATATTTGCATTATATGACAATGTTTCATGCCAAATTTCAAGATTCTGAGTTTACGGGAAGTATCCTGTAGGTTTTGATTCCTTTGCGAGTGTCGAAAATTTGTTGAAAATATCGACATAACGGCTGTATCTTTTGATTGGCTAGGCTTAGAAGTTTGATATTTTCACAGCTTAAAGGGACAATAGACCTAGGTATTTGGTATAAATTTCAATTTGATAACTTTATTCGTTCATGAGAAATAAGGTAGTAAGTTTCATTTTATTAAAATATGTTTATTATATTATATAACTAAAAAAAAGTGATTTTCGCAATTTTTCCTATATTTGCATTATATAATAATGCTTCATGCCAATTTTCAAGATTCTGAGTTTACGGGAAGTATCCTGTAGGTTTTGATTCCTTTGCAAGTGTCGAAAATTTGTTGAAAATATCGACATAATCGGCTGTATCTTTTGATTGGCTTGGCTTAGAAGTTTGATATTTTCACAGCTCAAAGGGACAATAGACCCGAGTATTTCATGTGAATTTCAGCTTGATACGTCCACGCGTTCTTGAGATAAAGGGTCTTGACAGACAGACAGACAGACGGACAACAAAGTGATCCTATGAGGGTTCCGTTTTTTCCTTTTGAGGTACGGAACCCTAAAAAGAAAAATTACGAAACAAATCTTTTTGTGAACAGGACAACAAACTCATCTGTAAAAATAGTGACAGCAATCATATATAAGACTAGCTGTTGCCCGCGACTCCATCCGCGTGGACTTCAGTTTACGGCGCGCGATGGTTCCCATAAATTAAAAAGAATTCAGTTAATATAAAAAAACAGATAAAAACTTCTCTATTCAGTGGTTGATATAAAATAAGCACCTGTTAAAATAATGGGAGAAATATGTACGTCCGGGTTAGCTTCCGTTTTCGAAACATTTTTTGTTACTGCTCTTCCCCTATTTGTCATAGCGGGATGTTATATAGCCTATGTCCTTTCTCAGGCTCTAGACTATCTGTGTACCAAACTTCATTACAATCGGTTCAGTAGTTTTGGCGTGAAAGACGGACAGACAGAGATACTTTCGCATTTTTAATATTAGTATAAATAACGTATTCATCCTGCATTTTAATGGAGTCAGATACACGTAAATATTTATGAACGTATGTTCACACATTCACGCACACTTGTGGGGGGGCTTCTGTATGGACTGTTTGTAGCTGACGCAATCCGTTACAGACCGCATCGCATTTACATTTTGCATTTAAAGTAAGTAGTGTAACAAACGCACTAGTGTGGTAGATTTAACTATGGCAGAACATGGCTTTGGTTATAAATAAATTAGTCGCATGAGTTATGTAGTCAAGTTATTTTTAGTCCTTTGAACCGGATGGGTTACCGGTAGATTGAGTAGGTAGTCAGTAACCAATTCATTTTTTGATAAAACTTTGAGATTATTAATGCTGGTGTTTTTAGGAATGATTAATGTTTGTCTAAGTTTTTGTTTCATTATACATTTTTCCAGACATTTTGAGCAAAATAAATCATATTAACAATGTTTATTTAATACTTGTAAGTTATAAAAAGATAAAAGGTGTTTACTGCAATGCGTCAGACTGCAATTATTTATGATAGATTTTTATAATCTAGCTGAATCCGCAAATGTATATGGAATTATATAAATATTTTAGTAATTTTAAAAGATCGTTGTAATGTTTTACTAGTTTAGAAATTATTGTATAAATAAAAATAAATTGTGGCTGTAGTCTGCCCAGACCAATAAAAAAAAAAAGAATAAATACTGTATTCTTTAGAAAAAACCATTGCAATATTTAAATAGCACTAGCGTCCACACTAGGATTCCCTCTCTCGTAGAGACTAGTCTCCTTCGTCTAACAAGACTATTAGGTAGGTACGGTAAGTAGGTTCATACGTAACATCATCATCATATCATCCCACTGCTGGGCACACGTCTCCTCTCATATAGAGAAGAATAGGTACATGACATCGGTCGGTATTAATTTTTGATGGGACAAGAATAGGTTGTTCTACTAAACAAATAAATTTACAAAAAAAAAAAAAACTATGTATCAACTTATTTATGTGTGTATTATGTAGAATTTTATTAATAGTAATACAGTCGTGTGGCAATTGTTGTTGCAAGAGTTTATGCAAATGATAGGTTTTTTCCTTTGCTATGTCATGGCGGCAACCAAGATGGCGGCGTGACTTCCAGTCATTATCCTAACGCCATGGATCAGTTGGGGGTGTGACGTGCATGGCCAAGAAGGGAACGACGTGCCATGGCGCCTGCCGCGGGACTTATAGTGGTTTTGCTGGGACAACATTACCTTAAGACCTACTTATATTTCAGTAATGTGAGTTACCGGTTATTGTTTATGGGATTCACGAGAAATCTTTTTTTAATTTTTGACTCTGATACTTATTAAAATACCAAAGCCTTAAGGCTGATTTACACAGTGCAATTTAATTACCTATGGCATACAATAAAATTTATGCAAAAGATGAATTGCATCGTCTAAATGGTGTTTAGACAATGCAACTTTTAATGTTGCTTCAACTTAATTGAAACCATAGGCAATTAAATTGCACCGTGTAAATCAGTCTTTATGCCACAATCGGCTAACAACACAAGTGCTCTCGAGGATTAAGAATACAGATAATAAAGCTGGTACATAAAACTTAAAAGTAGTATATCGCTGAAGTTAATCTAGAACAATAGGACATTCTTTTAAAAGCTCACCTATTGTTTATACGACGTTTAGTATCATAATATTGGAGCTTAAATGCCAGATAGTAAGGTTATATAACTTACAACGTAGGCTACAAAATACCACCTACTACGGCGTAGGCGGCTACAGATCCGCAGTGACTACGACGTAGAAGCTACGCCGTAGCGCCCTCGTAAAACCAAGTTGGGGGTCTGAATCGATAGGATGGATTTCAATTGTTGTGCAATTCTCTTTTATGAAGAAAACTTTATATTGCAAAGTAAGTGTGATATACATTTGATATTCACGTTAAAATATGTAGACTACTACGTTTATAATTTAAAATAATACAGTAATGTTTCAAAGTAAATGAACTCAATTCATAAATCTATGAGAAATAAAGAAAACTTTTCCCGTAAAAACAGCCGCACGATTTATTATTAAAGTACTAAAAGAAATGTAATTAAAACTAGTTTATTTATAGCTTCGTGTGGTTACATACCGTGAACAGTAGTGTTACTATTTTCAGCTTTAGTTCATTCAAATATTTCCACGTTTTTATTTTCAAGGTGACTCTCATTAGTTAGTTTGTGAATGTCTTCATATAAAAAACCTAGTTTTCATTCAAACAATAACTTTATTAGATTTGGGTGAACAATCTGCGTAACTAAACTCTTATATATTTCAAAAATTCTCAATTTCCTAATAAATGACGACATGCTGTTATTAATTCTTGGAGCCAAATGTACTCTTTGTCTTTAGAAGATGTATGATGAGGTATGTAATGTAGACATAGTCAAGGTAATGTACCGTCAAGTAAGCTGATATCTTTCGTCAATTTGTCGGCTAATAGCTATTTGTAGAACTGTCAAAAATTGCCTTATTATTGTAATATACGGACAATTTATGTTGGCGTTGGCAATCAAATTGTTTTACGATAAATTTCTCTGAGTGCACCAACCGTCAAGTAATGTATTTACAAAATACTTTACGTTAAAATTTTACTTGCACGATCGTATTGTCAATATTATCACACTAGGAATTACTCCTGTATCGTGGGTGCGTTTACAAACTTATAACTATTATAACTCACATAAACAAACATCCAAACCCGGAACAACTACTTGTACATCATACAAATATTTATCCGTGTGGGAATCGAACTTGCGAGACGCAGCGCAGTAGTCAATAGCTTGACCACTGCGCTAACCGTGCAGTCAAAATAAAAATTTGAAAACCTGACTTGCGCCGTCATATACGAAAGAAACTAGTTTCGAAAGTGTTTCATACTTTTCCATTTTTATCCGAACATAGATGTCCTCTTTTGGCATATTAATAAATATAAACTATGCAGATCAAGCAGACTTCCAACTGCCTGATACCCACATCCTGACTTAGCGACGGTAGTACATCAGGCAAGTAGAGAAATCGTTTATAAAAATACGCTGACAATCAGCATCTTTTAACATCAAAAATACATAAACACCTGTCCTTCACAATTCATAGCCCACAAAACGATAATGACTATAATCATATCCAGAATCTGGTATTGTTCCCAAGCTTGGTCAGTATTATGTCATAATGATGGACGACCTTCACTCCTGGCGGTGACAGACAGGGGTAATCGAGCGGCTAGTCGGGATGATGGCTTGTCAGACACTATGTCTATTTATGTCGCCCTGGTATTACTTTTTGTTATGGGGACTGGTCGATTATTTGTTAAAGCATCTCTTTTCATCTTAAACATTAAGACTAATTCTTAGTTATTATTTCTTGTGGCTGACAGTCCCTATTTCATAATTTTGGTTCAATCCATGAACCTCACTTTTAAGCTCTTAAGTAGTCTCACTGCGTCACCCTAACCACATAGTTTAATAAGTATTTTTAACACTTAAATTCCTAAAAAGTCAATGGCGCTGATTGCTTGTTCACCAACTAAACAAAATTTAAGTTTAGTACACCTTTATATTTGTACATTATTAAGAAAAAGACAGAAGATTAGTTCAGAAGAAGAAGAAGAAGAAGAAGTAGAAGATAGTCCTGTGTTATTTAAAATGCCACTGAAACAAGTAGAACGGAACGGATATCACAGCCTTATATACTTATAAGATTATATACCTAGGAATATAAGTCGTTATCAGTGATTTAACTTAAAACTGTTATTATAGACCACGACTAAAGAGTTAGGTCGTAGATTCGTACCCAGGTAGGCGCTTTACTAACTTGTGTAAATTAATATCGAACTTCTTAAAAACGGCAAAGGAAAAATTAACTGGTTTAAGAGCTATTGAGCCAAGTCTTAGAATCGTAAATTCAAAGAAATGCGACTCACGTGGTGGACCGCCCAATCCCTCCCACAGAGGATCCTAACAGTGAAGACATTTTACTGACTGATCATCAACCTTTTTTATTGTCCCACTGCTGGGCACAAGTCTTCTCTCTTCTGAGAAAGATTGAGCGTAATCACCACGCTTGCTCGATGCGGGTTGGCGATTTCAAACTTAAAGTCCAGGTTTCCTCAAGATGTTTTCCTTTACCTTATTATCAGCCAATGGTGTCCAAGATATACTTAGAAAGTACATATAACTTAGAAAAGTTACATTGGTACTTGCCTGGAATCGAACCCGCACACTCATTCCTGAGAGGCTGGTGTTTTAACCACTAGGTCACCACGACTTTTATATTTTATGCAATATGCCAAAATTAAACAGGTTTATTCGCATAAACCCGTCATATATCGCTATCTCACCGCTAAATCCCGGAACGGAGTCATGTTACCGTCACTCTGTAATCACTCGTAACCGATAAGTCCGTAAAAAGCGGGATTAGTACACCTCGGTACTACCTATTGGCACTAGCCTGGCTGTAAAGTGGACGAGCTCGCCGATAATTAGGATTAACTTATTTAGACACCCTTGACTCATGAAAGAAAAAAAGAGCAAAAAACATGTTACATAATGTTACACAATTAATACGTAACAGAAATGTTGACTCAATTTTTGATATTTCAAGAATAAGAATAAAAATTTTATTTGCTCAAACATGTATAACATACAGAAATAAAACCCATGCATATAGGATCTTGAAGTCAAGATATGATTATATGCTTTTTTAAAATTCAATTTTAATTAGACAACAAAAACACTTTTTAAGGTGGGAGGCCACAACATCAGCCGCCGGCATAAGTTACCACCCACCAGACAAAGTCATGTCGCCAAGCGATTCGTCGTGTTCCGGCATGATGTCTGGTGAAGCCGTACGGAGGACGGGTCTGGGCAGTTGTGTTGCGATGTGTGCCGGGTACGATTTGCCAAATGTTGTTGTGTCGGGAGTTTGGTCCTGGAGGGTAGCGGGATCCGAAGCACGGTGCTCCGCTGGCCGACCGCAGGTAGTTGGGGCCCCAAGTAGTGTGCCAGCCACACACGAAAGGCTGCCCCGCCAACTGCGAAAAATCCCAGGGTGGCCCCATCGTGCCGGTTGGCGACCGGACGAGAGGACCCGATGGCGATCCCTGGGGGGGTTCGGGCGTCCCCGCAGTCTCCAGATCAACCTCCCTTTGGCGCGGCATCGTTGGTAGTGTTGTTGGGTTTAACATTGCTTCACCTCGCTCAACTGCTGTCTTCCTTCCTATTCACTCAATTTAAAATCAATGATGAAAAGTACAAATAAGAAAAGTAGGTGTGCACAGCGGGCGCACGTCCTCTCGTTTAAAGTGCACCTCTCAAACATTCGAGGTCTGCACTCCAATATCGATGCAGTCAACCACCACCTTGAGACTGAAAAGCCTCACCTACTTTTCTTGACGGAGACCCAGATCAGATGTCCGTCTGATGCGGCATACCTCAACTACCCGGGATACTCTTTGGGGCATCATTTCCTGCAGCGTGCTGGGGTCTGTGTGTATGTCCGCAATGACATCTGTTGCCGGCGTCTCCGTCACCTCGAAGACCCTCATCTATCGACCTTATGGCTGTTGGTTGACACTGGTGTTGACAAAATTGTCTACACCTGTGTCTACCGATCGCACAGCGGTGATCAGGAGGCGACTCGGTTATTCGACCACCTCAGTGAGGCTGCTGACAATGCGCTGCATCGGCACCCTGACGCTCAGTTCGTCGCTCTGGGGGACTTCAACGCCTGCCACCAGGACTGGCTCTTCCCATACCAGAGGACCGACCACGCTGGGAGAGAAGCGCGAAACTTCGCGCTTTCTATGGGCCTTTCCCAGCTGGTAGAGCAAGCGACTGGGGTGCCTGATGTAGGTGGCCAGACAGCCAACTGTTTGGACCTTCTGCTGACCACTGATCCGGACAGATGTGTTGTAACAGTTTCCTCACCGTTGGGAACTTCAGACCACTGTCTGGTGAAGTCTGTGTCATCCTTCTCCCCCCCAGATCACGACTCTCGTGGTGAACGGAGATTGTGGCGATACAAGTCAGCAGATTGGGATGAGATGCGCCACTTCTTTGCGTCTTATCCTTGGCAGCAGGTCTGCTTCTCTTCTGACAATCCGTCGAGCTGTGCGGACGCTATAACCGATGTGGTGTGTCAAGCTATGGAGTATTTTATCCCATTCAGCGACGTGCCCGTCGGTGGCTCAGCTCGCCCATGGTTCAATGCCGATTGTGTCCAAGCTGAACAGCATAAGCACGCGGCATTTCTCACCTGGGTTGACGCTCGTGACCGCAGAGCTCCGGATCTAAGCTCAAAGAAAAGAGCCTTTAACCGTGCTGCCAAGTCCTACAAAAAGGCGCTTAAGAGGGCTCGCTTCGACCGTATTACCCATATTGGCAACAAGCTATCTGCGCAGCCATCCGGTAGCAGATCTTTTTGGTCCCTTGCCAAATCGGTCGAGGCGAACTTCTGTCGACCCACACTGCCTCCGCTGGTGAGGCCTGATGGAACACTGGCCCATACGGCGAGAGAGAAAGCAGGTCTTTTTGCATCTCTCTTTGCCCATAGTTCGCGTCTTGATACTGGCAGTGCTACTCCACCTAATTTACCTCATTGCGGAGCTTCAATGCCGGAGGTTCGCATTAGGAACAAGGAGGTCCTGAGAGCACTGTGTCGTCTGGACGTGAATAAGGCTAGTGGTTCAGATGGTATACCAGCGATTGTTCTTAAGGCATGTGCGCCCGAGTTTTCTCCTGTATTGACGCGCCTGTATCGCCTCTCATTTGGGACTGGTATAGTGCCCAAGTCCTGGAAGCTTGCCAACGTGCAGCCCGTGCCCAAAAAGGGTAGTCGTGCCGATCCTACCAACTATCGGCCGATTTCGGTAACCTCCATACTCTGCAAGATTATGGGGCGTGTATTGAATTCGCGCCTCTTGGCTTACCTGGAAGGTAACGATCTCCTCAGTGACCGACAGTACGGTTTTCGGCGCAATCGGTCAACTGGGGACCTACTAGTGTATGCCACTCACTTGTGGGGCGAGGCCCTCGAGAGGAATGGGGAAGCGATTGCCGTCTCCCTTGATGTCTCGAAGGCCTTCGACCGGGTATGGCACGCTGGCCTTTTGAGTAAGCTTCCAGCGTACGGCGTTTCCGCTGGCCTGACTGGCTGGGTTAAAGACTTCCTGACTAAACGGTCCCTCCGAGTTGTTGTCGACGGATGCTCATCGGAGCCCATGTCGACCAATGCCGGTGTTCCTCAGGGGTCTGTTCTCTCTACAACTCTGTTCCTGCTGCATATTAATGATCTGCTGATGCCCGGTATCTATGGGTATGCAGATGACAGCACAGTTGTGGAGAGATATCTGCCGGAAGCTCGGGCTAGTAAGGAAGCAATCTGGTCCGAAAGAGAGGCCATGGTAGAGCGTACGAGTGCTGCACTACAGGCAGTCTCCGAATGGGGCAAAGCCAATCTTGTAGCATTCAATGCCGCCAAAACACAGACGTGTCTTTTCACCGCCAAAAGGAGCCCGTTCACCTTGGCTCCTACTTTTCAGAATGTATCCTTGGAGTGCACCAACCGCCTTCAGCTTTTGGGAGTAGAGATTTCCTCGAACCATAACTTTGGGCGGTTCATTGAGTCCAAGGCCAGGGTGGCTGCTAGAAAACTTGGCGTTATCGCAAGGGTCCGGCGGTACTTCACACCGGGGCAGCTTCTAATGTTGTACAAAGCACAGGTCCGCTCGTGTGTGGAGTACTGCAGCCACATTTGGGCTGGTGCTGCGAAATGTCACCTGGATACTTTGGATTCAGTGGAGAGGCGTGCGAAGAGGCTTATTGGCGACCCAGACTTAACTCGAAATGGTCTCCAAAGCCTGGAGCACAGGCGTAGAGTAGCCAGCCTTTCGGTCTTCTATAGGTTGCATTCTGGTGAGTGTGCAAGTGAATTGCATGATTTAATTCCCCCATCACCGTTCCACCATCGGACGACCCGTCGTACGGCGAGTTTCCACCCTTACGTTGTTGATACCGCTGCGACCCGGACGAAGCGTTTCGCTTCCTCTTTTATACCGCGTACATCGAGGGACTGGAACAATTTGCCGGCGACGGTGTTTCCGTCACATTACAATTTGAGTGTCTTCAAGGCTAGAGTGAATAGGTTCTTAATAAACTAGCGCGCTTTACCTTCAATGATCGCATCACTGCTTACCATCAGGCGGGATTGCGGTCAAGCGCTTGTTTATAACTTATAAAAAAAAAAAAAAAAAAAAAAAAAAAAAAAAAAAAAAAAAAAAAAAAAAAAAAAACTTTTCTCGAATAAATTGCAGATATCACCCAAAAAGCAGTAAAGCAAATAGGGCCGAGTTCGTTTGCCAAATGTCGGATGTATTGTGAGCGAAGATCACAGAATTGGTTCCTGAAAACATCCAACTTAACTAACGTAACTTCATCGCTGAAGACCCAAGCGTGAACTTGAAGCCTAATTATGAGGGACCGGTCCATTTTGGTACAGGATAGAGTTGAGTGGAAACCGGAAGGTCTTTGCTCCGAAGTGGCACAATATAGGATGATTATCATATTACAAAAAATAAAGGTGTTACCTACCACAGGCACCAGCGATCCAGAACCAAAAAACCTATTTCTTGTGTGTATCATTTTTTTTATTGTTGTTTTGTTTTTTGGCTTGTGGTGAGAAATAAACGCTTTTTTTTTGTATATCTGTGTTTGTAATTCCAGCGTATGGTACTCGTTGGTCAGATGGTACTGTTGTTGTTGTGTTGTTATCAGTCAATAGGCTGAGCTGAAGCCCTATTGGCATTATAATTTTTGTTTTATATATTTTTCATATAGTTTAATGATGTTTCTTTTGCTGTAATTAAAAAGAATCTGTCGAAAACCTTATCACTTTTCCCATTTGCATGGAGGTTGCTTGCCCATCTGCCATCAACCGGATGCAGTAGCGTACCAATATTTTTACTCTCCAATTAATTGCGTTCACGTGATGGAGTCGTGGTGGCCTAGTGGTTAAAACACCAGCCTCAGGCAAGTACCAATGTAACTTTTCTAAGTTATATGTACTTTCTAAGTATATCTTGGACACGAATGACTGATGGACTTTAAGTCTGAAATCGTCAACCCGCATAGAGCAAGCGTGGTGATTACGCTCAATCCTTCTCTGTATGAGAGGAGACCTGTGCCCAGCAGTGGGACGATAAAAAAAAGGTTGATGATGATGAAGCTAAACGGTTATTAGGTCATGCCGCTAATATAATAAATGTTGGAAACCTCTGAAGGTTTCCCCCATTTTACTCCAGCAAAGCAAACTCAGGGTACAATGCGATAAAATTTCGCCTCTGGTTCACATCTGCTTGCCCATCATCTATAAGTATGTAAATGAGCCATTACACCATGTCGCTAATCCCTTTAATGGCCGCATTCGAGATTTTCGAGATTTTTGGATTATATAAATAATATAATATAACATGACGTTTGGAATCCCTGACAGGTTAGGCAGAAACCTTAGTACCGCCCACATTTCGCCAGTTCAGTTCGTCTTCACCTTAGTTTTGTAACTGAATATCAATAATAAACTAATTAATTTTGAAGAATATTGCTAATCCATTGTTTTATAAGTTTGAAAAACGTTTCCGCTCACTAACAATAACAACTTAAACAACGCAATGAATGATGTTGAAATGTCAAAAAAAACACATTACTACTGATAGTGTGTTGTACAAAAATACTCAGCTGTTATGTTTCCTAAATACAACCTTCTAGATTATTATTGAGAAAGGAAATAATCATCAACATTATCAACCATTTATCGTCCCACTGCTGGGCACAGATCTCCTCTCATACAGAGAAGGAAATAATAATCTAAACAAATGTTGTTATTTCGCCCACTGAAGGAAAGAAAATATATCGTTAAGCTTTGCGTTACCAAGAACCATTGTAGAGAACTAGTCATGTTTTCGTATGTGCTTTAGTTTTCAATGAATGAAATATATGCATGTTTTGACTGAAGGTGACTTGTAGTAGCAACATGCACAAATACACATACTTACATATAAGTATGTGTATTTACGGTTGGCAACTTCTACCAGTCAACATTCCATCATAACTTTTAAATACGGTAACTATTGTGCGGAAATCGTAAAGTTTACTGTTTCTGTGTGTAAAACATAAATGTGCAAGAGGTGACACAATGGGCGGTCTTGTTGATAAAATCGATGTTTTAAATATAACCGTTAATAGAATTAGAGAGGAAGGAGAGAGAATACAGTAAAATGATGTTTCAACAAAACAAAATGATGAAACGTGGGTGTATTGTACTTACGAGGAAACCTCTCCGTTACCCTTCACGAAAAAAGTGTGTACATTGAAACTGTACCCACACAGTTCTTTCATAGGCTCGTATCTACGTTTCTGGTTATACAATACGAAAACAATTTAAAAAAAACCGACTAGTTCACGAACCTACAAAGCTTTTTTAAAATTTTAAACTCAAAATTTCAAAAAACCTAGTTGTATATAACACTTGATCTCATATGTATAGGAGACATATCACATCTATTCAGTAAGATTGTAGAATTGCGCTGCTTTTAATGAGTGCTTATCTAAGCACTAAAAATGATGCCACATCTGTTGTCCTTACAACTGCACCATGATGCTGGACGGATCTGAGCAGTTGTGTTGCCATATGTGCCGGGTACGATGCGCCAAATGTTGTTGTGTCGGGAGTTTGGTCGTGGAGGGTCTCCAGATCAATCCTCTGGCGCAGCATCGTTGGTCGTGTTGTTGGGTTAAACATTGTATCACCTCGCTCAACTGCCGTCTTCCTTCCTATTCACTCAGTTTTTTTGAGTGAATAGGCTTAATAAGCTAGTGCGCTTTACCATCAATGATTGCATCACTGCTTACCATCAGGCGGGATTGCAGTCAACCACTAGTTTATAATTATTTAAAAAAAAAATGAAATACATTTCAATTCAGCTTAAACTCTATTGCATCCATAATGTGACATACAGGTGAGAACTATAAATCAATAGAATCAATTATGGTCCCTCTCGGGCACAGTAAAGTTGTACATGAGTAGGAGAGGAGGACGCTTTTACTGTTAAATAATTATTATATGTGCTTTCAATCTATTATTAACAATTATATTTGTTTTCTTTCTCTGTATGAGAGGAGATCCGTGCCCAGCAGTGGGACGATAAAAAGGTTGATGATGATGATATTTGTTTTTATACCGTGTGGTGACTAGGTTATCACGTTGATTGTAAGCACGTATTTTCCTTTTTCCGTTTTAGTATTTAACATTATAAAACTTACGAAATTTGTGAGTAATTGGTAACCATGCCATAAAGTTTTTGATACCATTGGCCCGCGCGTGTGCTTTATTATCAAAGGCGATTATTACTTTATAACAAATTTTAGGCTATTTATTTTGTTTGCATAATTCAGTTTTCTATTTACAGTCAAATAAAATGGCCATTTACTCTTTTATAATATCCTGTTCTAATCCAGGTTACAAACTTGTGTTCCAAATTTAATACAATTCCATTCAGCAGTCTTTGCGTGATTGAGTGACAAACATTTATAATATTTGATATTGTCAAATGGATGAAAGTGTGTATAGAATCATCAACACAAATAATAATAACATTAACAATATGGAAATGTCTGAACATAACTTACTCGGAAGTGGTTCCGAAATAATTTGTCGAATCAAAACAACAGAGTTGACAGTTGTTGTGTTTATTACATTTGTTCGGAAACACTTTGTTATTCATGTTACGGGGAATCGAATAAGTGACTCAACTTGTTTTATTTTAGCACCAAATGTTTCCGAGCACTCAATTATGCCGCAAATTGATTAGCACCAGATATTGTACGATCTTTATTCCCTATGCTGTTTGATTGAAAGCTTGACATAATAGACACAATTTATCATTCTAGTTTACAGTAACGATAGCGCTTTTAAGGACCCACTTTTCTATAAAATGATGAATGATATGATTTTTTTTTTTGGAGCTCAATATGGTGTTGACCTCACCTGATAGAGAGCGATGGATGAGGTCTATGATGACATGAGGGGTCCCTAGAAGATCTTAGAATCTTATTTTAAAGGTTTGCTAGTCCTAAGTGGAAGGTAATACAGACGCTTGAAGAGCTACACTGCAGCTACACATACTACTAATGTTAAGAAAGTTTGTATGCAAAACCTACTGAACTTATTTGGCTGAAATATGGCACACCCTAGTCAGGATATGCCCAGGAGATGCCCTGCAATTGTATTAAATAAGGAAGAAAAAACAACATAAACGTAGAAAACAAAGATTGTACTGTAAAAAGAGCCTTAAGCATAATGTCAGATGACAACATAAGCTGTACCATCTGAAAAGACTTGCAGAATTGATCATTTCAGAGACATAAAACGTGACGTGAATCAATCAATCACAGTTCTGAGGAACTGGCAGAGGAGTTCTGTATTGTATTGTTACGGCGGGCTATATCAGAACAGCAGCGTTGTGGAACCCACTCATTTAAATGTGGCAGCATCATGCTGAGACAGCAATCTTTTAGCCTCGCACAGAACTTTCTGTTATTTATAAGGTTTATGATCTTCCTGCGTAAATCACAATATTTTTATTTCTGTAATAAGTAAAGTAATGATAACGCAATCCTCAGCGCAAAAAAAAATATGGTTAAAAAACCTGTAAAAAAAGGATATAATGTAAACAATATTTATATTTAACAAAAGTGCAATTTACCCTTTACTTGATATGTTAAAGCTCACGAAAATTGCAATATACTGATGCATTTCCTTTGACAGCCTCCGTGGCGTAGCGATAGTGAACGCGGCCGTTGCGCAAGGAGGCGCGGGTTCGATCCCCGCGCAGTGCAAATATTTGTGTGCATGAATATGAATATTTGCACTGGTCTGGTCATGCCTCGGAAAGCATGTTAAGCCGTTGGTCCCGGTAGCCATATGAACATCTAATGGCAGTCGTTATAGGTTGTTGGAGTGGAGACTGGTAAAGCAGACCGCAGGCTCCAAAGCTGAAAAGCTTCGGAAGCGACTGGCATTTCCTTTCAAATCCAACATAATCAGCCATGTTCACATGTTCCCACTCTTAGGACTCAGGCCTCCTCTCGGTGAGAGAGAGTGGGCCTTAATCTACCACGCGGGCCCAGTGCGGGTACAAACCCGCACTACATCACATGCATATCACATGTCTTCAAAGTTTTGCCTCTAGGACATGGCGTTCGAACCTATGACCTACAACTTATCAGCCGCGGCCGATACACCGCTGCTTTCAAATGTTCGTAAAACTGATTTCACAACTTTAACTACCAACTTCACACAACACCTATATTCAGTTATCTAGTTAACTGTAACACAAAGGCGAGGCAACAACCGGACAGTAAATGCGTCAGTTCAATTAAACTTAACCAGTTAAGTTCACCGTGGGGAGATAAGATTACTAAAGGTTTACGTATTGATCCAGCACTATTAACTTCCTCAGAAAAGACTTCCGTCTGTTTGTTCCCATGGTATCCTGAACTTTATGTCGAGCTTTATATACCAGCATATGTCATATATGTATATGCCAGTATATGTGTTATACAATAGGTATGTAAAGAAAACCCCGACCCATAAGTTTAATATAGGTTAGGTGAACACATGACCAAATAAAATATGAAATTTTACATAGTCATCATAGTAACAATACTAATTAATTTTAAAATAATCTTTCTCAAAAGGTAATTTAAAAAAAGTGACAATACATTTTTTGATGGTATTATTATGAGCGAATAGCGATACGACCGCGTGCTCTGCCCCCCGTCGCCCGCGCATGTATTGCCTACCGCAAATGTATTAAGTTACCTCTTTTTGCAAAATAATATTTATTTTTTTAGAGGGATTTTTTTAAGTTTAGATCGGGATTTGTTGGCATTAGTAGAATCAGTTATCGGTACCTAACAATACCTTCACGGATCGGACAGGGTTTTATTTACACATTGTATATGAACAAGAATTTATTGCCTGTAATTGGTACGCCACGGACTACTTGCAGTATTGTCTCCTCTTCTCTCTTTAATCCATCCAAAGGTTGTATTAGCGATAACATCGTCCATTGTGGCACCCTATCTAAATGTCACCTCACGTTTGTTATTCGATGTAAATAATAAGAGTATTATATTCCATCGCAATCTTAAATGTATGTATTCCCAAAACTCAAGATCACATCAGAGCCAAAACCTTGAACCTGGTTATAAAAAATGTTACCACTATCATTAAGTTAAGCCTGTGGTCGTCCCTCTAAAAACGAGGTCAACAACTATCTGTTACCTACGTCCTGTCCAATACACACACACACAGGCGTTAGCCCATGGTTTTCTTTTATGTGTTTGAAGTCAAAGATAAATGAATCATTTTTTTTAAACAAATTGCTTGGCACTTGTGTAATGGTAAAAGTGTAAAAGAAATGAAGCAATTTGCATTTTTTTTTTTTGCAGTGATTAGAGTGACATAGTTTTTGGTGTTCTCCAAAGGTCTTCTTAGATTATAAGGACGCTTTTTGAAGCACCAACTCAAAGTGAGGCTAATGGAAACTTCTAGTAAAGAGAGGATAAAGAATGTGGGCGATGAAATTGATCGGAAAGCTGTACTGCGCATAATTTGATTCACCGTAAAGGTCTAAAGTTCAACTGGAACCCTGTTAGACAACGTAGCCGGGATTGCGCCAGGACTATTTTATTGCATCACGCAGGCCGTATTTCAAGGGATGCGATACTATATCATATTTTCTATCTGAGATTCACATCAGAAACTTTCGATTGCTTTTCAGGACAATATAAAGGTATTTTCCATTATGTTACATGAGAAGTACCCAAGTTTAACAGTATTAGAATAACTGTTATCGATACAAACAAGAAAAAATGCCATTTGTAATCCAATTTTCCCGACATTTCAACGTTTATTTCGTCTCTTATCCAATAACGTCAAATATTGTAAATCGACTAAACTCCATCTTAAATCTTGCATTGTTATTTTATACGCAGTTTATACAACAGACGCCGCATATTTGGAGAACGCATTAAATCGCGTGTGGCCGCGGAATGTGATGATCTTCACACCAAGCCGCGCAGATGACGTTGTGCGTCAAAATATATAAAATGAACTGTAAAGGCTAATCACACGCGGATCATAAATCTCTTGAGTCACCGGGACTCGTCGGGAGGCGTTACTAGTCTGACGGCGACTGATCTAGGACGATCTAACAAAGGAACACTCCTTTCCTAATGGCACATGTTTTCTTTTGCGCCGTTGGCTTGGCGGGGCAACAAAGGAAATTTATTGGCAACAAATTGAACTAAGCGTGTTTCTAAACAATTTCAGCAGTAAAACAGTCGGTTAAAAGTTCAATTGAAAATATAAACTTAAAAGTTTTTAGTCGCGATCAATGACGCTCCAACATAAAATGTCCGCGACGTCATTAATTACCTGCAGT
Source organism: Sesamia nonagrioides (assembly GCA_017933935.1). Lineage (NCBI taxonomy): Eukaryota > Metazoa > Arthropoda > Insecta > Lepidoptera > Noctuidae > Sesamia > Sesamia nonagrioides. Next base: position 809,960 of record JADWQK010000743.1, on the reverse strand, counting down.
ATTCAGCAAAGAGAACGTAATGCTAATTTAAATAAACTGTAGGTATTCATCCAATAGAAAATTGCAAAATACCCTCCCTTTAAAATTGCGATGTAAGTTTCGGTCGCAGACGCGCACAAACGTTGTCGAGTTATGAAAAGTACTTCGTTATTGTTTCTTCTTGAATAAGATTTTCACTGAAGATTTTCTCCTTTAATTCTCATATTTACCTATTTCTTTATAGAACACGATTAATTCATAAAAACCTTGATGTACACCTGAACATTTCAGGCCCAGTCTCAATTAACACACCTAAACGCAACCAAAACATATCAAACATGACATACTCAAAGTGCTGTTAAATAAAATAAGTGTGATATTCACCTGAAGCGTTTCTCTCACTGCGGCCGGCACGTTGCCGGCAACTGCATGTCGAAGTTGATCACAAGAACTGCACTAGGCACGGGACTCACTGGCGCGGCAAGGACACGGGCTCCGGCGAGAGAAGAGCGGCCGAGACTGCCTCGCCCCGGTCGGCGGCCGGCCGGTCGATACGCGCACAACAGGTTAGTATGCGTGCGCCGAAATGTAAACACTCCTTCACTCGTGTGCAGCTCAACACTAATGGACCTAAATCCGTATTGGTCCGTGTTAACTGCAAGGTTTGCACCCACTTTCAAATACTACAGCTTTTCTGGTGTTGATGAGGTTTATAACGAAGCTTTCCATTACCTTTGGCCTTTAGATGGAACGACTTTTTTGGTTAGAAACGGAAAACCACAAACATAACCCAAATTTATATTGACCTATATCTGAAAAGCTGCCAGGCCCAAATGGCTGGTATGCACGATCACCGCTGGGCAAAGGCTTCCACATAATGGGTGCCTGAAAATGGACGGCAGCCGAGGTAAGCCCAGGATAAGGTGGCGAGTTGACCTGGATGCGTACCGCGAAGGCTGGTTTGATGTGAGGTTACAATTAAATAAATAAATATATATATACGGACAAATCACACACATTGAGCTAGCCCCAAAGTAAGTTCGAAACTTGTGTTATGGGATACTAACTCAACGATACTATATTTTATAATAGATACATATATAGATAAACATCCAAGACCCAGGCCAATCAGGAAAATATCGTTTTCCATCATGACCTGGCCGGGGATCGAACCCGGGGCCTCCACGTCGCAGGCAGGCGTGTTGACCGCTGCGCCACGGAGGACGAACATTATTTTGTTTATGCGGTACTCGAAACACGTGTCCAGTATTTTTAAGTAAAGAATCTATGTACAAAATTTCAAAATGATATCATTAAAAACCACAAAGTTACGAGCTTGTTATCTTACTTGGTTGCTTGCTTGTTATCCCAACAAAAATATGGTCGCTCGCCCGCCCGCGCCTGAAGCGGCGCGGCGCGGTTGCGCCCTTTCTCACTGTGCTCCTAGTACTACGATCTACCGTCAGCTGTGTGCACTCGGTAACCACACCGCGACAATTTCTAAATGTATTTGTGAAAAAATATAACATGGTGTAAAAATGATTGGAATCTATTCAGTTGCTTCTGAACAAACTATATTCAGGTTGCGTATAAAGTATAAATAACGTTGTATATAAAATCCGACGCGATGAAGACTTCTTCAGTCATTTGGTACTGTCAACCTTACCTATTCCTTTTGCCTTCCAATTTTGCAACACAGCATGACGTACGAAATTATTGCCGTTCCCCGCAACGGATAAAGGTGTCAGAACAGCAGAACATATAAAAGCTTATAGTTCCGTGCGATGGGTTCGCACGCTCTGTAATTACTGAAAGTTAGTGAACCGTTACATTGTTTATGGTATGTTCTGTAATGATATTTATTGACTGGCGTCAATTCTCTTGTTCAAAACTATGCTAAATTTAAGTTATAAACGTGAGGCGATTTGTGCCATAATTTTTGTATATTAAGCGCGTCACGCTTTTTTTTTTAAATTATTTTTAACTTTTTAGTTTAATATTTTTTAAATGCATGTTTTTTTAGTTTTTTAAACTGTATTTATTTTCAACTTTTTAGTTCGATATTCTTTTTTAATAAAAAACGAACGAACGTATTGAAAACGGTGGGATATTTTACAGTAATGAGCCGCTCACTCGTAGTCCAAAGAGTTAGAGACGGACAAACAAACAAGCAAGCAAACAAACGTACAAGTAAAACTAATAAAAAGCATGTAAAAATATATTATTTAAGTCAAGTAAAATTTGTCAGCCATACTATTTGTAATCGCCATGTATTTAATTCGTGAAGGCGTGGTGGTCTAGTGGTTAAAACACCAGCATCTCAACTATAAGTGTCCGGGTTCGGTTACAGGTCAGGCAAGTACCAATGTAACTTTTACTTGGTACTTTCTAAGTTTATCTTGGACACCAGTGACTGATTACAAGGTGATGGAAAACATCTTGAGGAAACCTGGAGTTTAAGTCTGAAATCGTCATATTGAGCAAGAGTAGTGATTACGCTCAATCCTTCTCTGTATGAGAGGCGACCTGTACCCAGCAGTGGCATTATAAAAAAAAAAAGGTGATAATGATGATGTTTATAATTGCATCTAAACTGTCTATGGAGCGAGAGGTTTGGCGGGAATGTCAAGATGAGTGTCACGCTCATTTTTCATTGGACTTTTAAAATTATTTATAGTGTCGTTTACTAAATAAAAATGCGTGATTTATGTAGTAAAAAGTGCATTCAGTGAATAATTCAAAAACAACAGTGAAATATTGTAGCATAGTGGCCGCATCATGTCTTTACGCTAAACCGCTCCTTATCGTCCAAACGCAGGAAACGAAAGGAGTTAGGTTAGGTTAAGTTAAGCTAGAATAAGTTAGGATAAATTAGGATAAGTTAGGATAGATAATTACTGAAGAAAAAATTACTGAAGACAAGGCTGTATGGCGTACAATGCCTTTGCATTCCGTTCCGTTCGCCCGAACGGAAAGAAATTAACCAAAAAAAAAATGTCTATGGAGCATCTAACAAGACTAAACTAAACTTAATTTTATGTTATTTTAAGAAAGAGTCTCGTGTCTCATTCGCATTTCGAAAAATAAAACTTGGCAATAAAACGTTATGAAAGTATCAAAAATCTTTGCGTAACATATCCAATCAAAGTGGTAATTACTCAACCTTCCTATTGGCAGTGTAATTAACAATAATATCGGACATGATCGCCCTCCCGCTCGAAATAGCCGTCAGTAGCACGGTCCAGAGCGTGTCGTGTCAACGCGGACTTGTATCGGATTTGTCCGATCTCATTTTATTTGTACTATGATAATCTGGAATTATAATACAAAGAGAGGATCTGTCCAAACGATACATCCAAGGATTTTGTAAGAAAAATCTTTTTTCTTTCACAAATTAGCCCAGGTAACGTATTTCTGGTATAAAACACATGCCTTTAAAGGGAGTATCATCATCATCAACCTTTTATCGTCCTATTGCTGGGCACAGGTCTCCTCTCATACAGAGAGAAGGATTAAGCGTAAACACCACGCTTACTCAATGCGGCTTCGCGATTTCAGACTTAAAGTCGTGGTGGCCTAATGGTTAAAACACCAGCCTCTCAAGCATGAGTGTGCGGGTTCAATTCCAGGTCAGGCAAGTACCAATATATTTTTTCTGACGTAACTTAACCAATGACTGATGAAAAGGCGAAGGAAACGTTTTGAGGAAAAGGAGTATACTGAGTTATTGAGACAGTCTTAGTATTAGTCATGGAGTCTGTGTATTTTCGGGATGACGTAAGAAGACATTTCAAGCTTCGTCATCACCGCGTAAGCAGAGAATGGACATTCCTGAAAAAACAATACCTATGTATATCTAAATAAGTCACTAAGCGTCTGAATCACCCTGTCTAGACTTGTGGAGGAAATGTTCAACGTCAAGGCCATTTATATGCCAAATATGCTATAAAGAAATTTTAGCGTGGGCTCCTAATAACTACTAAACAGTACCAAACTAGCCTGATACATTGGTGACCGCGGGATAACGAAATATAAAGCAAATTTTGAAAATTATAAGGTAACTAGCTGTTTCCCGCGACTCCGACCGCGTGTTGATATAAAATAAGCGCCTGTTAAAAGAATGGAAGCAATATTTATACGTCCGCGTTTGCCCCCGTTTTCGCAACATTTTTTGTTACTGCTCTGCTCCTATTAGTCATAGCGGGATGTTATATAGCCAATGTCCTTTCTCAGGATCTAGACTATCTGTGTACCAAATTTCATTACAATCGGTTAAGTAGTTTTGGCGTGAAAGCCGGACAGACAGACAGACAGAGAGAGATACTTTCGCATTTATAATATTAGTATGGATTACCGTACAATTGTACTTTTTAAGTATATCTTGGACACCAATGACTGAAGGAGAAGGAAAACATCTTGAGGAAACCTGGACTTAACTCTGAAATCGCTAACACGCATTGAGCAAGCGTGGTGATTACGCTCAACCCTTCTCTGTATGAGAGGGACCTGTGCCCAGCAGTGGGACGATAAACAGGTTGATGATGACCGTACAATCCCAATGCTGGGACTCAAGCCCAATGTCTTCGAGAGACTAGTCTATTTTGCTTCTAGTTATCTAAATTAATTTTTGATTCTGTCATATGCTACACTACTAAGTTTTGTGTGTCACGATGAAGATTCCAGAGTACATACGAAGGCTTTAGGTTTTCCATCGCATGCTCATACCGCCTGGTGACAAGGGCCGCATCGGTATCGTTGCGTCACCGTTTAAGAATCCCGACAATATAACCTTTACCTTCTCATTCCCTCGAATACTTTTCTGAACATTTCACGTGGCAGGGCTGAAGCTGTACATACGAACAACTTAAATTGCGCAATTCCGAGCGGTTTTGTTAAAGGTAAAATATGAATTATCACCAACTGGCTTGTATCCTAAAAAATAATTTTATGCGGGACGAATAGTTTTAAATAGTGTATAGAAACTAATTCCGAATAGTGTATTGTTATAATATTACTTAGAATAGAACATTTGTGCGTAAGAATTTAGAAAGCGTGAGATGGACGATCGTTTATTGTGATGAAGGATCGTCATTCTATAGTTATACACATCTGGCAAGGCAAAAATTATGAAAGGAACGACTATGAACATTTAACAAAGTATCAATGACAAAGACAAACGTTATAAAGTGCTCCCCTGTTATAAACTGCAACAGACATCAATGAAATTGTAATAGAAACGGTTGTCCGGCATCTGGCTGATTGTAACAACGCCAAAAAGGTTCCATAAAACCATCCCTTGGGACAGTCGCAATAAAACGAACCCTTGTAATAAGCATTATAAACTGGAGACCCTCAGGTTTAGGATGCAGCCCAGGAACTTGCGTAAGACAATGGCTGGTGAAACCCGATGCTCTCGTCGCTTCCCACGGTTTGCGCCCTTGTCGTAGTATAAATAGGCCCCACGCCTGAGCAGCAGAACATATTCGTCTTCGCCCTCGAGGAGTCAACATAGTAACAAGACACATTCGTCTTCGCCCATGAGGAGTCAACAGTAACAGCTACAGCAAGAATCTTCGACGTTGAGAAGCTACAGTAAGGTCACACAGCTACAGCGACACATTCTTCTTCGCCCTTGAGGAGTCAACAGTGACAGCTACAGTAAGGTCACACAGCTACAGCAAGACACATTCGTCTTCGCCCTTGAGGAGTCAACAGTAACAGTTACAGTGACAAGACATTAATCTTCGACGTTGAGGAATCAACAGCTACAGTCAAGATCAACAGCAAGATCTCTACAGGATCAACAGTCAAGAAGAAATAGTCAAGAATCAATAGTAGTGTAAGTTAACTAGTGACCCCGTTAATATTGTGGAAGAATATACGAAGTAAGTCAACACACCGAAGTCTCACTTATTACCACCAACCCAGCAACAGAGTGTGCATCAGAACGTGCAAGTGCAAACGCATACGTCCACTTAATGGTCCTGCATGTCTGTCCCGCACAAATTTAATGCCCATCAGATAGATTTATAAAAAATATTGAACACGTATTTTTTATTTTTTCTTTCATTCAAATACTTAGGAAGATATATTGATTTGAAATGTCGCATGACGTCACGCCGTGGTACAAACTATACCACCTGATGTAATTAGCCCCCACTCCGTAGCTTTAATACGCTATATCTCAGTAGGTTTTGGTAAATTCGACAAAATAAAAAATACGGGTCTTAATTTTTTTTATTATCTATAAGACGGACTAATTAGTTTTTCGATATTCATACCTTGGATACTTCCCTTAGGTAACAATTAGCACCAATAACAACAAACAACAATTTCCACCAGTATGGTTTAGGTAATACAGCCAAAAGAGCAAATCGGTTTTTATGAACGCTTAAATAAATAATCCTTCAAATTAACGTGTTATTTATTATGTTTAACAAATATCAACTATATTTCAATGGCAATTGAGTTGATTTTAGTGTGTCTCCACAACCCGAAGGCGACATCGAAGCACTGCAGTTAGACCAATTGTTGGACTTTTGAGGGCTCCAACAACCCGTAACGACTGCCACTAGATGTTCGTATGGCAACCGGGCCCAACGGCTTAACGTGCTTTCCGAGGCACGACCAGACCAGTGCAAATATTCATATTCATGCATACAAATACTTGCACTGTGCGGGGATCGAACCCGCGCCTCCTTGCGCAGCGTCCGCGTCCTCTACCGCTACGCCATGGAGGCTGTCACTAAACTAAATTAAATAAAAAGAAATAAAAGAACGCTCGTTTATAAAAGAAAACGTTTTATTAGTCACAAACAAATATAAAATTTGTTGTTAATGAACATTAATGGCGTCGCCTCCTTTGTTCATGAAGTAAATTTAATTTAAGTACAGTGCATTTTTAGGGTTCCGTAGTCAACTAGGGACCCTTATAGTTTCACCAAGTCTGTCTGTCTGTCCGTCCGTTGATAATCTCAGTGATCGTTAGCATTAGAGACCTGAAATTTGGGATTAATCTGTCGATATATCAACCACGCTAAAAGTGTAAAAATAAAAAGTGGAAAAAAGTATTTAACTCGTAGAGTGGAGAGTGACCTAACCTAACGTGTGCTAAATTGTTGGTATGATGGTAATTGTTATTATTTTCGGAAATATTTTTATGACCTCTATGTAGTTGTTCCGGGTCTGGGTGTTTCTTTATGTGATTTTATATGTTAGTAAATGCACCCACGATATAGGAGAAATTCCTAGTGTGGAGCAACGTTTTAAAAAAAAGGAGTCGGTTAAGGCTGTCCTGCAGTGCGCGCCTAGTACGATCTGTTGTGCGATATATTGTGCACTCGGTAACCACACTGCAACAATTTCTAAATGTATTTGGGAAAAAATATAACATGCTTTAAAAATGATTGGAATCGATTCAGTTGCATATTCTAAAAAACTATTCAGGTTTCGTATAAAAAAGTAACATTTTAGTATACTTGACTTTATAATATATGTGAGATTTACTCCTTTATTTTTGTGTGAAATTTTATTTCGCTACGATCATAGTATTTTCAATCCAATAGTGTTTGCTTGACGTTGTGAGAGATGACATGCGTGCCAACAATGTTCACACCACGGGATGCCAAAGATCTTGCGACATGGAGGCGAATATGTAAGAAAGCGGACCCCGGGCTCCAACGCGAAAGCCGTGAATGCAACCGGGATTATACGCTGAGAAGATGATGATGAGTGTTTGCAATGCAATTCAATGCAATTTCATTGTTATTTTCGTCATTTTACCCAGAAGCCGCTATTCAACGTTTTCATGGTCACATATTAATGATTGTGACTCGATGAGACGAGAGTGAGATGAGATGATGATGATCATCATCTCAGCGTTAATCACAGTCGCATCCGTAGCTTTTTTTTCAGCTTTTGATTCTGGGGTCCGCTTTAACGGTCTAACTGCTGATTTTGGCAAGTTCGATATTTTCCATGAAGCGACTGCCGTCTGACCTCCACAACCCCGAGGCGATATCGAAACATTGTAGCTAGACCAATTGTTTGACTTTTGAAGGCTCCAACAACCCGTAATGCCTGCCATTAGATGTTCGTATGGCAACCGGGACCAACGGCTTAACGTGCCACGGAGGCTGATCGTGACTGTATTCATATTTCACCAGTTAAGTCTCAAGGGCGAATAAGCTCTAGTAATATAGGTCATATCATACTCATCACGTATATTTGCATTTTGCATTTTATGCTACAAATTAATCTGATGACACAACAGCTGTTTCATTTCTCAATACAGTATTTGACGACATGATTTGGCGCTCGTCGCAAATGTTAGCGCCCGTGATGGCCCGGACATGACGTCACGTAGCTCAACGTTTTTATTGTTGTCTATTAAACATTGACTCTTGGAATGCGGCCATGGCATTTGGTTTTCATAAAACTCAATGTGTCCGCCAATGGAGATTATTTTATTAATACAATTTATATTTAATTTTAATTGCAGTGCCGCATGGTTCTGAAATAATTAAAGACGTGTCTACCTGTAACCATGTAATATTTCTAAGTTTTAAATGTAATGGTTCTAGGTAGACATGTTTCTTCGTTTCAGGGCTTCTAAGCTTTTACATAAATAATACTCAACTCGTATGACTTTTGAATTATTTCAAGGATAGTTAATAATCACCCTACTTGAGTCAAATCATTGTGTTTTCAAAAACGTCAAATAAATAAGATTTATTTGACGTTTTTTGGTGACACTCCCGACACAACAGCATTTGGCACATCGTATCTTATATAGCAACACAACTGCTCAGACCCGTCTTCCGAACGGCTTCACCAGAAATCATGCCGGAACACGACGCATCGCTTGGCGGCGTGACTTTTATCTGGTGGGTGGCAACAATCATTGTTTATAAATTAACCCCTTAAACGCTGTGGTATTTTTCATAAACGATGATTAAAGTTAAGTGAAGTTAAAAGGTCAAAAAGGTATGGTTAATGAATCGCTGATCACTATAATAACGGGGAATATGTATTTATTCCAAAGGTATTACAGAAGAATGTATTAACTTACTAATAGACATTGTAAAAATTTATGAAATGTCAATTCCAAAGATATAACAGAGGCTTATTCTTTATTAAGAATTGCGAGACTTTCAAAATGTAGCCAGCGCGCGTCTCCTTTGTTGAACATACATTTTTGACTCGAACGCTTCGCGGCTTCGGTGAATATTGAACGGCTGGAGGCCGCGCCACCCTTGATAGATGGATGTTGAATGTTTGACGAAAGCCCATGCTGTAGTTTTTACTCGATATGTTAGCTCGATCGAATGAAACCATGTGTGAGTAATAATGAGTAAATATTTAGCTTTTATTTAATTCCACCGAGCCGAGTTGATGCGAGCCGTCGAGTTGTGAGTTTTTCCGTCCACACGTACTTTTCGGACACGCAAACGTTTAAAGTTAAACTATCGTGTTTTACCGAATGTGAGTGCGGCCCTTAATTATCTATTTGAGTTGCATGCAAACAATTCGGATGGCATTTACATGCCTCAACGAAGTGCATTTTGTAAGTTTGTTTTCGTTTGGCTTTCAGCTACTTAATTATTTATGCCACTGTCAACCAATGATAGCTATTGTAATATGAGTGATAGTTTGTTCCACGAGGCGAAGCTGAGTGGCACAATATATCAGCACAAGTATTATAGCTGTTTGCGGCAGTGGCATACAAAATTTTTCTACGACCTTGAAATAATTGATATAACACTTTTCATATATTTTCCTTGATTTATGTGGTAGCAATTCTTTTATGGTCTCCATAGCTATTTCTCTCATTTCAGGAGGCGTTAAGATATTGTCCATTTCGTTATTATCACTGATATCACTCATTTTCAAAACTATTTTATTTATCAACTGGCTGACCCGGCGAACTTTGTTCCGCCTTAAAGGCAATAAATATCACATGATCTTATTTTTTAGTTTTTAAATAAGGATAATTAGGGTAGCACAAAACTGTAGAAGAAGTCGAAACAATGAAGCTCATCATCATCATCATCAGCCTTTTTTTATCGTCCCCCTGCTGGGCATAGCTAGAGAGGAGAACGACTGAGCGTAATCACCACGCTTGCTCAATGCGGGTTGGCGATTTCAGACTTACAGAAGTCCAGGTTTCCATAAAATGTTTTCCTTCACCTTGTAACTAAAATTCATCATTAAATCACTTAATACATAGAAGAAATTTCATTTTCTCTACTTTGTGGAGGTGCAAGGTACCAGGGCAGCACAAAAGTGTAGGAGAAGCCGAAACAGTGAAGCTCATTCATCATTAAACCATAATAATTACATCAAAGAACTTTTATTGTGCCTAGTTTGTAGAGGTGCTATGTACCAGGGTAGCACAAAAGTGTCCCGGCGAACTTTGTTCCGCCCTAAAGGCAATATGACATGATCTTATTTACTACTTTTTAAATTAGGATAATCTATATATATAGAAGAAAGTCGTGTTAGTTACACTATTTATAACTTAAGAACGGCTGAACCGATTTGGCTGAAAATTGGTAGGGAGGTAGCTAAGAACTGGGAGAAGGATATAGGATATCCCTTTTATCCCGTTCCCGTCGTTCCTGTGTGAATGAATGAACTTCATTGTTTCGACTTCTCCTACACTTTTTTGCGATCCTGGTACCTTGCAACTCCTCAAAGTAGGCAAAATAAAACTTCATCGATGTGATAATATTAGATTAATAATGATGAATGAGCTTTATTGTTTCGACTCTACACTTTTGTGCTACCCTGGTACCATACACCGTACATAAAAAAAAGTCTCAGTCGTTGATGCATTAGTTTAAAGCAAGAAATACACTTTGCCGGTTTAAAGTTTCTAATAAAAAGCCACAAAGCCAACTTCAACTTTAAACTTTCTAATATTGTATTGTTGTGACATTTATCATTGCCATTCTCCCATTGCTCTTGTGAGTTTTATTTTGCCTACTTTTTGGAGTTGCAGGGTACCAGGGTAGCACTAAAGTGTAGAGAAGAAGTCAAAACAATGAAGCTCATGCATCATTATTATCATTATTATTAAATCATTTTTTCTTATTTTGTCACCGTTTAGACCTACCCTGGACTACGACAAACATTTTAAAACCAAAATCAGCTCAATCGGCCAGCTTTCCGCCCGCGGCTTCGCCCGCGTGGACTTCGGTTATATCGCGCTTTTTAAATTTCCCTCGGGAACATCAAAATTTTCCGGGATAAAAGGTAGCCTATGTTCTTTCTCAGGGTCTAAAGATTGTCTGTGCCAAATTTCATCAAAATCGGTTGAGAGGTTTAAGCGGGAAAGCGTAACAGACAGACAGACAGAGTTACTTTCGCATTTATAATATTAGTATGGATAGAAACAATGGCGCGAAAATAGCGCGGCGCGCGCATTGTTGTTACTTGTTTTGTTGTTGTAATCCCACAAATGAAAGGCAAAGGCAATTCTATACAGCCTAATAACATGCAATGTTTAGTCGTGACGCAAATACGTGCGCTTTATGGCATAATCATATGTTGATTTTTTGTAGCCATAGCCATAAAAAAATTAAAAAGTTTCATTGTAGTACGGTTTACCCGTGTTGAAATGGTCATTGTAACACGACTTGGCAGGAATGTGTACTATTGAGATATGACTTATGGTTATGTATTATGCAAATTACCAAATGGTCGTAGAAAAAGTTATTTTTGTGATTGCTTAAGTTGCTACTGGAATAGGACACTATGGCTAGCTCACATCACCTAAGCTTTCAAAGTGAGATTATTTACAAAGAGTCAACTGTAGCAGTTCTGTATCCAAAATCATCACAAAACATTAACCGAGAAGGTCAAATCCCGGTCAGTCTCTAAGTACAAGTAATCCTGAAAATGATCTGCAAAATTTTAGAGAAAACACGCCTTATAAGTGGTCACTATATAGCACAAATAGCCCGAAAACTAAAGTTTTTTTTTCATTTCGCGTTCCAATACGCGCTATGTCATTTATAGCAACGACACTTATTGATGACTCTGAATCAATAGAACTGGATGGAATGAAATCTTTTCTTCACTCATATATACTTTTAGTGACCATTCTATCTTTGAAGATTTATTGCCCCGAGGAGTGTATCTTAGGAGATAAAAATAGATAAAAGCGAAATAAGTTGTCGAAATATAGTTGTGCCTTCTAGACATAGGTAGTCATAGCCGTGGGTAATTAGTTTATTCATTAACAATTTATATCTGAATTTTCACAAAATAAATTGGATTGTAAAAAGTCTATGTGTAGGTAATGTTTGATAATTGACACTCTCCATAGGCTCTAAGACTTCATCATTATCAACCTTTTTATCGTCCCGTTGCTGGGCATAGGTCTCCACTCATACAGAAAAGGATTAAGCGTAATCACCACTCTTGCTCAATGCGGGTTGGTGATTTCAGACTTGAAAGTCCAGGTATCCTCAAGATGTTTTCCTTCACCTTATAATCAGTCATTGGTGTCCAAGATATACTTAGAAAGTACATATAACTTAGAAAACATTGGTACTTGCCTGACCTGGAATCAAACCCGCACACTCATACTTGAGAGGCTGATATTTTAACCACTAGGCCATCACGACTCAAGACAAAACATAGCAGTTGCAAAAACAAACGGTACAAAAACAGTACGAAAAGATCAACTTCAATTAAAAAAAAAAAACTACGTTTTCGGCCCCATATTAATACAGAAAAAAACAAGAATGATAAAAGGATACCATAGAAACTAAGAATACTAATACAAAATACTGATATTGAACAAAACGAACTTGGAAAAATACAGAACAGACATGAGATTAGCTACTTATTTCTCTTCGCGTGTATTTGGAGCAAGCTTACACCGAATAATCCAGTATTGGCCCATCACACAAATAGATTTATCAATACATCTCATAAAACAGGCATTAAAGGATAGATCCCTTTTTACTTAAGATCCTCCACGTAAGCCCGACCTCCTGAGCTCCTCGTCTGGGCTGATCTCATATTTTTCTATTACGTCGTCGCCTAAGAGAATTTCTATTATGAATGTTGTTACGGAACCTGATTATCTTGGAAGGGTATGTGATACAAACGTGCTTGAGTAATATGACTTTTCCTTGTTGCTATTCTGGTCATTCATTTCTTTCTGTGGGTGTTAAGAGTTTCCCTCGAGACCCTCGCCCGATTCGGGATATCCGGCGCATATTCGGCTCTGAATTGCGTTACTCCCTGGGTAGTACCTCAATCTTCATCCCCTCTGACGTATGTATTTATTACTGAGAAGCGGTTCGTCTCATGTACCGAGGTGTGAAAAAGTTTGGATCTGTCTGTAGATTTCTGTTTAAGAGACACCGCTGGCCTTAGCTATAACTGCGCCAAGCCGATCCGACCTTAAACCCCAACAGAGTTTGTCAAACGGGTAGTAATAGGTAGCTGAATCGTGAATACGTTTGTGCCTCTTTTTTGGATGGAAAATCATCAAATGACATCTCCCACTTTCGGCAGAGCGGAAGGGCATGTCAGACTTTTACTGTCTAAAATTGACACCCAGTGTTCCCTAACTTTTTTTTTATATAAGTTATAAACTAGCGCTGACCGCAATCCCGCCTGATGGTAAGCAGTGATGCGATCATTGATGGTAAAGCGCCATTGTTTATTAAGAGCCTATTCACTCTAGCCTTGAAGACACTCAAATTGTAATGTGACGGAAACACCATCGCTGGCAAATTGTTCCAGTCCCTCGATATACGCGGTATAAAAGAGGAAGCGGAACGCTTCGTCCGGGTCGCAGTGGTGTCAACAACGTAAGGGTGGAAACTCGCCGTACGACGGGTCGTCCGATGGTGGAACGGAGATGGGGGATAAAATCATGCAATTCCCTTGCACACTCACCAGAATGCATTCTATAGAAGACCGAAAGGCTGGCTACTCTACGCCTGTGCTCCAGGCTTTGGAGACCGTTTCAAAACTAACTTGCCTGTGTGCCACAATATGTTTTTTTTAATAATTATATACTAGTGCTTGGCTGAAATCCCGCCTGTTGGTAAGCAGTGATGCAATCGTTAATGGTAAAGCGCGCAAGTTTATTAAGCCTATTCACTTAAAAATCTTAGTGAGTAGGAATGAAGCCGGCAGTTGAGCGAGGTGATGCAATGTTAAACCCAACAACACGACCAACGATGCTTCGCCAGAGGGAGGTTAATCTGGAGACCCTCCACGATCAAACTCCCGACACAATAACATTTGGCGCATCGTACCCGGCACACATCGCAACACAACTGCTCAGATCCGTGCTCCGTACGGCTTCAGCAGACATCATGCCGGAACACAACGAATCGCTTGGCGGCAAGACTTTCAAACAACTTGCGGCATGTTTGTACCCCCTAGTATCTTTTACGATAATTGTTCTATCCAGCACTTTATTATAACTGATAGGTAGTAACAGAAGTCTCGGTGTCATCCAGTTTCAGTCAAAAATTCTAGCTTTGGTTCCAGTTTCCGCCAAAAAATGGCCGAATCATTAACTCGACTAAAACTGTCGCAAGGCTGCTGATTTTGAGCTGTCGATTTTGATAGAATAAGAGTGACTGACAGATCGCCTACCACCATTTACCACCATTCTAAAGATGTTTAATGGCAGTTCTAATTTCTGACTTCAGGATGTCGGGTTCCAAGTTCTTTCTCTCAGGCTCCATACACTGGAAAGCAATCGACTGTGGATCTTCAAATAGTGACTGATAGTAGCATGTCCATACTTCAGATACTCTCTTCAGATACCCTCTCCAGTTTGCTGTCCACTTCACCTTGATCGTTTTCGACAGCCCAGGTATTCGATGGCAGCGACTTTGTGATGAGACGAATTTTACGATGCAGGTCTCTGGGTTCTCTGGGCGTTTATTAATGAAGATCTCCCCTGCGATCGAATCAGGATGTAATCTATCTGGCTACGGTATGTCCCATTGAGTGACGTCCAAGTATATGGCCGTCCAGGGTGACACTGGTAAAGACTATTTGCTATCTCAATGACATTTTCGGATACAAACTGAATTAGTTGTTCGCTTCTATCGTTACGAGCACCAAGTCCAAACTGACCGACGCATTTGCCAAGTTGATGGGTATTGATTACAATTTTGGGGATAAAGTCTCCCAAAACAGTAAGTAGCTCTCTGTTGGGTATTTATTTTGGTCTGTTAACTAGGCCTCGTGATACTTTTGTTTCCCTTTATTTAACTACCTACACCGATGGAGTTTAAACTAGGCTGTTTCACGATAATTATATATTTAAAAGTAGGTCACTTTTTGTTCTGTATAGTGTATTAGGTATATCACGTTGCACCCGCGACCGGCGGGGCGAGGGCGCAGGATATTAAAATAGCTTCACAGACGTGACCAGGCCGCAGCCTCTTTACAAGTTATTGAGGGCACAATATTGCCTTATCGTTACAGCGGTTGACACAGTTTATTATCCACTATGGATACTAAAGTGTATTTATGTTCTCACTATTACTTCTTATAATTTAGGGCCCCGTTTTACTCTTTGGGTACAGGATCCTAAATCTTACCCCACTGTCTGTCTATCACCAGGTTTGTATCTCATGAATCGTAGGTAATAAGCTAGTAACTTAGTAAGACAGTTGAGATTTTCACAGATTTTTATTGCAGTTATGACAAAAATGGGATGTAAACACGTGGCGCCATACAGAGTACACTATTTTTCATCAATGCACTTTTGTGTTGAGGACAGTTAACTTTTAAATTGTGACGTTTACTGTTATAATTTTCGTACATCGTTAAATTATATCTGATAAATATCGCCAACTCATAACATCATAACTCAAGCTTCATATGTACAGACACGGTACTGTTTTAATATGTTTAGTTTTCTGAAGTATGGTCTACAGCTATATATTTGATCGAGCTTGCACATTGCTCTTATGCCCTTTTTTGTACTTTGAATATTTGCTCTTTTTCAATACTTAACTCATCTTTCTAGGTTTCCCGATTAGCATTAAGACATTCATCAATCTTAGTGCCCCGAGCGCTCTTTTTATTTCCAGTCTAAAACAGAACTGAATCAATATAGGTCTATAGCGACCACTTATTATCACGATTCACGATCGAGCGATAATAATGTGTAGAATAATCAAAAACTCATTAGATCGCTTTTATCGCCATTTATTTTAAAATAGATTTTATTTTTATAATGATTCATTCAACATTACTTAGTTTAACGATACTAATATGTTATAATGTAACTATGGAATTACAATATTCGATACCTTAGATAAATAAAGGTGAATAAAAATTACCTTAATTTTAAATAAGCAGAACCTTGTACAAGTTTTGCTTAGATGTTACATAAGGACTTTCTTTGTACCTGTGCAATATAGCATGAAGATATTGATTTAATTATAATCTTGATTCGTTTGTAGTAAATGTATTATATACTAACTTTCCGCCCGCGGCCTCGCCCGCGTGGAATTCGGTTATATCGCGCTTTGTAGATACCCTCGGGAATGTATTTTTTTTTTCAATAATATGTAGCTTATGTCCTTTCCCAGGGTCTAAAGATTGTCGATTAGAGTTACGATGGATTCAATACATGATTTGTTGATAAAAAAAATCACGTATTCTTAATAAAATAGGTGCATTATTACAGTTCGTTATTCAGTATCGAAATTAGCTTAATGCTGTAGAGGCGTCTAACTTTTAAACCAACCAACTGTCTAATTTTTAAACCAAGAAATTGCCAAATCGATCCAGCTGTTCTCAAATGCATTAACAGCATTAGGTATATACACATTTATTTATATACAAATAGACAAAATATACTTATGTATATGGACCTTATTGGTAGCATCTTAGTTTTTTTCTTCTAATGATGTCTTACAAAAACATCGTCGATATTCAACTTAACTACCATAGAAATTCTATGTATTTCTAACGCCAGGCAACCTTATGACCTTACTGTCATTCACTGAAATCACGAAATAATGTCCTGACTTTCTAAAAACAAAAATAAAACATTCTATTTATCTTTGCTCAAGTGACTGCAAAGCGTCCTTCGAGTCTCAAATGACGTCACAAATTGGTAAACAAACAAGGTTTCTTTTCTAACTCGTAACAGATTGACAGGCTGCTTAGTACCTTGTGACGTAACGTGATTACATGACCCACAGAGACTATTGTACGCAGTACTTTAGTCATTTTGATTTCTTTCTTGATTTTGAAAGAGATAAATTGAAAACTGCTGCTGTCCACAAGCTATTGGACCTGGTCCATTGTAGTCTATGAATGCCAGTATAATCAGAAAAAAATCTCCATATTTTTGAAGTAAAGTACACTAAAATAAAGGGAAGCAGTTTTACTAAACTAAAAAGTGACTAAAGGCTTATAACTTACATTTTAACCTAACTAAATAGTAAAGTAAAGTAAAGTATTTATTTCTTTGCAAACATGGGTATAGCACATAGGTGATTTTTTTCAAATAGTTCTCCATATTTTACCGTCACATGGGCATGCAAATGTTCATAATTCAAAATTTAAGAGAGAAACAACAAAAACAAAAAATAAATAGATCAAAAACAGGGTTACAATAACTATGTCAGAAAGTGGAAACAGTACGTCAATCAAACAAGTGAATCATCATTAAGAAAATCGTCAATTGTATAATAAGTCTTCATAATTAGAATGTCATTTAGCGCTTTTTTAAATTTTACTATTGTCAAATTTTTTATAACATTTGGAACCCTATTATATATTCGTGGGGCAACACCAAAAAAACTTTTTCGTATTAGTGCGGTTTTACATTTCACCTGGCACAGTCCGTATTGGATTTCTTTTGACCTCTGATATTTTTTTAAACAAATGTGGGTTACACTTCACAAATAATGCCGTTTCTAATATATATAAACAAGGCATAGTTAAAATTTTTAATGACTGAAAATAGGTAACACAGCTATCTGTCGTCTTAAGGCCACACATTGACCTGATGCATCGCTTCTGCAACCTAAACACCAGTCCCACATCAGTAGACTGTCCCCAGAAAATAATGCCATAACGCAAGACAGGCGCAACCAATCCATGGTATGCAGTTAAACCTGCCTGACTGTTAACGTACTTTGAAAGTTGAAAAAGAGCATATGCGGATTTGCTGAGTTTCTTCAACATACGGCTTCCAGGTGAGTTGTCTATCTATAGTGATACCTAAGAACTTAGCCTTATTAGCTTCCTCAATATCAGAGCCTTTATAAGAAATGCTAACGTTAGGGTTTCCTTGCCTTTGATAAAAATGCATCACTTTTGTTTTGCGCAGGTTTATAACCAAATTATTATTATCTAGCCAATTTATAATGTCACTTAAGCAAGTATTAATGTCATTCCTATAGTTACTTGGATTTGTACATTTTATTATTGCTGTACTGTCATCTGCAAATAGAACCATTTTGTTAGTCGTTGCTTTCGGGAGATCGTTAATGTATATTAAAAAAAGTAAAGGACCCAGTACACTACCTTGTGGGACGCCATACTTTACATTTCTTTGTTTTGATACATAAAAGGTTTCTAATTTAGTTTTAGGACATATCCTAGAAATTTCCGTATGTTGTAGCCTATTGCTCAGATAAGATTCTATTAACTTTAAGATGTTTCCTCTTACACCATAACTATTTAATTTGCACAACAAAATCTTATGATCTACGTAGTCAAAAGCTTTAGTCATGTCAGTATAAATTGCACAGACTGGATTTCTTATGTCTACTGACGGCATGATGTTAGCTAGCAAGTCAAAAAGTGCCATATTAATCGTAGTGTTCTTACGAAAACCCTTTTGTTCAGTGCAAAATAATTTATACTTTTCGAAATAGGCATATAAAGAGTTATAGATTACTTTCTCGAAAATTTTTGAGATAATTGGAATTTTTGCTATAGGTCTATAGTTTTTTAGATTTGTTTTGTCATCTTTTTTATACAGAGGCTTTATTATTACTTTTTTGAGTTTGTTTGGGAAGATGCCATCAGCTATGCATAAGTTAATAATATGAACTAATGGAGCTGCCACTAATTCTTTGGTAAACTTTAATACTTTTGTGGAAACTCCATCATATCCTACAGTATTAGTATTTTTAAGATTGTAAATTATTTGTATTATATCATCAATTGTCACAGGTTGCATAAATAGTGAATTCAATATTTGATTGTCAATGGTATTATTTAATGTGATGTCAACTTTAATATTTTTCTTAATTGTGTCAATAAAATAATCGTTAAATTCGTTTGCGATGTCCAAAGCGTTTGTAAATGTCATATTGTCTCTTTTCACACAGATTATAGGCTCAAGTGGCAGACAAAATTTAGATTTATTTATGATCTTCCATGTAGCTTTTGATTTATTTTGAGCGGTATGTATGAAATGATTATTTTGTGCTTTCTGTGTTAACTTGATAATTTTCCTATACTGTTTTGTGTAATTTTTAAGGGCTAGTTTATTTTTAGAATTTGAATTTAATCGATATGCCCAAAGTAACTGCCTTTGCTTCTTACGACATGTGTTTATTCCACGCGATAACCATTTTGTTTTCTTGCTCGTTTTAATTGTTATAATTTTCTCCGGAAAACATAAACTATATATAAGCATAAAATCATCAATAAAATTGTCATAAGCTTCGTTCGCGTCCTTAGCTCCATATACTCGCATATAAGACAGAGAGCTGAGATGTTTTTTAAAAGTAATTAAATTTTAATACATATGTCCTGTTTTTTTGTTTTCCAATATTTTAATTTGCAAGTTTTGTGTATTGGTACTGTAAGTATTTGAGATGTATGATCCGAAAGGATCAGATCTTCAACTGTAGCTTTACATTCTTTCCGATAGTTGTGGGCAAAATTATCAATACAGGTTTGACTTTTTAACCTAGTGGGAATACTAAGTGCTAATTTTAAATTGTACTTCATAAGAAAACATTCTAGTTCTAATGTGGTCTTGTTCTTTTTTAAAACGTCAATATTAAAATCCCCGCACAAGACAATTTTCTTATTCGAAGATAGACTGATTTTATTTAAAATATATTCTAGTTTATCATAAAAAACTTCGTAATTGTGTTTTGGGATTCTATAAATACAAATAATTATAATTTTATAGGCCGTTATTTTCACAGCGCAGCATTCAAAGATGCCTGAAACTGACTGTTTTGCTATATATGATATTTCTGTAAACTGAAGTCCTACTCTTACGAAGATACCTGTTCCTCCTCTTTTTGTATCTCTAGAAAAGAATGAAGCTGGACAAAAATTCGGAATGTGCAATAAATTTTCATAGCCCGTTTGAATGAAATGTTCTGTAACACAAAGAACATCTATTACAGTTCCCTTGTCCATTAATTCTGCTAATTTTACAGTCAGTGTATCGCATTTATTAATTAAACCGGCTATATTCTGGTGTAAGATGTTAAGATAATTAACGAAAAAACTGAGAATTTGTCTGTTGTGAGTTATTTGGAAAATCATGTTGGCTATGACTAGTTTGAGGGTAGCAGTTGACCCCTGAGTGCGTAGCATTCAGGCTGCATAGGCTAAGAATCAGGTCTTGTAAATCCGATACGACTATCTTTAAACCAATTTTGTTTAATGTTCCAAAGCGTTTGCTGTAGCTATCATGGTCATAAGATAAATTCAGATTTGAGTCAAGTAAATATGCATAGTTATATGTGTTTGTATCCAAGTAAAGTAAGTTATTGAACATTTCTACACGACTGTTATACATAATATTAGCATCTGTCATATACTTAAACGTAGGTAAACAAATTACAAAATTAGTATGGTTCAATTCCATTAACTTTTCTCTAATAAACATGACTAACTCCAAATAGTTGTGTGTTTTGCGAAAATCTTCCTCTCCTATGTAAATAACACAATAGTCCGAGTGCGTAAAATCTTGAACTTTTCCTTCAATTTTGTGAAGAATGGGACGCAATCCGCACGTGGGTTTCCGGTAGTGACAGATTTCAAAATCACGCAGATTAGTTCTTTCGGCAATTGTATATAATCGATTAGTTGTTTCGCTACTTAACAGGCATATTCTGCGTTTCACGGAATGCTTTTTTGGAGTTGTTTCGGTTCGTGTGTTTTGTGTTGGCTTACTTGAGCTTACGTTTCTGCTGGTGCTTTTAGCTGTTTTTGTGTTAATAGGTGATGAGCAACTTTTTTCAATGACCGGAGTAGTCTGTGTTTGTTTTGTCTTCGTATTTCTTTTAGGTGTCAGTAATGTTGTCTTCGATTTAATTTTTCCTGGACTGTTTACAATTTTTTTATACATGTCGTTTCTTTTGTTATATTCTCCATTTAATTTCTTTAAATTGCAGTTCTCGAGTGATAATTTTTCTATTTCTTCATGCGCACTAGCTAACTGAGATGTAAGGCTGGCAATCTCATCTTTTAATCTTTTTAATTGTGGAGTATCTTCGTCTTCGGATATTTCAGGTAGACTGCTCGTTGTACAGTTTAATGTCTGAGATAATATGATATCGCTTTCATCATCATTAGGTTCAGATCGTGTGCGATTCCGCCGAAATGTGATGTTATCCAAGAAATTCATTTTAATTTCAGTTACAAACTTGCAACTCAGTTATCAAGTTTATCACGATGCACGAATTCCAGAATAATTGTTTTGAATTGAATTGTTTTTGGTACAATAATACAATTATATATTCTTGGAACTACTTGTAAATACCAAAAAACAAATAAAGAGAAAAAAAAAAGTTCCAAAAAGAGTTAATAGATCGTGGGATCGACCCTGCGGCACTTCGTACTCGCAACTTCTTGAGTCGGTTCAGTCTCTAATAGACCAACTAGACATTAATGCCAAATGTGAAATTGTTCATCTGTTTATGCTTATAGTGTTTTTTAAAACATTAAATAGCCGTTATGTGACTCATGCTGCAAAAATGTTCACACTGTCACATTAATTTTTGTACACATTTTTAACACAATGTTTTTAATGTTTTAGATAGTTCACGTTCTTTTTACATTTAAATATTATGTTAATTACTTTGCTTTGTAGGGAATTTAGAAGTCGCTTGATAGACATCAAATTTAATCTTTTTTTTCCTTTATTCTTTTCTCTTTCTGGATAAATTTGCGTCCAGATAACGATAGGATAGTTATATTGTCACTTTAACACAACTTTCAACACTATATATTCGATAAAACAATTTTTAAATAATTTTATTTAGGGAGCCGATGTTTACGTGACGGCAGCGCCATCTACCCTAAATACCAGTTACTCTCGCAGTTTTAGGTATAAAATGGCATCCATATTTTATTTATCTGCGCTGTTTTCTCAATAACTCGAAATATGATTCTGTTGTATATCGGGATTATAGCTTATGGATAACAGTATGAAGATACAAACAATAATAGGTATACTAATACAAAGCCTGTCTTCAAAAGGTCGATTTTGGCGACAAGACCGCCCATTGTTTTTTTTTTTTGGGATTGGAAATCATCATCTCCCGTTCTGGGTGGAAGGACGTGTCAGATTTTTACTGACTAAAACCCACCCGTGTATCTCCATTGTCACTATATGAGAAATTTCTATAGTTGTTCACCCTACAAATTTAGTTAGTGGGCCTTAACATAGATAGAAAGCGACGAGAGGTCTACTTTAATTCTGGCTTTTATCCAGCAGTGGGATGATGCAGGCTAACAGTAATTTAGTCTAGATGAATACGAGTAATACAAAATATTGTGTTTGTTAGAGTTTAGTGCAGTTATGTTTGGACCCTGATTGCTTAATAATTGATTTAACTAAAATAATTATCACTGAGACGTCAATGAAAGGCAGAGGTTAGCAGCAGACTATTTATTAGGGCCAAAGTACCCGACACTTATACTATTACATAAACATAGGTGTGTTAAAATAACCATGATGTCATCAGACTTCTTTCTTACAATAACCATTATGTTATCAGACCTTTTTCTTATAATAACAATTGTGTCATCAGACCTCTTTTTTATAACCATTATAACCAATTTTTAATAACCATTATATCATCAGGCCTCTTTCTTACAATAACCATTATGTTATCAGACCTCTTTCTTACAATAACCATTATGTCATCAGACCTCTTTCTTCGTAAACAATGCAGTGAACTTCCCAGCTTGGTACGTTGGCATGAATGGCAGATATTGGGTCCACGTCCACCTAGAAATATTAATATAATAAATAAAAATCTAATTTGGGACCCGTTCTCTACTTAACAAAAACTCCTAGAGAATTAGGCTGAGGAAGTAATTAATTTCGCCATTATTACAAGTGAAATGTGAAGTCTAAAAGTTTAACAACCAATTTTATAAAAGGTTATCGGGTTATTAAGCAGTAAATGGGTTATGGAGATCAGAGAGCTGATCTGGTGGCACGACTGATATTTTTGTTTTCATCATGTTTTAATATACGATACTCATCACGTTTGCAGAATTTGACTAGGATCTTACCTACGTATAAGTCCCATGCCGACCGGGAAGTCGTAGGTGTCGCCTTCTTCTGACCCGCCGGCTGCGTCCAGGCACATCTCCTTACCCCAGGCCGCTAGTCCACGCTCCTCGTCCGTGCCTGGTATGAATACAATACTGTGTCGGTAGTACATGGAGTTTAAGGAAACTGCCGATTACGTCGTGATGATTTAGTACAATGGATGCAAGAATCACAGGATCTGTTGTGATAATTTTTGAGGGTATCTTAAGTCCAGCAGTGAAGGTCTTTTTGCTACATGGTGATAGAAGATATATCATCAATTTGGATGCTTGGATGATGGATTTAATATGCTAAGAAGAAGAACAAGAAGAATTATAGTAACTAATAGACATTATGTAACATCATCATCATCATCTCAGCGTTAATCCCAGTCGCAACCGCAGCTTTTGGAGTCTGGGGTCCGCTTTACCAGTCTAACTGCTGAGTTTGGCTAAAATTCGACATTTTCCGTGAAGCGACTGCCGTCGAACCTCCACAACCCGAAGGCGATATCTAAGCATTGCAGTTAGACCAATTGTTAGACTTTTGAGGGCTCCAACAACCCGTAACGACTGCGACTAGATATTCGTATGGCAACCGGGACCAACGGCTTAACGTGCTTTCCGAGGCACGACTAGACCAGTGCAAATATTCATATTCATGCATACAAATATTTGAACTGTGCGGGGATCGAACCCGCGCCTCCTTGCGCAACGGCCGCGTTCGCTACCGCTACGCCACGGAGGCTGTCAGACATTATGTGACAATATTTTGATTTTTCGACTGTGGAGTTTACCACTCTTTGGAAAGGACAATTTTCTGACTGGCCGCCTTCTTGACAGCAGAACAGTGCATAGATAAGCATAATCAGCTTTTAATATTCCCTCTGCTGGGAAAAGCTTCCACTCCGTTGTTAGCGTCAATAAAAGTTAAGTTTTCGTTTATTAACGTGCAACATTCGACGGTGCCCCTACTAATTTATTAATTGGCAACACTCGAAGTGCTCTCATTGGCCGTTGTCTCTGATTGGTTGAAATCAACCAATCACCGATGCGACAATTTTCTGACTGGCCGCCTTCTTGACAGCAGAACAGTGCATAGATAAGCATAATCAGCTTTTAATATTCCCTCTGCTGGGAAAAGCTTCCACTCGGTTGTTAGCGTCAATAAAAGTTAAGTTTTCGTTTATTAACGTGCAACATTCGACGGTGCTCCTACTAATTTATTAATTGGCAACACTCGAAGTGCTCTCATTGGCCGTTGTCTCTGATTGGTTGAAATCAACCAATCACCGAGGCGCGCCATATTTTATCGAAATAGTGGGAATAGAAAAATTACGAGGGAGAACAGCCCAGCTCATGGGGCATTCTTTTGCGCGGACTCGAAAAGCGAGGAACTTCAAAAATAAGTAGTGTGGCCTGAAAACCTAAGGTAATATGTTATATTTCCGTAATTTCTGTAATATGTGTTCTAAGCACTAATGCTCTGGCATATTACTTATGCCACTTAGCATAGGCAATACCTTGAAATGTAACGTTGTTGCTGATATTAACAATAAAATCTGTGTAATGAATTGTTTTAATTTGTAATAAGTTCTTGTAAGATTGTCAAACTTCTTTTCATTCAAAACACTTAAAAGTACAATGCTATCACGGTGATAGTAGTAATAACATCTTCTGGGTTCAGGGTTGAAAGATGCCACATGTTTTAATTATTGAATTTTTGGAAAATTGCCTGCAATTTGTTAGCTTGCAACAGTTTCTTTGAGTTTGAGTTAATAAAGAAAATGTTCTTCTCACCTGGTATCAGGTTGTCCAGCAGACAACCGGTGATGCCCCCCACCAGTATGGAGGTGGACAGTAACACCTGCAGCGCGGCGTCGAGTGCGGCCCACCCCGTATGTATGTGACCGCTGTGGGCTGACATCCAGCGGGTCAGCACCAACGGGAAGAATATGCTGAACCCGATGATGTACAGGTTGCGAGAACTGTTCAGATTCACGTATTGGAGAGCTGATAAACCTGGGTAATGGGAAGGATGTAACAGATACTGAACCAAACCAAGAAGTCGTCAAACACTTGTTTTCTCAGCTAATTTGATTTTTCTTTTTAGTTGACATACCTGGAATATTTCTGGTTACGTTAAAGATCAAAGTTTTATCTTTCTTTTTAGGGTTCCGTACCTCAAAAGGAAAAAACGGAACCCTTATAGGATCACTTTGTTGTCCGTCTGTCTGTCTGTCTGTCAAGACCCTTTATCTCAAGAACGCGTGGACGTATCAAGCTAAAATTCACATTAAATACTCGGGTCTATTGTCGCTTTAAGCTGTGAAAATATCAAACTTCTAAGCCAAGCCAATCAAAAGATACAGCCGATTATGTCGATATTTTCAACAAATTTTCGACACTCGCAAAGGAATCAAAACCTACAGGATACTTTCCGTAAACTCAGAATCTTGAAATTTGGCATGAAGGATTGTCATATAATGCAAATATAGGAAAAATTGCGAAAATCACATTTTTTTGGTTATATAATATAATAAACATATTTTAATAAAATGGAACTTACTACCTTATTTCTCACGAACGAATAAAGTTATCAAATTGAAATTTATACCAAATACCTAGGTCTATTGTCCCTTTAAGCTGTGAAAATATCAAACTAAGCCAAGCTAATCAAAAGATACAGCCGATATGTCGATATTTTCAACAAATTTTCGACACTCGCAAAGGAATCAAAACCTACAGGATACTTCCCGTAAACTCAGAATCTTGAAATTTGGCATTAAGGATTTTCATATAATGCAAATAAATATAGGAAAAATTGCGAAAATCACATTTTTTTAGTTATATAATATAATAAACATATTTTAATAAAATGAAACTTACTACCTTATTTCTCACGAACTAATAAAGGTATCAAATTGAAATTTATACCAAATACCTAGGTCTATTGTCCCTTTAAACTTCTAAGTTAAAGCGATCAAAAGATACAGCAGTTTATACCGACACCTTAGACGAATTTCCGTCACACGCTAGGGAGTCAAAACCTACAAGGTACTTCCCTTGAACTCAGAATCTTGAAATAAATTCGGCACGAAGCAACGTTATATTATAGTACAGACAGATAAAGGAAAAATTGTGAAAATGATAAATTTGAAGTTACATAAAATATTAAAATATTATTTTTGCTTACATGACATAAAATATTTTTTTAATAATTATAAACTTACTACCTACCCTTTTTCACATGAACGCGTAGAGTTATTAAAGTTGAAATTCATATCAAACACTTCATAAATCTAATTGCCTCTAAACTGTGAAAAATTCTAAATCAATGATATTATTATAAATGCGAAAGTAACTCTGTCTGTTTGTTACGCTTTCCCGCCTAAACCTCTCAACCGATTTTGATGAAGTTTGGCACAGACAATCTTTAGACCCTGAGAAAGAACATAGGCTACCTTCTATCCCGGAAAAATTTGATGTTCCCGAGGGGAATTTAAACAGCGCGATATAACCGAACTCCACGCGGGCGAAGCCGCTGGCGGAAAGCTAGAACGTCATAAATTGTAAACCGCTACGTTTGTACGTCGGAACCCTCGGTGTGCGAGTCCGCCTCGCATTTGGCCGGTTTTTTGTATATAGGTACAACGCGTCAAGGAATTAACGCACATCAATTGGAATACCTACTATGTTATAATCATAATACATAATATGAATTTAGTTATTATGAAGATTGGAGTTTGAGATTACAGTTTGTACTTTAAATTCAAAACTTCATCTACGAAATGGACTGGCCACCTTTACACACTCGTATAAAGGTATACCTTAATGAGCATTATAATTTACGTAAGTATTTTTAATTATTTTTGAGATAAACACATAACTCAATTCACTAAACTCATCATCATCATCCCAGCGTTAATCCCAGTCGCATCCGAAGCCTTTTCAACTTTGGAGTCTGGGGTCCGCTTTACCAATCCAACTGCTGATATGGCTAAACTTCGACATTTTCCGTGAAGCGACTGCCGTCTGACCTCCACAACCCGAAGGCGACATCGAACCATTGCAGTTAGACAAATTGTTGGATTTTTGAGGGCTCCAACAACCCGTAACGACTGCCACTAGATGTTCGTATGGCAACCGGGACCAACGGCTTAACGTGCTTTCCGAGGCACGACCAGACCAGTTTAAATATTCATATTCATGCATACAAATACTTGCACTGTGCGGGGATCGAACTCGCGCCACCTTGCGCAGCGGCCGCGTCCGCTACCGCTATGCCACGGAGGCTGTCAACTCAATTCATTAAACTATTCTGAACAAACTACTTTCATAATGTGCATCAATTCAACCAAACATTGTATGAGTACAACACGTTGCGTGCATTACATTGCGCGCTGCCGTAAACAGCAATGTTTTATGTCCATAATAAAAGTCGTCCGGAAAAAAATGATTGCTCATGATACTTAGGTTGATGTAAAGAATTCGTACAAAACGGCTATGTGATGGGTGTTTTAACAATGTATAAGGCCGTTTCTAAAAGAATATTAGCTCAGCGACCGCTTAACGGGTTATTTTGGAGTTATACTGATGTGTATGGGACAGCTTGGCATTAATGATTTGTGTCAATTCAGATTAGTATAATCGCTTACGTCCACTGCTGGACATAGGCCTCCCCCAAGGTTTTCCACGACGACCGGTCCTGCGCCTCCCGCATTCAGCGATTTCCCGCGACCTTCACCAGGTCGTCGGTCTACCTTGTCGGGGGCCTACCTACGCTGCATCTTCCGGTGCGTGGTCGCTACTCGAGAACCCGCCGGCCCCATTGGGCATCGGTCCTACGGGCAATGTGCCCAGCCCTCTGCCACTGTAGTGTTGCAATTCTTCAGGATATGTCGGTTACTCTCGTTCTTCTGCGGATCTCCTCATTCCTGATTCGATCGCGCAGTGAAACCCCAAGCGTAGCCCTCTCCATTGCCCTTTGAGTGACTTTGAGCCTTCTTATAAGGCCCATTGTTAGCGACCACGTCTCAATTCCATAAGTCATCACTGGCAACACACACTGGTCGAAGACTTTCGTCTTGAGACACTGCGGTATTTCGGACGAGAAGATTCTACGTAGCTTCCCGAAAGCAGCCCAGCCGAGTTGAATTCCACGATTGACCTTTTTCTTTCGCTTTTACTTTGAAAACAGAGTAGTATAATAAGTAGTTCATAAGTTAAAGATTTTTCAGGAAACGGAAAGTGATCGGTGTCGTTGTGATACTGAGCGCACGAAATCACCTGTGAGGTGAATAACCTCCGGTAGTGATTTTCTTGTTATGCGAGTTACATTGATGAGTGATCGTGTTATCAAATTTTATGATAAAATTAGATGTATAGGGCAGGATTTTGTTGTTACAAATGTCTGAAGCTGCTGTTTCAGTTTTTGCCAACCTGTCCCAAACATCAAGTAAAATCTGCAAATGGTGCTCTAACAGTGAAAAAATAAATCTGAAATCGCGACTCATTTCCTAAAATGTAAATAAATAAGTATAAACTGATGGAAATATAATAATGTTCAATTTATGCTACAACTTCAAACATTTATATAACTATTTCAGTAGTCATAGTCAATCTGAAATCAAGTTAATGGACATTGAAATAAAGTAGATATTTGAATAACTTGAATTAGGTTGGAGATATGCGCGACGCACATTTACCATACTTAGGTTAGTTGAAACAGTTCATAAAACAAGCAAACTAATGTAGCATCGTTACTACAATCAAGGATCTCTAGATCTTGGGAAGGGACCACACATCGATAAACATAAGGCAGGTTTAGGTACTCTAACGACTACAGAGTGGCTGGAGGCAGCTGTATGAGAGATAACAGCAGACCAGCGAAGTATCGGTACAGGCTGGTGTGATCAAACTCACCGAAAGCTGTGATCATTCCGAACATGACGCAGAACAGTCCCCCCACGATGGGCTGCGGGATGATGATGAAGAGGGCGCCCAGCTTGCCCACCACGCCCTGCACTACCATCAGTGCGGCCGCGAACTGCACCACGCGACGGGAACCTACCTGCACAACACAGCTATTTAGGATCCCGTACCCATAACGTACCTTATGTATGCCTGTGTGTATAGGTATATCTGTCATTCATGTTTTGATAAGAAAATAAGTATGTATTACAGATATATTAATTAAAGGACTGCACGGTTAGACAGTTAGCGCCGTGGATAAGCTTTGACTGCTACACTGCGTGTCGGTGGTTCGAATCCCGCACGGAACAAATATTTATATTAACTAAAAGTACTTGTTATATAGTTATATACAACGTGTAACAAAAAGGGTATATACATAACAAAGGCATGTCATCTTTACATGATAGCAAACGATATTGGGTTTTTTAATCCTATCTCTTTATGTTAGGAAGTTACGAGGAAAAACACCGCCTTTGATAGGCTATTATCATACTAGTCGCACAGAGATATTGAGGACATTTATCGGATTTTGGCAAGTAATTTGACGGGTAACGAGTAGTTGTTAACGTATGTAGTGTGCTGCCACGTTTGTTCTGATTTTATTTTAAGACACACACGAAACCGAAAGGACATTGCTAAAATTCCATACATTGAATGCCCCAGAATTGACAGCAATAAGAAAATGCTAGTTGTGTTTGGAATGATTCATGTAATCATATCAGGTATTTGTTGATACACGGACAAGCTTAGGAACCGAGTATCAAACTAAAATGTGTTTGATTTTGAGGTTATATAATCGTAAAGAAAACTGAATAGATTTATTATTTCTTTTACGTTTAGTAAGAAAATGAATGTAATCATCAAATGTGTAAATAATACAAGTAATTTATAGTCTAGCCTTTTACCAATTATTTTGGGGTCAGCGTCCAGTCTAACCGGACGCCGCTGAATATCAATGTTTTACATGGAGCGACTGCCATCTGACCTTCACAACTGTTACTCGTGTAATCCAGTAACAAAAGTGAACACTCACTACTCTGCACAAAGGCAAGGAAGCGAGTAACAATTTTTTTTTTGGTTTAATTCTTTCCGTTCTTCTGAACGGAAAAGGCAAAGGCATAGTACGCCATACAGCCTAGTCTTTAGTAATTTTTTTCTTGAGTAAGTTTCTATCCTAACTTATCCTAGCTTAACTTAACTAATCTATCTCCTTTCTTTTCCTGCGTGAGGCCGACAAGAAAGAATTTGGAGTAAGGACATGATGTGGCCACTGTGCTACATTATTTCACTGTTCTTTATAAATTATTCACTGAATGCACTTTTTACTACATAAATCACGCGACTTTATTTAGTAAACAACACTATAAATAATTTTAAAAGTCCAATGAAAAATGAGCGTGACACTCATGCCGCCAAAAAAAAAGAAAAATCGCGAGTAACAAACATAACAAAACAATTGGAGATGTCACTCATTTCCGCATCTGTAGAATCGATACCGCTATTTGAACTAACGATTTGAGAATCGATTTTGTTTAATATCGATAAAAACACTATTATTACGCTATTTTACAGATTGCGTTTAATGTATTTTGATAACAAATGTAGTCATAATAATAAAAAAATGCATACGTTAAATAAAACTTTATGTTTTTTAATTCATAAATACAATTATTAAACTATCGATTTCGTAAAAACAAGAAGCAACATCTCTAAAGCTCTTGACATGGCAGCAATTTATATGACAGACAAATTGTTTAGTAGTTACAAGGCCTTTAATTATTCGTTTTAAACCCACGCTTGTCCGTTAACTATGGATATTTGCATATAATATAAAAAAATGAAAGAAAAATTATAATGCAGGACATTTATTTGTCCATGCTGGGGCGAATTTCGGCGATCTCCTTTGGTACCAATTTTTTGAATATTTTATTTTGAGTTGAAACCCTTCCGATAACGTTTGATATCATCTAAAGATGCCATGCCCTTGGTATGTATATACCCTTTTTGTTACACGTTGTATAGTTGTATATGTTTGTAAACGCACCCACGATCCATACTAATATTATAAATGCGAAAGTAACTCTGTCTGTCTGTTACGCTTTCCCGCTTATACCTCTCAACCGATTTTGATGAAATTTGGCACAGACAATCTTTAGACCCTGAGAAAGGACATAGGCTACCTTTTATCCCGGAAAAATTTGATATTCCCGAGGGAAATCTAAAAAGCGCGATATAACCGAACTCCACGCGGGCGAAGCCGCGGGCGGAAAGCTAGAATTCTAATGTGCTAAAATTTCTAGTGTGGAAAACATATTATAAAAAAAAACACTTATTTTCTTATCAAGGTATGAATTTGCTACATATTTAGTTAACTGCCTATGTTTAACTAAAGTTTACTATGTTTAAGTAATCGGTGACCGTTCAACTAACGGCCTGAATGATATTCAATATCTTAGTTGTTGAATAAGAACGGCCAAGCTGTTCGCGAAACTGCTAATTCTACTCCTTTAGACCAGTGCCAAATGAGGAATACCTTTAAAGGTATAGGTACTTTAGAAAATCACTTTGTAAATTCTGTACCTGCTTTCACTTCTGTACACATATCCAAACGCCATCTCCTATAAAATTCTGCTAGTAAAATATAACCCAACATAATTACTCATGTACATACTTACATTATAACGAGCAAAATCCAATTTGGTACAAGTCTCCGGTGCATTGCGGTTGGCATTAATTAACTAGCTCACATCCTCTGTTCTGACATCAAGGGGGCTTTAAGAGAGACAAGTGCGTATTTTCACATATACTGTTTTGTAATAATAATTAAAAGAATTACATTTTTTTTTTCATTTTGCTCGGTGGTAGGCCATAACATCGGCTGCCGGCAGAAGTTACCACCTACCAGACAAAGCCTTGCCGCCAAGCGATTCGTCGTGTTCCGGCATGATGTCTGGTGAAGCCGTACGGAGGACGGTTCAGAGCAGTTGTGTTGCGATGTGTGCCGGGTACGATGCGTCAAATGTTGTTGTGAGTTTGGTCGTGGTGGGTCTCCACATCTATCTCCCTCTGGCACAGCATCGTTGGTCGTGTTGTTGGGTTTAACATTGCACCACCTCGCACAACTGCCGTCTTCCTTCCTATTCACTAAGTTTTTTTTAAGTGATTGGGCTTAATAAACTAGCGCGCGCGCGGATTGCAGTCAAGCGTTAGTATACAATATGTAAAGAAAACCCTGTCCGATCCGTGAAGGTATTGTAAGGAATCGATAACTGGTTCTACTAATGCCGACAAAGCCGGACTAAAGTTAAAAAAAATCCCCCTAAAAAAATATATATGATTTTGCAAAAAGAGGTAACTTAATACATGTGCGATAGGACACCCTCCTGCGGGCGACGGCACGCGACGCGTGCTCGAATCGCATAAGCGTACCGTCAAAATGGTTTTGTCACTTTTTTTAAAATTACCAAATTTCGGGGAAGTTGGAATTTTATTCGCGGGGAAAAAAGATTATTTTAAAATTCATTAGTATTGTTACTACCTATGATGATTACGTAAAATTTTATACGATATTTGGTCAAGTGTTTACCTAACCTTTACTATCCTTACGGGTCGGACAGGGTTTTCTTACATATTGTATAATTATAAAAAAAAACCTATTTATTTAGTTCACAACTAAACTAAATTTATGTTTAGTTTACCTTTTTCATACTATTTCATTAAGTAAAAGACAAAAGATTAATATTAGTTCAGCCCTGTCAACATAAGACAATCGACAGACAAATAAGACGTTATTAAAAACATGGCCACTAAAAATACGTTAATATATTGTACGTCAGCTGCTGAGCGCTCTGGATCAATGAGGTACAGCTGGTAGCTAATTAATAATTCTTAATTAAAAACCAGTGAAACGTGCTTATTTAACGGCAAACCGCCCAATAGTTGTGTAAACCACATAAAGTGATTATAACTGCGCCACAGTTCGCTCCGAATGTCCGATGCTTTTAACTACGCTACCGCAATATTGAAGCATACAATATTTAACGCAAAATTAACTAACTTTATATGCCATGTTATGATAAGTTCATCATTCATCATCATTATCAACGCTTTTATCGTCCCACTGCTGGGCACAGGTCTCCTCTCATACAGAGAAGGATTGAGCGTAATCACCACGTTTGCTCAATGCGAGTTGGCGATTTCAGACTTAAAATCCAGGTTTCCTCAAAATGTCTCCCTTAACCTTTAGTTGATACTAGCTTTCCACCCGCGGCTTCGCCCGCGTGGAGTTCGGTTATATCGCGCTTTTTAGATTTCCCTCGGGATATTTTTCCGTAATAAAAAGTAGCCTATGTTCTTTCTCAGGGTCTAAAGATTGTCTGTGCCAAATTTCATCACAATCGGTTAAGAGGTTTAAGCGGGAATGCGTAACAGACAGACAGACAGAGTTACTTTCGCATTTATAATATTAGTATGGATAAGTTGATGATAAGTTATAATTTACTTATTGTTCTTGGATATTTCGACCTTTATTTCATCCCTTCATACATTCATATTAACACACGCCTACCCTAGACCTACACACAAAACTTTGGTAATCGGATGAAGTTGATAGGGGGGCGCTGTTGGTAAGCATTAGTCTACTTGTCACTTATCATTATCTACTTGCTGCCTTTTCCAAACTATGTTGGGGTCAGTTTCCAATCTAACCGGATGCAGCTGAAAACCAGTAGTTTACATGAAGCGACTCCGTTTCTGAGCTCCACAAGTGAACCCAGATACTGGGTAATAAAATACCTCTTGGTAAGACTGGTTGATATTCGGTCTCTGGCATTATTTTGAACATAATAACTTTTCAGCGTTGTACCTTGGTAACTCCAATGGCACCGACGTTCTCCCCGAAGGTGTTGGTGCCGTTGCCGGAGCCCCACAGCCCCGCCAGCACGGTGCCGAGACCCTCCGTGCCCAGGCCGCGGTTGATGGCGTGGAGAGGAGGTGGTGGAGCCGCTGTGTGAAAAGACTTGGTTTAACTTTACTAAAACAGCCGGTCTGCTATACAACAATTATTAATGAGCTGGTTTCCCAGAACATCCAGAGGCCTCGTCCCTTTGCTGGCAACAGCTTGCTTTTTTCTTACTAAACCTCAAAGAGGATCTGTAGAAACAATTATTTCTGGGGCCTAGCACTGTTCACAGTGTAATTAAAACTGTGGTGGTAAAATTGAGACATTAATTGGCTCACAGATGTGCTCGTTGTAGTAATGGGGTCAAAATCACTTTGTTCAAAGCTTTTTGTCAGTCGTTCTACACGGGCGGTCTGTGAGTTAACTGTACGCGGAAGGCTCTAGACGCCCTGGGGGTGCAGTATGATAATGGTTTTCGGGTGCTGTTGGGGTTGCCTAGGTACTGCAGTGCGTTGGACATGTTCGCTTTGGTGCGGCGGGTTGATGACTATCATGCCATCATGAGGAAGAAGGCGGCCTCGTTGCTAGATAGAACTAGGACCAGCGCTAACAGCATCCTACAAACCATGGCCGACAAGTACGATGCGCCGGTGCTTAGGCACTGGTTAGCATTGCTTGTGCGGCAGTCTTGATTAGTTTTTTTTAAGTGTTACTAACCCTTAGTAGATAAGCTACTAACCATTGGACCATACGGATACGGACCTTGTAGAAACTAGAACTAATTTCCGTGCGTTCAGGCGCTTTTGCCATACCTATTATTGGAATCAATTGTAACAGCACATACCTACTTATGACCCATTAACTTAATCAAATTTTATTCCGTGGTGCTTGGCAATCTGGGCTTCTCCCAGTTGCAATAATGTTACTTTGTGCCGATTGGCCTAGTTCTGTTCTGTCTCCTGCTTGTTATGGAGGGAAGTGGAAAAAATATATTTTTTCTTACTCCTCCGCTATTCTTATTTATTTATTTATTTATTTATTCTTTTTGCACAGAAAAAAAAAATGTACAGAGGCGGACTTAATGCCTTAGGCATTCTCTACCAGTCAACCCCAGGTGGTGAAGAGATAAGATGGTAGGTGCTTTAGCTTGATTTTCTTTCAAAAGGAAAAAAAAAAACCCTATAATTATTAAAAAAATACTTAAATAAGCTAAATATACATACATACTATTACCAAAATATATACTTATAATATATACACAAAAAAAAAAAAAACTAAAATTTGGGAGAGGGGTGTAGCAATAACTCTACGCTAGTTGTTGCGAAAATAACTCTGCAATTTCCGCTTAAATGCAAACCGACTGACGGCCATCCTGATATCAAGAGGAAGCGCATTCCATAGAAGAATGGATTGAATGTGAAATGAAGAATGAACAAAGTCAGACGTATGTGAAGGACAGAGTAAGAGGGGATTGTTAGAAGAACGCAGATTCTTGGAGTGTGGCGTGTGTGGTGTGAGTGTGGTGTGTGTGTGTGTGGTGTGTGTGGCTGTGTGTGTGTTCTCTGATTAATTTCGTTGCGGGACCCAAGACAGTTGAATCGTTTCTCCGGGACTCGTCGAGCTTCATTACTCGGCGTTTTTCTGGCGGTCTCCACTGTTGATTCTGGTTTTCAGGAGTTGCAGTCGTTGGGAACAGTGTGGCGGGTTTTGTCTCAAATAAAAAAAAAACCATTGGACCATTGTTGTCACTCAATTATTATTAATGTAAGGTGTCATAATAATAAATTCAATTCCCATAAAACTGCTTTAAATGAACTGAAGAAATATAGATGTACTATCTATATTTCTTCATTCTGCCAATTCCTGTGGGGGAAAACAGCCATGCTATTTTGTGCTATATGAACTCACCGCACATCCTGGCCGTGGTGGGGTAGTAGCTGATGGACTCCACGGTGCAGGCGAGAACTCCTGCTAACATGCCCAGCACTCCGGCCACGCTCACGGTTGGCGCGCCCCATTGACCTTGCACAAAACAAACAATACTTAAGAGACTCCAACCAGATTTTTGTAAGTCATAAGAAGTCCAACTCCGGCGAAAGATGATCTCTCGACACCCCTCGGCTATGAGTGGTGCTTATGAGTTCAAACAAAATTAAGTAGAATCTTCTTGATAAGAGTCAATCCACAAAAGAAGGCCAAGACTAAATTAAAACGTTAAAAATCTCATCTCAGCGACAATCAATGTTCAAAGATTTTTGATATTTTGAATGACAATTGATAGATGGAGACAGATTAGACTGTTTGACTGAATTGCCCTATCATCATCTTCAAATGATACGATATTTCAATACTGGAAGGCTTTTATTCATTGCATGAATTGCAAAGGCTGTTATCATAATGGCCTGTATCTTTAACAAAACTCACCAGGATAAGGCACCCTGAACCAGGGCGCATCTTCAATGATGTTCAGCTTGACGTCCGTCCTGGCCGGGTGCTCGAGCGGGAACACATCAGCAAAGGTCAGCACGGCACACAGCGCCCACATAATTACTATCGTTAGCAATACCTACAAACAAAATACAATTTCAAGGATGGAAGTAAATAATATCATCTTGTTTTCCTTATATTTTCTAAGAAGGACGTTCGTCGTGTTTGTACAGCAATAAGGCTTTTCTATGAAAGGGTTTTTCTAAGAAATTTGATGTTTTTCGCTATTGAGTTTCAGTAAATAACTAGAGTGTGAACTCCTTATTTAAACTAAAAATAAATCAACAAAGACATAAGATGTATCTAAATCAGAATACATGAATAAATGATTTAGTTTCTGTAAGTGCGTGTGGGTGCGTGTCGGAGCACGCGGAATTGAATCACTGTCAAAATTAAAGTGGTCTTTTTCCCGTTAAAATAAGGCTGCTTTTAGGTATTACAACTATTTTAAATTTTAATAAGATTTATATTGTTCGGAATGGCGTCTCTTGAGCGAGTATTTGGACGTTTTGAGCCCGAAATGGTAATGTTGAAGGTTGCCATTGTGCCGTTGCTGCTAAAGGTAAAATAACTGTGAAGTACTGTAGCTGACTTACCGGGAACAGTTTAAAGAGAGGGAACCATATAATAGTGATGCCCTGGCCTCGCTTCCACGACAGAGTCGGTATGGTCACGTTGGACATGCACTGTGAAAATATAGTCAGCAACGTGAATGTCCTGCAACAAATAACTGGTTTTAGATATGAATTCTTTGAAGTACAGTCCACAAAATGTCTTCTACGAAAATCGCCCTTACTGCTACGACATACCTTGGCTCTCAATATCAATTATTGTGACTACAAATGTGCGATTACCTATACCTAATTAATGTTTGACAGCTCTGCGCACTTTTACTGTAGAAGTATACTAGGCACAGCGATTTGGTTATATTTTAGAAGCATCGATAACCACAAAAGTCATGCTTATAAAACCCATAATTTATTTATTTTACCGTTTAAGTACATATATATATACAGGATGAATCTGACATCGTATTTATATCGTTTATGAGCGGTTACAGAAATCACAATGTTTAGAAAAGTATCGGCTCGGCCTTTGAACGTTGCAAGCGTGCCGCCGCGCGTGTTTGTAAGAATGACGTTGACCCCTGAAGTGAACTCGAGTAAATCAGCTGATACGATGTTTTCTCGAGTTTTGTTCACATTGCGCTTTTTTGTGTAATTAGCGAATTAATTATTTTTTACTTCAAAATCCTATTGGGTTATAAAATTATAGCAATGATGAATGGTCTAAAGTGGAAAAAACTACATATTTTTTAAAAAGCCGACGATAAAGTCCACCCCTGGGGAGTTCATAATCATGTACTGGATCCATGGTACTCGTCTGTGCGTCGATGTCAGAGACAGCCTTTTTATACAGATAAAATAGAACAGAAAAATAATATATAGGTGATGCTTATTTCATAAGAATCTCTTCCAGAATACGTTTACGAAAACTTAGATATGATATTTATCAAAACCGATAATAAGTGAAAAATATGAGTTATAAATGAGAATAAGCACGTAAAATCTATCTTCCATTTTATTCAAAGCATTTTTCTTGACAACTTCGTCTGAACGAGTCTGAAAATAGGTTTCGTATAAGCGCGCCGCCGCGCACTGGTGCGCTCAAGTGAAGAGATTAGACATGTTAACATAGATCCTTTTGTATCCAGCCTTCAACTGATTCAATAATATTCTTAAACATACTCATATCTTTCATGAAACGTGCGGTCAGCAAATAAATCTAAAAAAAAAACAAACAGTTCCTTCATACACTCACAGTTCAAAAATAAATAAAATAAAATATTATTGTTAATAAAATATTTTTTCTTACTATACTTCAACCCGACAACCGTTGGGGTAAACGAGTCCTCGAGTGGAGACCGCGTCACGGCAAACGTAGCGTAGGACGCCCTTGGGCGAGATGGAGCGACGACATCAAAAAGGTGACTGGTAGTGGCTGGCGGAGAACTGCTCAGGATTGAGCTTGTTGGCGTACCATGGAAGAGGCCTATGTCCAGCAGTGGACGAGTAGAGGCTGATGATGATGATGACGATGATACTTCAACTATTGTATATACAATTACTCTTCTTCTCTCTCTTCTTCAGCCTATAGATGTCCACTGCTGGCTTTCCATGATGACCGGTCTTGTGCTGCCCACATCCATAGGCTTCTCGCGACTTTCACCAGGTCATCAGTCCACCTTGTTGGGGCCTCCCTACGCTGCGTCTTCCGGTACGTGGCCGCCACTCTAGAACCTTACTGCCCCATCGGCCATCGGTTCTACGAGCAATGTGCCCTGTCCACTGCCACTTCATTTTAGCGATTCGAACGCACAACATACAACTAAACAGCATGTTAATTGCGTAAAACACTATTAGTAGCAATGGGTTTGATTTGACAGTTCAACAACATTCAATGCCTTATCTATGTTAGTGATCAGACTTATTTTTCCAAAATATGGAGCGATGGATTAACAATATGCTTCAAAATGATTGATTTCAATTGAGAGTAATAATACCTACCATACAAGCATTAACCCATGAACGAGACAAAACCATAAAGCGAAGTTTTCCAATAAATTGGATCGTAAATAATACCTACCCAAAATGTGACGTCTGAACTTTTACGTTTCATATAAATAACTGCCGAATATCGTAATAACAAAGTTACTTTGCTTGTAAAACACGTGGAACCAGTTATTAAGGAAGGTATGTATTTATTTCTTCCGCTTGGCGCTTTAAATAAATATGTGGCAACAATCGCACGCCGTTTTGCTGCGGGCTCCCTCCACCTCTGGGTGGCAAGGGAGCGGGGAGGCTGACAACGGCTTATTGAGTTACTGTTCTCGAGTAATTCAATCAATTAACTAGATTGTCTGGGGACAATTAGGAAATGTATTAGCTTTCCTTTGTCACACATTATCACGTCCTTATATGTTATTGATCAGTGACGGCAGTGCTGCAGTGGTAACGGGCATAACTTACGAATTGTAGGTAGAAGGTTTAAACTCAGGCAAGCAGTTTGAATAAATTGTATCATCACCAATGTCTTGGTGGCCTAGTGGTTAAAGCACCAGCCTCTGAAGTGTGAGCGTGTGGGTTCTATTCCAGGTCAGACAAGTACCAATGGAACTTTTCTAAGTTATATGTACTATCTAAGTATATCTTGGACACCAAAGACTGATTAAAAGGTGAAGGAAAACATTTTGAGGAAACCTGGACTTTAAGTCTGAAGTCGCCAACCCGAATCGAGCAAGCGTGGTGATTACGCTCAATTCTTCTCTGTCTGAGAGGAGACCTGAGCAGTGGGATCGTAAAAGGTTGCTGATGATGTGTCAACAACACCGCTCTCAAATCGGTGAAGAAATACATCGTGAGGAAAATATGTGTCCTAGATCTAAAAATATGTGTCCTAGATCTAAAAATATGTGTCCTAGATCTAAAAATATGTGTCCTAGATCTAAAAATATGTGTCCTAGATCTAAAAATATGTGTCCTAGATCTAAAAATATGTGTCCTAGATCTAAAAATATGTGTCTTAGATCTAAAAACTCTAAGACATGGGATATCTACAAAGGTGCACTGAACCCTCATGGTGGAATCGGTCCATTCCCTCTCAAATAAAAGAAGAAGCCTATGTCCCAGCGGTGGGAACATTTACAGGTCGACTACGCCATGTTATTGATCAGAGCAGCAGTTCCCGTATTTTTATGACTTTTCGCTTAATCTCGCCGAGAAGAGATTGCGACTGGATATTGAACGTTTTTCTGGTGTGAAGTACTGCCGGACCTTTGCGATAACGCCAAGTTTCCTGGCAGCCACCTTGGCCTTGGACTCAATGAACCGCCCAAAGTTTAAGTTCGAGGAAATCTCAATTTCCAAAAGCTGAAGGCGGTCGGTACACTCCAAGGACACATTTCGAAAAGTAGGAGCCAAGGTGAACGGGCTCCTTTTGGCGGTGTAAAGACACGCCTGTGTTTTGGAGGCGTTGAATGCTACAAGATTGGCATTGCCCCATTCGGAGACTGCCTG
The DNA here is from genome assembly GCA_017933935.1 of Sesamia nonagrioides. NCBI lineage: Eukaryota > Metazoa > Arthropoda > Insecta > Lepidoptera > Noctuidae > Sesamia > Sesamia nonagrioides. Next base: position 769,007 of record JADWQK010000743.1, on the reverse strand, counting down.
TAGTGGTCTAGTAGTGGTAGTGGTCTGCCTGTACTCGTTCGCTCAACCATGGCCTATCTTTCGGACCGGATTGATTCCCTACTAGCCCGAGCATCCGGCAGGTATCTCTCTACAACTGTACTGTCATTCATTGGTACTTTCTATATCTATGGTTCCTTCACTTGCCCATGTGCCAGGACCACGGTTTCTCTTTCAACGAACCCGCAACTCTGACCCAGGTATCGGTCTTCGTGGACCCCCTCCACGATGTTCTGACATCTCTTTAAGGAGTGCTTAATCTCGCTCAGATTAGATTGCGATCTGATTTTGAATGTTTCTACGAGAATATTGGCATTCAGTTCAAATTTAAAGTTACTTAAATGTAGTAATTTTTAAAAACCACTCGTTTTATATTAGTACAGGTACAAGTCGCGTCCCTAATAGCAAGTACCGTTGGCAAAAGTGTCAAAATTGAAATCGTTTGGGAACATGCTGGTTCTGCTCTACGGGACAACCTAGGATCTAAACAAGATCAAACTCAATCAATTGAAATTATTCTGAAGTCAATTTCTAAACCATTGCTCCATATGTTAGGAACATTATCGGGCATAGACTCCGCGTCTGGTCGTTTTTATCAAGACTATTCTAAGTCCCAGACCGATGGCACACCGAATTTTACTAAGTTCATGCAATTATTTAAGTCCCCGGTTTTGAACTATCTTAATAACACTTGAATGTACTCACTTACACACTCAGCACATAATCCGCAGCATGTAATTTTTCACCAACCACTAGCGCCACCTCGTATCAAGTAGCGACACTAATACTTGTGCTCTTCCAAAAACGCCATCCGGCTCGAAGGACCATGTACAATATCAGTACAAGTTGCCTTGAAGCCAGGGTTACTCGAATTAAAAACAAGTACCTCAGAGCGAGACAATTTTATTTTGCAAAGATTATCACTATATTACTTGCCGGTAACGAAACCATAGCGAGATGTAACTCGATCCCAACGCCATCTAGCGAGCGATCCGGTACTATCTTTTAAGAAATATTAATTTCTGTTATTGGATAGCGTGGGGATCGAGTACACCTTTATTGCGATTGTAATTTCTACATTTAACAAGTGTGTCTGCTCAACAACATAAATAACGCAATGAATGTTGTTGAACTGTCAAAATGAAACCCATTTTTACTGGTAGTATGTTACGCAATTACCCTGCTGGTTGCTAATAGTCCCTGTGTAGTTGCTAACTCACAAATTGACATTAGTTGTTCATTTTAGAGCTCCGTACCAAAGCGTAAAACAGAACTGCATTACTAAGACTTCATTATCACTTGCTTTCTCACAGATGATGTATGTTGCCACTATAACAACAGATATTTTTTTTTTTTTTTACAAATTATAAACCAGCGCTTGACCGCAATCCTGCCTGATGGTAAGCAGTGACGCAATCGTTGATGGTAAAGCGCACTAAATTATTAAGAGCCTATTCACTCTAGCCTTGAAGACACTCAAATTGTAGTCCGATGGAAACACCGCCGCTGGCAAATTGTTCCAGTCCCTCGATGTACGCGGTATAAAGGAGGAGGCGAAACGCTTCGTCCGGATCGTAGTGGTGTTAACAACGTAAGGGTGGAAACCAGCCGTACGACGATACTAAACACATCGATCTTTTTGGCGTCCTATGTCCAGCAGTGGACGAGTAGAGGCTGATGATGATGACTAAACACAGTATATTTTATCTTTTTATGAAAAAAAATCACAATATCTTGTAAAATATGTGAGCATCACGTCTATCAAATACCTATTAATTTATCTGTCATGGATTCAGTTTTTATTATTTTACTTATTGTGGTAAATTAGTTCTAGGTTGGTATTCACACATAATTAATGAATACAAAAGGCATTAAAAACAGTAAGGCATTTGAAACAGTTACGGTAAACTTTATTGCCCATTCCTCGACATTCGAAAACTACGTTATAAAGGGGCGACTAGAATCAATTCTATTTTATTGTAAGTTTTGACGTTTAAAGCCTTTTTGTATTTCAAATAAATGCTTTGATTTTCACAATCCCCTTTGAAATCCTTATAAGAAATTAATTTTAACATTTCTTCCTTATTGCTCAGTTTCTTTATAAAGGGTAGGTCTTCTCATCCACGTGCAATCGGCGAACTGTTTCCATGAATTTAAGGTTTTTACTTTGTAGATTTAGGAACCCAATACGGGCATTAGAACACTCAGACATATCGTAACTACGAAATGTGGACACGCAGACGTAGGTGTAGTGTCAGACTCGGAGTCGCATACCAAGGATTTTGTATCATTATCTACACAAAAAAAGAAATACTACGTGTTGTAGCAATAGCGACAACAGAAATGCATCTTCTGTGAAAATTTCAATAGTCCAGTTATCCCAGTTCATGAGATACAGCATGGTGACAAATCAAAGCATTTATTTCAAATAAACCAGTTACAGGCACTTTTGAATTGTCAGAAGGTCGGTCAGTCAATAAGATGAAGCTAGTGGCCCATTCCAAAGAGTAGGTACCTATGGAGAAGAACGGGCAAGAAACTCCATGGACACTCTTTTAAATTTTCAAGCTATTGTTACAAATATTTGATTACATCATTCATGTTGAAATCAACCGTGTGAGAACGATGCAGATATTTCTGCACAATTTATTAATTGTACGCCGAGAGCGTCCATTATGAAAACACACAAAAATCAATTCAGAAATTAAAATACGCCGTGGCAGCTAAGAGATGACCAGTCCCCTCCGACGACGTCCGTTCACGAACATGACGAATGGATCAGCATCATTCAGCTCAACCATATTCAAGGGAACCCAATGACCCAACACACACGCCACCATCAGCGAGACATTTGAGTGAGCATGACATACTCTCAACAGCCAGAGCACTATCAAGTCAATAAAAAAGACTAACCCAACAAAAAAATGCCTTACAGCACATTAGTACAATGTGCTCACACGTTTGCCATGCAATTATACAATACTAAGAAATTGAATCTACACAATGCTAAGATAGTTTTGTCCAAGGTTCAGCAGCTCCAACAGAGTTCCCGAATGCTAAGTTTAGCTCCTGTGTAGCTGTACAAGTGCCGAACACCTCTGTCAGCGATTCAATTCCGTAATGTACAATATGCTTGGCTACATAGTGTGTAATACAGGCTTTGAATTAAAAACATAAACAATTACATATTAAAACTACAAGAGGAAAAATCAGAGAACAATCAGTGTATAGAAAACGGACGCAGCTCAAGCCCAAGCCTTTTTGTCCTCAATATAATCCTTCACACTATAAAATGCTTTCTGACACAACTTACGTTTAATGAAGGATTTGAATTTATTCAGGCTCAGATCTTGAACCACCTCTGGAAGTCCATTGTAAAAATGTATACATTGGCATCTGAAAGAGCCACCTATTTTCTTGAGCCTTGTTGTAGGTACAATAAATTTGTGCCTGTTCCTAGTATTTATATTATGGACATCACTGTATTTTTTAAACAATTTTATATTTTTATGAGCATACAAAAGATTATCATAAATATATTGAGACGGCACGGTCAGTACATTAATCTCTTTAAATTTTTCTCTGAGAGAGTGTCTCGGACTTAATTTATAAATTGCACGAACAGCTCGTTTCTGCAAAACAAATATTGTTTGAATATCGGCGGCATTTCCCCACAACAGAATGCCGTACGACATTACGCTATGGAAATAGCCAAAGTACACTAAACGGGCCGTCTCAACATCAGTCAAATTACGAATTGTTCTAACTGCGTATGCAGCAGAACTTAGTTTTTTGACAATTTTTCTATATGTGGACCCCATTGAAGCTTAGCATCCAGAGTTATACCCAAGAATACTGTGCTGTCTTCAGATTTCAATTCTTCGCCCTTTATCAACACTTTAGTTTCCACCTGCCTAACGTGAGGTAGAGTAAACTTAATGCATTTGGTTTTTTTCTCGTTTAAGAGTAAATTATTAACATTAAACCAATGGACTACTTTGGAGATCGCGCTATTTACATCATCAGTAACCTGCTGCTGACGTTTCAGTTTAAATAAAAGTGAAGTGTCATCTGCAAACAACACTATATCGTGGTTATCCTTTATTAGGTACGGCAGGTCATTGATGTAAATAAGAAACAAAAAAGGACCAAGAATTGACCCCTGTGGGACTCCCATTGTTACCAAAGACCCGGAAGATCTTGTTCCATTAACGTCAACGCTTTGAATCCTACCACTCAAGTAAGATGTAATAAGATCCAGTGCAGAATTTCGGATCCCGTAGTGGCGGAGTTTCCTGATTAACGTATCGTGAAGAACGCAATCGAATGCCTTAGACAAATCACAAAAGATGCCCAAGGCATCGCATTTATCCTCCCATGCATTATAAATATGTCCTAGAAGTTCAACACCGGTTCAACATCAGTAGTTGAACGACCCCTTGTAAAACCGAACTGTTTGCTATGTAATAATTTATGTTTATTAAAAAAAATTTGCATTTGGTTTAAAATTAATTTCTCAAAAATTTTACTAAAGGTAGGTAGTACAGAAATAGGTCTATAATTTGTGGGGTCTGATGTACTACCTGATTTAAACAAAGGTATTATTTTACTATTTTTCATGAGATCAGGAAACTCTCCACAGTCAATACAAGCATTAAAGATATCAGCTAGAGTGGGTGCCACAATATCAATAATAGACTTAGCAACTTCCACCGAATGACCCCATAGGTCAGCAGTCTTTTTTACATTTAGAGTGTGAAAGATTTTAATTATATCTCTACTGATAACATATTCAAAATGAAACTCCGAATCACAAACATTAACATTTTCTTTAAGCAAAGACTCGGCAACAGAAGGTGATGAGTTTAGGGATTTAGTAGTTGAAACAGGAATATCCGAAAAGAAATTTTCAAATGCCTCAGAGACTTGCGAGTCTGATTTAATTATGTTGTCATTAATAGACAGGCTATAGTCAGTATTTCTATCACTGGACCTTCCGGTTTCACTATTAATAATTTTCCAAGTCGTTTTAATTACATTGCCACTGTTTTTTATCTTTGAACTCAAGTAACGTGACTTGGCCATATAACAAACTTGTTTAAATAATTTTGAATATTTTCTAACGTACAAATTGAATTCAACAGTGTTAATATAAATTCTCTCATTATACAGTTCATAAAGCCGAGTTCTACTTTTATGAATACCGATGGTAGCCCAATCAGAGAAAGATGCGTTACTATTAACAGAGATAGTCTTGGGAACAAAGGTGGAATCAAATAGCTTACAGTATATATTAAAAAAAATTGTCATAGAGATGATTAGGATCAGCATTAACAGCACTGGATAAGACTGGCAATTTATTAATGAGATTAAATCTAAAAACCTCCAAGCGGCTTTCAGTTTTGGGGTTAACAGTGATATCCTTTTTGGTCACTTTTTTAGTATGGTTTGGAATAGTAATCCTTTGTCCATAGTGATCAGAATCAAGTAAATTTACAACTTCTTTGTGGCTTGGTATTATGTTTGTAAAAATATTATCTAGGCACGTGGCACAAGTAGGTGTTATTCTCGTGGGCTCCAAAAATAGGTTTACAAGATTGTAGGACTGAAATAGACTTATAATTTTATTACAATAACCAGAGTTCTCTAACGACAGACAGTCATTGGTATCTTAGAATACTTCAACATTCATCATCATCAGCCTCTACTCGTACACTGCTGGACATAGGCCTCTTCCATGGCACGCCAACAAGCTCTATTCTGAGCAGTTCTCCGCCAGCCACTACCAGCCACCTTTGTGATGTCGTCGCTCCATCTCGCCCAAGGGCGTCCTACGCTACGTTTGCCGAGACGGGATCTTCACTCGTTTACCCGTTTACTCGTTTATATCTTAGAATTAAGGTCCTGTATCTTTTTTTAAAGAACATTGCCCTACACTAGGAGTTACTCCTGGATCCTGGATGCGTTTACAAACGTATAAGTCACATACACAAACAGCCACACCGGTTTCAACTAATTGTAGGCCATACAAATATTTGTTCCGTACGGGGATCAAACCTGCCACTGCACCAATCGTGTCGTGTACTCTTTAGATACGCAACCTTACAAGAAGCGGTGTTGTTACGTTGTCGCTAGTAATTACAATGTGGGTAGATTGTGGCTAGTGTTTACAGACAGATCGACTATCGCACCGTTCCAATTGCGTTGTGGCTGCCAAGTCACCTTAATGGGCTCGGTATCTCCTACTCGGTTAATTTGACAGACAAATGTGGTCCATTTGGGAGACATATTAATTTTCATATATATTAGCAACCGTCCACGAAATATCGTTGTGGTTCGGAATTTGTAACTATTTATTATTATTTATTTATTTATCACTCTTACAACTGTCCTTACAGGCATTAACCTAATGCGACAGTGCAGTTATCCACTAATACTTAAATATATACTAATTCTTAAATATAGCTAACAATATTTACTAAAACTCTTGCGAGTTCACTCAAAAAACACGAAAACCCGTTGACGTAACCCACACTGTTTGTATTTGGTATGGTGGGGTATAATGAGCTCAGGGTTCGCCGAGAGTTCAGTCTTGCTGCAATATGTGGTTAAGTTATTGCGTGGCGTAGCAGATAACCCAGGAGTGCTACGTCAGCTAGAGCTTCAAGTGCCGGACCGGTACGTGTGGAGTGGCGACGCCCGCAACTGCTAAACGTGACTGTGGCCAGAACCAACCTACTGGCGAAAGCACCCCTCACCCGTGCAATCCGTGTGGTTAACGAAATCCATGAAAGACTGGACATATTTTCGTGTTCTAGTCTGTATTGTCCCACTGCATTGTAAAGACCCACTTCCTTTTCCACACAATTCTGTTTTTTGCCAGTGTGCCGGCCAGTCCCTGTGGTAGGAGTCAAATTCGTCTCGCCATCTCCATCTTGTGTGTGTTGTGTGTGTATAATTTGCAAATTTGAGCTTTGTGGTCCTTCTAAATCAAAACATTCTATATCATATAAATCAACATGGATACTTATCAAACGTTGGGTTGTTTCTGGTTACCGGAAAAATCACGGAAATAGTTAGTAAATATTCAACAAGCTCATGTATTACAGGGAATCAAAAATAGAATATGTGGCCGCCATTTTAGTTTCCCCTTTGTGTTGGGAAGCATTGTTTGCTCGGACAAAGCAGCGCACTTGCATAATCTGTAAAGCTATACTGAACGACCACTTCAATCACTCCTACCTCACTAGTACACGAGCTGTCACAGGCTTGGTAGTCTAGTTAAGAATGATAATAAGTTAATGGATTGTTATACAAGAGTCTAAAATGAACCATTATAAGTATAAGAGGATACTTTAATCTCGCGCATTAGCGAAGGAGTAAAGCGAAACCAAGTACGATTGCAAGAATATAAATAGAATGGAATACCATTTATTATGTACATGATATAAATTAAATGAAGATTTTACAAAGGGTTTTTTATCGCTAAGAGCTTCCAAGATCTTTTACAAACCTTTGTATGCACCAAGGAGAAGGAGACAAATAGTGTAGGTAGTATATAAAGTTCATCATACTATATAATTTAAATGAATATGAATATACATCCTTTAATAAACATGACACAAGAACAAATTAAAAAAAAACAATATTTAAGGGCGAGGAAGTGCTTTTTTATTATAGTTTCAAAAATGGACAAAGAGCCTTACCGACACGAGCTAGTCATTCCATAGTCGTACTGCTTGTTGTAGTTATGAATAAATAGTAATTTGAGTGCAGACAGTACCTTCTGGGATCCTTTACATTTTAAATAACTCCAAAATCAATTAATACACCATTATAAGCACTTCATAATTTTTAATATTTTAAGCCCAACTTTCAAACACTCTATAAAAAAAAACATTACAATAATAAATATCAAACATTATCGATTGACTGCAGTCTTGCTACTATTGATGCTACCGAAACAAACAATGATCACATAAAACAATAAATCTTTTTCTCCTGTCTCCGTAATCTTCCAAACTTAAAATATTTTTGCTTATAAAAGTTAGCTGCCAGAGACAATAATCAAATTCAACCTCAACGTCCCCACTGAATTTTATTATTGTCTCAAACTAAAATTTTTAAATCATCCCAAGACATAACTTTCAAACATTCACTTCAATACATAACTTTAAACAACATCAATACATAACCTGTAACCCCCTCAATACAAAGACAACTCATATAAAACTTCAATACATAACCTGTAACCCCCCCAATACAAAACAACTCATATAAAACTTCAATACAACTTCAACTCACTATCTATAGCTTCTCACTATCTATAGCTTCGACAAACTTCCTATCGATAACTTCAACAAACTTCGACAGTCTCCCTGTCTATAAACTTCAACAAACTTCCTATCTATAACTTCAATAATCTCCGACAGTCTTCCTGTCTATAAACTCCCTATCGATAACTTCAATTCTATCACAAAACACCCTATCTATAACTTCAACTATTACAAAACACACCCTATCTAAACTTCAGCTCTATTAGAAAACACACCCTATCTAAACTTCAGCTCTATTAGAAAACATACCCTATCTAAACTTCAGCTCTATTAGAAAACATACCCCATTTAAAACTTCCACTATTATAAAGACACACCCTACCTAAAACTTCAAAAACCCTATTACAAAAGCACACCCTCTAACCTCAACTCTACTACAAAAACACATCATATCTAAAATAAACTCCCTGTCTAAAATGCAGCCTTTACATAACCTTCAATTTCATAAATATCACTAACCTTTACACTTTTGTTACACCGTTACTAAATACAGATCAATAACTATTACACTTTTATTAAATGTCACAACCCTTGAATACATAACTTTCAATTTTGCAGGATCCCAACTCATCTCTATTATTTGTAAAACCTACCAACAAACCCCTAATACATCTGGTCTAATTTTATTTATCAAATATAATAAAGACCCTATTAATTGCCTATAACTAAGCACATCACATCAATTGTCTACTGCACATCACCACTAATATTCTTCCATTTTGTTGTTCTTCTTCAAAAGTAGAAAACTCCTCCTCCACATCACATCAATTTCCTATAATTATGCACATCAACACTAATATTCTTCCCCTCTTGATGTGCAACAATTCAAATATTCGGAAATGCTTTTTCTTTCAAGTTGCCGTATCCAAAATTCTTCATTCGTTGTTCAGTGTAAAAACTTCTCATAAATTTTGTTTTTTTTTCTCTATAACCTCTATATCAATTCCAATAATTATTTAAATCTTCTAATTCCTAATTCTTTTTCCAGGCCTTCAGATATCTTATTTCTTTTCCTTTCCACTATTTCCAATTAGAATTCCATCATCAACATAATATTGCCAAATAAATTTCTTTTCCTTTAATATACATATTTTATTTTCACCAAAATTGTATTCCATCCGTATTTCCATAAAAATATCTTCATTCAGCTCTCCATATAATTTTCAAAACCCTCATTTTCTTCACCATTATTTTGTTGTTCTAGAAAAATCGCTCCTCTTTTTGTTTCTTCATCAAAATTTTCATTTTCTCAACTTCCCTTCTCAAACTCATAGTCAATATTTTCTTCAAATAGTTACATTTTCAATTGCTATCTTACTGCTGCACCCATTCTGGGCCCATAACCTATTGTAGTTATGAATAAATAGTAATTTGAGTGCAGGCAGTACCTTCTGGGATCCTTTACATTTTAAATAACTCCAAAATCAATTAATACACCATTATAACCACTTCATAATTTTTAACATTTTAAGCCCAACTTTCAAACACTCTATATAAAAAAAAAACATTACAATATTATACAGTATGTTAAATAACAGAGGGCGTTCCCTTAAACTCGTTAATATATATCATTAATAGATTAAAATAAAAATATCAGCATAGAAAAATAAGCATAAAAAATCCGAATAAAAAAAAATTCTAATTGGAAATAAATTTGAAACCTCCTGTTTTAAATCAAAATAGTAGTCGTCATGTATAAATAAATTGCGACGTTGCCGTCTTTCGTGTTCGCGTGTACAGTGTGTTTCTTTTACATGTCAATTTAAAATTTTTATTGAATATTTTCATATTTGAAAAAATTTTAAAACATTTTGTTTTCGAATGGAAATATTTTTTTTAGCATGTATGTATGCTATACTATTTCGGGTTAACGGGAACGCCCTCTGTTAGTTAACATACTGTATATCAAACATTATCGATTGACTGCAGTCTTGCTACTATTCATGCTACCGAAACAAACAATGATCACATAAAACAATAAATCTTTTTCTCCTGTCTCCGTAATCTTCCAAACTTAAAATATTTTTGCTTATAAAAGTTAGCTGCCAGAGACAATAATCAAATTCAACCTCAACACTGCTTGAACAGTTAAGGATTCTAAAACAATCCATTACTTTAATAAATATAGTTCGGTGAACACCTAAAATTAAATTACCTAAATATTTAGAGAAAAAATTCTGAAGAATTCGCGCCATTATCGTTTTATTTCTTCTGTATCCGTAACACATTGCACACATTCTACCGAAGAGATTGCCGATTATGATTCCATTTTCAAAAATAAAATATTCTTTTTATGAAACAGAAATGAGTCGAGTCTTTATTCATGATTATTCTACTTATGAATGAAAACTTTTTAATTTTTTTAGGCCATAGATAAAAAATGTTATCCTAGAAGAAGATTTGCTACTTTTTCCTCGTATGCTACAATGACGGTTTTTTGAGCAAGAGGTAAGCAAATATTCTTGTGAAATAGTTGTTTTTAAAGTCAAATGAATAGAATATTCGTGTGTCCAAGTTCTACTAGGGCAAATTTCAACTGGGAGATTGATTAACCTGGGCTTTAAACCATTGATCAACGTCGAATTGAATGATACTTTACTACGGAATCGTGTCAGTTTCTTACCTAATCACACAAATTCCGCGCTCATTTCGCGTGGTTTCGTTAATTAAGTCATAATACAGGATCCTCGATTAATTAACTAAAATGTAAACAAATTTGAACTTATAAAAAATAACTTTTCATTGCAAGATAAATAATAAAGTTCAGTTTACGGTATAATATTCTACACTTTTTTTTAGCTTTTTCAATAGTGTTAGTCACTGTAAAATTAACTTAATTACTAATAAAATAAAGTTGTTTTTTATTTAACTTGAATTAACATCAATTTGAAACATTAGTTTGAATAAAGCTTTAGAGAAAAAGCCCCAGGCTGATGGGAAAATCTTGTTCAGAAAGAATACATTTCCAAAGTATATCAAGAAAATTATTATGATAATGAATGAATAAGAATGAAGCATGATATAGGTAACACACGTAACGTTTTCCGAGTGTCGCATTAAGGTGCTATAAAGACGTCATCGACAAAAAATTTCTACCGACCGTACACCAAGTGAACATAAATAAAATCGTACGCTTTTTCCTATTTCTTCATTTATATTTCAAAGGCAGAAAGCCGGCATAAAGCATATTTTAACTCAAAGAACCTTATTCACACTAAATCCATTGCGATTTCAATCCAGTTCGCGGATGATGAAAAATTAACGCCAAATAAACTGGATCAATTTTCCTCGTGCGGGCGTTTTATACGATTTGTGGAACCATTGTCGTTTTGCACTATTCCTTTTTATTTAAGGGATATATTGATTATTCTATAGGAATTTCTCGCGGAAGATTATGCTTCGTTGAATTCTTCTTACTGGGAGGGATAAGGTTTTTGCATTCCGATTTCTCATTAAAGCAATAGGATATCGGATAACCTCGCCGTATTGGACTGAATGGCATATTTTATTGAACTGGGGGAACCTTTGACTTTCGCTGCGGAGCAAACAGGTAGAAATAAATTAATATAGGTCAGTATATTTAATTATATCTGCTTGTTTGATTTTCTGTCTGAATATTCATTTGTGTAACAGTGGATACACAAAAGAATATACATACTTACCTTTGTGTACGTAGCATTTGATTGTGTGTTACTGTGTAATGAATAATTGCGGAAAAAATACCGTAAACTAAATGCTGGCCTGACGAACGACCTATCATCTGAACATCTCAACGAACATCAAATCTTTTCTGGAAATTGGTTGTAAATGATTGAAAAACACGATATACTTTTACTAGCCAATAGAAGGTATTAGGTACATACAGTATGTTAAATAACAGAGGGCGTTCCCTTAAACTCGTTAATATATATCATTAATAGATTAAAATAAAAATATCCGCATAGAAAAATAAGCATAAAAAAATCCGAATAAAAAAAATTCTAATTGGAAATAAATTTGAAACCTCCTGTTTTAAATCAAAATAGTAGTCGTCATGTATAAATAAATTGCGACGTTGCCGTCTTTCATGTTCGCTTGTACAGTGTGTTTCTTTTACATGTCAATTTAAAATTTTTATTGAATATTTTCTTATTGGAAAAAATTTTAATACATTTTGTTTTCGAATGGAAATATTTTTTTTAGCATGTATGTATGCTATACTATTTCGGGTTAACGGGAACGCCCTCTGTTAGTTAACATACTGTATACCCCTCTATTCATAAACACTGCTAACTAGTTAACTAGTAATTTCTGACTGTTTAACGTTTTAACGTCACTTCAGTTTAATCATCGTTTATGAATAAACATACACTGTGGTGTTGATTCAAGAAACGATGTTTTTTTTTTTTAAATAATTATAAACTAGTGCTTGACTGCAATCCCGCCTGATGGTAAGCAGTGATGCAATCGTTGATGATAAAGCGCACTAGTGTATTAAGCCTATTCACTAAAAAAAACTAAGGAATAGGAAGGATGACGGCTGTTGAGCGAGGTGATGCAATGTTAAACCCAAGACCAACACGACCAAACGAAGCTGCGCTAGAGGGAGATTGATCTGGAGACTCTCCACGACCAAACTCCCGACACAACAACATTTGGCGCATCGTACCCGCCACACATCGCAACATAACTGCTCAGACCCGTCCTCCGTACGGCTTACAGTTAAGTCACGTGCAAACGTCAAAAATGAATGTTTAAACAGGCACTAATCACTAGTTAACTTAAAGCAACGTAGCGACCTAGAATTTTGATTTCAACAAATTAGTTTTTGACAAATAATTAAAAACTTTCTTATCAAAGTACAAAGTTTAACACCAAAATTAACAATTAGATATACAAAAGATTCGTTCTAAGTAAGGACCAGAATCTTAATTATTTATTTGATACCTGAACCTATTTTCATACACCGAAAGTTTAAAATCCAAGCAGAGAACAACAGGGTTACCGCCAAAGTGCGTTTAATTACAAAATGGCGCTGATTACACGGTGAACATCAAAGGAAGCGTAATCTGAAACGAACTCGTTCGAATTATACGGAGCTAAAGGCAAGAGTGGAAGTATACGGTGTTATGTGAGGGTATAGAAGTTGGCTTAAGTTTCAGGTTTACAAGACACCGCCATACACTTTAAGTAGATATTACGGTTTAAGATGGGTTATTTCACCCAAAAAGAATATACAGTATGTTAAATAACAGAGGGCGTTCCCTTAAACTCGTTAATATATATCATTAATAGATTAAAATAAAAATATCAGCATAGAAAAATAAGCATAAAAAAATCCGAATTTAAAAAATTTCTAATTGGAAATAAATTTGAAACCTCCTGTTTTAAATCAAAATAGTAGTCGTCATGTATAAATAAATTGCGACGTTGCCGTCTTTCATGTTCGCGTGTACAGTGTGTTTCTTTTACATGTCAATTTAAATTTTTTATTGAATATTTTCATATTGGAAAAAAATTTAAAACATTTTGTTTTCGAATGGAAATATTTTTTTTAGCATGTATGTATGCTATACTATTTCGGGTTAACGGGAACGCCCTTTGTTAGTTAACATACTGTATATTCTCTCCTTTGAGAAAAAACAAAAGTTAAGATAGACCACGGATACCCTGGGTTATGAACTTAAATTAAGTTATAGGGGAGTTTGTTCCGCCACTTCTTCTTCCCAGCGAAAGCTAGGAAGTGGCGAAGGGCAGGCGTTTTGGAGGGACTGTCTTATGTAATACTAGCTTTCCGCCCGCGGCTTCGCCCGGGTAGAGTTCGGTTATACCGCGTTTCCAAGAGAACTCTTCAAAAGTCCGGAATCAAAACTATCCTGTGTTATTTCTCAAGGTCAACTCTATCTTTATACCAAATTTCAATAAAATCAGTTCAGTGGTTTAGACGTGAAAGCGTAACAGACAGACAGAGTTACTTTCGCATTTATAATATTAGTAGGGATAACAATTCAAACATTATTCTGAATATGATGCTTTATGGACTACTCCGTACACTTTTTTTTGTAGTGTGGCATTAGTTATGACTTCGTGCCAATTTCAAGTAAAATAAAAATCTTCAAAAGTTCTTCTTTCTTTTTCTTATGGCTTCGCACGGTTTGTGCATTTAGCCAATGTCACGTGATAAATTATTCATGTCGAAAAAGACGGCCGCGCGAACCGAACGGAGGAGGAAGATTTGGTACAAAGCCATGATGTGGCCACTATGCTACAATATTTCACTGTTCTTTATGAATTATTCACTGAATTCACGTTTTAAACGACAAAATAAATAATTTAAAAGTCCAATTAAAAATGAGCGTGCCACTCATCTTAGCTTCCCGCCAAAAACCTCAAGTACACTTATTCAGCTCTATTCAGCTTTTGTCTACAGATAACAAATACGGTACAGGCCTGGGTACAGGTAACAGTACGGCGTGGGTACGCGGCCGTAATGAACTGATGCGTACGCACACGTCACATAAAATGTAAGAGACATTCATTTAATCCTCATACCTTCTAATATAAATATTGTTGACACCAGAATTGGTAAAGCATGAAAATAGTTATATTTATGTATTTATTACATCAGATATACACATTTAATTTTATATCTCTTTTATTTGATGTATGTAAATTTGTTTTATTGTTTTCCTTCTTATTTTCTTTGTTGATATCTAATACCAAAATTAGGTCTCAAACCCAAATCCGTATAGCTCTAACTTTAAAACATTAAAACTCGCAAACGGATTATCAAACACAGAGTAGTGTTTCAAATATTATTTTTAGTGAATATTAGTTTTTGACGTAGAACCTACTTACAATAAGTTCTATGAAAACTTCACAGACTTTCTTCGTTCTACTAGAGTTATATTGCGCTGCTGCAAACGTCTGCGTGTAACGTGAGCCTTTAAGAGGGGACTCTAGTGGTGCTTTCCCGATACAAACGTATTCCGCTGTTTTCTTCGTGGATAATGCTTTTAGAACCATTATTTTATCTACAATTTTACATCATGATTATACGTGCCCCTATCATTTGATTTTTTTTAAACTTAATTAATAAAAGAAATACGATACTTCAATCGCAAAAAATAACTAATTTTTACCGCGATGTTTTTTTTTTTTTTTTACATATTATAAACCAGCGCTTGACCGCAATCCTGCCTGATGGTAAGCAGTGACGCAATCGTTGATGGTAAAGCGCACTAGTGTATTAAGAGCCTATTCACTCTAGCCTTGAAGACACTCAAATTGTAGTCCGACGGAAACACCGCCGCTGGCAAATTGTTCCAGTCCCTCGATGTACGCGGTATAAAGGAGGAGGCGAAACGCTTCGTCCGGATCGTAGTGGTGTTAACAACTTAAGGGTGGAAACCAGCCGTACGACGGGTCGTCCGCTGGTGGAACGGGGATGGGGGAATTAAATCATGCAATTCCCTCGCACACTCCCCGAAATGCATCCTATAGAACACCGAAAGGCTGGCTATGTTCAGACGATTATTAGACAAATGTGATAGGTTTTCGACAAAAAAGAAAATAATGTAAGCATGTTGCAACTGACCATTTCGCACTTTACCGGAAGAGGTTGGAAGCAACGCGACGGCAATAGTTTCTTCAAATACCTATTTTCCAAATTCCTCGGCACTAGCGTCCCCTCTTAAGCGATTTATGGTGTGGGTGTGGGTTCATAACCTATTCTATTTTAAAGTCAAAACACCGTCTCTAAAGAACTTTTGTTATTAGCCCATTTAAAATATTAATGTGTTATATTTAAAAAAAAAGTACATAATGATTTATGCATATCGATTGCAATGATATTCCATTGATTGCCATTATATCAATGCAAAACGATTTAATTAATATAATATATATAATATAAAGAGATAGAAATTGAATAAATACTCACTTTAATACAATTATTAAAAATAAATGAATAAGAATTATATAAAACTAAATAAATAATAAATAAATAAATGGAAACATGAAGCGCTCTTCCTCTCTCTACTTATTTAAAACTTGCTGTGCCCAACAGGGTCCATAATTGTTTCCAATACTATATTATTATATTTACCACCTGTAACTGTACATTATGGATTGCAATAAACGATTTGATTTGATTTATGCACGTTACACATATCATACATTCAAGTCTTCGTGTTTTAGATTCATGATCAGGACTATACACTACGGGATGATCACCTACAGCTACCTACGAGTAATAATTAATTGGTGGTAATCACAGTAAGTTATCTTTGGAGTGAAGATCACGTATCGACATGCGTGCTGTGGGACGTCCCCAGGTTGATGGACGGACGACCTGAAGACGGTTGCTGGGAGAGTCCTAAGTCCAGCAGTAGACTTATAAACTGAGATGATTGAATCTTGAAATGTTTAAGTACCAACCCATATCCTCCCATGGGTGTCGTAAGAAACGACTAAGGGAACTCTCACCAGGGAAGCGGGCAGCAGCGCTTCTCCGGTGGAATATCAATTTACTGCGATCCACAACCCGATTGCCAAGCGTGGGGATTATAGCAAACCCCCGCAAATGGAAAGAAAGCCATGGGGGAGGCCTTTGTCCAGCAGTGAACTTCTATAGATTGAGAAGAAGAAGAAAATCGCATCTAATCATCACAAACCGCAAAAATACTGCTACCAACTACACGCGTCAGAAGCAGTACCACAATATATGTATGTACATCTGTATATTCATACTTCATCTAAGTTTCAAATTAAAGTTAAACAAACTTCTGCATTATTGTAATGGCAATTAAATTGATTTCAGAGACTAGCCCTATTGAAAAAGTTATAAAACAAAATTGAATTTGTAGCGTAAACTATGTATTGTGTAGGAATTAAAAGTTATTTTTGCATAAATTCATGTTTTCTTTCATTTTTGACGAAGTCGCGATATTATTTTAAGTTCTAACCTTCGTACCTGATATAGCCACTTTGGAGGCACGAGGAACAGGGAGTAAAGTTCACTGATCCTTCATAGAAAAGGGAGGATCTTCTGACCAGACGGGTGATATGTCTGGCGGGCACTTGCCCAATGTTTGAAATTGGGAAGTTGTATGTATGCTAGTTGCACGGTAAACTCTGATTGCGAGATGTAGAATTAATGTGACCGCAGTATGTCGCGTTGTTGCATGTGGCGGTTGTAGGTACCACTACAGCCACATAGAGTAGTTATTAGACTTCCAAAACCTAGTCCATTATAATCATAATCAACTGATAACAGGAACTCAATAGTGTCACTATAGTTAATTAGCGGCGTGTTTTATGGCTAATAACCGGCTCATGTTCCATAACTTCAATGACGAGGCAGACGTTGTAATTTAGCTTAGAGGTTCAGAAATGAATAGTTAAACCAATTGACTGCCAACTTGAGTGAGTTTCCTGTCATTCTATGTCAGTGTACGTTAGTTACGCATGTGAAATGTGTTGATCATAGACGTAGCCTTAGGCTCAAATACACATTATATCAAGCTATTGATTCAGACATGCTATGTTCGTAACAGCATTCAATATCAATCAATAATAACGGAGTAAGTCGCTTTTGAATAAACTTTTTTATTTTATTTTATTTTATTGGGGAAAACAAACAATTGTACATTAAATTATAAATTAAGGTATACATGGCTTTAAACTAATGCACAATCCACTACGTTTCCACAGATTACTTAAAGATTAAAATACAAAGTTGGAAAGATAATACAAGAATACAATCAATACAAAAAATACGAGAATTCAAACTTAATCTAAGACTAAATCTAGGTTTTATTTACGAACTACCTTTCCGCCCGCGTCTTCGCCCGCGTGGTGTTCGGTTATATCGCGCTTTTTAGATTGCCCTCGGGAATATCAATTTTTTCCGGGATAACAGGTAGCCTACGTTTTTTCTCAGGGTCCAAAGATTGTCTGTGCCAAACTTCATCAAAATCGGTTGAGAGGTTTAGGCGGGAAAGCGTAAAAGACAGACAGACAGAGTTGCTTTCGCATTTATAATATTAGTATGGATTTTGTTTACATCGACTCTTTGAGACACTTAAAAATTTGTTTTTTAAAGTTATTTTTACTTAAGGCGAATATGCCTACCTTGATAAAATATAAAAAAAATAGTGTACTTTTGGTCGTGACTATAAGTATGTCAAATTGCTTATCAATTAATGTCGTTGATTGTATATTGCCTTGGCTTACCTGGAAGGTAACGATCTCCTCAGTGACCGACAGTTCGGGTTTCGACGCAATCGGTCAACTGGGGACCTACTAGTGTATGCCACTCACCTATGGGGCGAGGCCCTCGAGAAAAATGGGAAAGCGATTGCCGTCTCCCTTGATGTCTCGAAAGCCTTCGACCGGGTATGGCACGCTGGCCTTTTGAGTAAGCTTCCAGCGTACGGCATTTTCGCTGGCCTGACTGGCTGGGTAAAAGACTTCCTGACTGAACGGTCCCTCCGAGTTCTTGTCGATGGATGCTCATCGGAGCCCATGTCGACCAATGCCGGTGTTCCTCAGGGGTCTGTTCTCTCTGCAACTCTGATCCTGCTGCATATTAACGATCTGCTGATGCCCGGCATCTATGGGTATGCAGATGACAGCACAGTTGTGGAGAGATACCTGCCGGAAGCTCGGGCTAGTAAGGAATCAATCCGGTCCGAAAGAGAGGCTATGGTAGAGCGTACGAGTGCTACACTACAGGCAGTCTCCGAATGGGGTTAAGCCAATCTTGTAGCATTCAATGCCGCCAAAACACAGGCGTGTCTTTTCACCGCCAAAAGGAGCCCGTTAAACCTGGCTCCTATTTTTCAGAATGTATCCTTGGAGTGCACCGACCACCTTCAGCTTTTGGGAGTTGAGATTTCCTCGAACCTAAACTTTGGGCGTTTCAAGGCCAAGGTGGCTGCCATAAAACTTGGCGTCATCGCGAAGGTCCGGCGGTACTTCACACCGGGGCAGCTTCTAATGTTGTACAAAGCACAGGTCCGTTCGTGTGTGGAGTACTGCAGCCACATTTGGGCTGGTGCTGCGAAATGTCACCTGGCTACTTTGGATTCAGTGGAGAGGCGTGCGAAGAGGCTAATCGGTGACCGTGATTTAACTCGAGACGGTCTCCAAAGCCTAGAGCACAGGCGTAGAGTAGCCAGCCTTTCGGTGTTCTATAGGATGCAATTTGGGGAGTGTGCGGGGAAATTGCATGATTTAATTCCCCCATCTCCGTTCCACCATCGGACGACCCGTCGTACGGCGAGTTTCCACCCTTACGTTGTTAACACTACTATAATCCGGACGAATCGTTTCGCCTCCTCCTTTATACCGCGTACATCAAGGGACTGGAACAACTTGCCGACGGCGGTGTTTCCGTCGGACTACAATTTGAGTGGCTTCAAGGCTAGAGTGAATAGGCTCTTAATAAACTAGCACGCCTTACCATCAACGATCGCATCGCTGCTTACCATCAGGCGGGATTGCGGTCAAGCGCTGGTTTATAAAAACTTAAAAAAAAATATATTGTATTGAGTCTGATTTTAATTATAATAACCTAATAAGTAGAATTTTTATCAATATTTGTATCATATTGATATCAACAGCAGTTAAGACTGACATGCGATTGAGTTTCAAAGAACTTATCAATTATCTGTACTAATATATAAAGCTGAAGAGTTTGTTTGTTTGTATGTTTGTTTGTTTGTTCGCGCTAATCTGGGGAACTACTGGCCCGATTTGAAAAATTCTTATTGCGGTGGATAGCTTTAGGCTATATAACATCACGCTGCGACCAATAGGAGCGGAGCATAACTAACTCCACGCGAACGAAGTCTCTGGCAGCCGCTAGTTAAAAAATAAAACTTTCACAGGGATTAATACAAAGTAAACTGTGATTCACTTTCAGAACTTCAAAGTGCAATGCTATACATTTATAAAATGTTACATACTTTATAACCAACGCGCAATTATATGTTTCACTGTGGAATATTTCAATCTACTCTAAAATTCTAGAACAGTGTTTTTCAACATGTGGGTCGAGAGTCATTGCGGGGGTCGCCAAGCCTCATTGAGGGGCACTATGTCTATATAATTATAGAAGGCTAAATAGGACCAAACACTTAACCTAAAACTTTTGCTTTAGTTGTTGACTAAAGGAAGAAATTCTTATTTTTCTGTTTAACCAAAAGTTACCCAAAGTGTACAATTAAATTCTAAGGTCGGTATTACAGAACCTCTCTCAACTTTCAAGCTTTACTTAAACCTCGTTTGAAGCTATTTGATTGGTTGAAACTAGTTTTAAGTACCTAATGCTTAAATCTTGAGTAAGGTTCTGTAATACGGTCCTAAGTTTAAAACAGGAGAGGGAAAGGGTCGCGACATATTAATAGATACTAATACGGCTATGCCATAAAAAGGTTGAAAAACACTGTTCTAGTTCATTCTCTTTAATCGTTGCCATTCTTATTGGCAACGATTTAAGACGGAAGCCCGGACTTTGACATCACTTGATTTCTCTTTAGTAGATTTACAAAATGAAGTCGTCAGTCGACTAACCAAGAAAAGCCAATTAAAATAAATCAGGGGGTGAACTTTAGATCTAAAGTTGATTGGATTACTCCGAAGTGATTTTAATTATTATTTCTTATGATACTGAACTCCTGCCGTGACCGTATAAACTTGACTGCATTCTCGCCTGATGGTAAGCAGTGATGCAATCGTTGATGGTAAAGCGCGCTTGTTTATTAATATTAAGCCTATTCACTCAAAAAACTGATTGAATAGAAAGGAAAACGGCAGTTGAGCGAGGTGATGCAATATTAAGGTCGTACCCTCACCAAATGACCTCGAGCATTTGCTCCCTCTTCACCGCGCCCCACCTCTACAATACTTCGCAAAATATTACTAGCGCCGTCTGGCGGACGAAGTACTTACAAATACAAGTTAAATTCATAGACCACAGAAGTAACAGACATGGCACTTTTATTTTTGTTTATTGGTGCGCCCAAATACTTTTGGTTATTATGTACTCAAACAAATGTTGACGATACTTCATAATAAAAATTCTGCGGTGTTTATTTTTTAACCGACTTCAGAAAAAGATGGTTCTCAGTTCGATTTATTGTCGCTGATAACTTTATGGTTAATGAACCTATTTAGACCATTCTTTTTTTATATGAAGGGATATGCTGCCTATGTAATCCCATTGTTACCACGTCAGTGTCGATAATGGAAATTCTGAGAAATTTAGGCCAATTATCGAAAATTGTAGGCACGCTTCGGGTGACAACTTGATACTCGTGTTTATATCGGATATACTATAAAACCGTGAAGATTTGGGCCTGACCTGATGATGGAGATGACAGAAAATCAAGGGAATCCACATCGGAAGCAACTGTCACGTGTTTGAGCTTATTTAATGTGTATTGATTAGACCTTTATAACTAAATATGTTATGACTGTAACTTCAGGGTTGGAAGTTAGTTTTGTAGATTGAAAGTTAGCTAAGTCAGATGGACAAAGGGATAGAAAAATAATATAATAAAGTTTAATTTATCATTATTTATTATTTTAAGGGAAAACGTAATCAGGGTCAAATAAATTTCTGCAGAACTGACACATTTAAAAAAAAAAAAATCATGTTTTTTTTTGGGACCAGGCAAGACTGTGAAATTATATTATTAACTTCCGAAATTAGTTATTTTTCACTTTGTAGTGGTTTTTGAAGTCGGTTGTTTTTTTGTAAAAAGTTTTTATTTTTATGTTTGTTTGCGGATAACTTCGCCTAAAATTTGGTATTTCGATGAATTTTTGGGTATTTCGACATGGGTGTCGTGATAGGGGTTCTTGGGAGTGCAGATCACGAATATGACGTAATTTTTGAAATCCAAGATGGCCGACACCAATTTTATGATATTTTGACATGGGTGTCGTGAAAGGGGTTTTTGTGGGTGCTAATCACGAAAATGACGTCATTTTGGAAATCCAAGATGGCCGACACCAATTTTATGATATTTTGACATGGGTGTCGTGAAAGGGGTTTTTGTGGGTGCTAATCACGAAAATGACGTCATTTTGGAAATCCAAGATGGCCGACACCAATTTTATGATATTTTGACATGGGTGTCGTGAAAGGGGTTTTTGTGGGTGCTAATCACGAAAATGACGTCATTTTTGAAATCCAAGATGGCTGACACCAATTTTATGATATTTTGACATGGGTGTCGTGAAAGGGGTTTTCGCGGGTGCTAATCACGAAAATGACGTCATTTTTGAAATCCAAGGTGGCCGAAATTATATTTCATGATATTTTGACTTGGGTATCGTGACGGGTTTTCGGGGCGCTGATCACGAAAATGACGTCAATTATAAGCTGTGGCATAGCTTCTATTTCTTTATCAAAGTCAAAAATAAAACATCAAATATAGTTTAGTCGCTAAATCGCCACCATTTTTCACACTCCTTCAATGACGTCACTGGTAAAAAATAAATAAATAAACTACAAAAAAGAAAATACATACTTATACAAATGTATACGTTAATTAGCAAAATAATATACCCATATGGGTGCAAATTTCTCATCAATATAAATGAATTAAGTCCAACCATAAAGCAGCTACTGTAAACCTTTGAGGAGTTCCCTCAACAGACTGTCCTTCGTCTTCATTATCAGACTCCTAGTGATCATAACAACCCATCTAGGTGTAAAGCTCTTATCAATACAAATTAATCAAGATATTACACAAGGTAGCTGCTGTGAATCGTTGAGGAGTTCCCTCGAATTTCTTTTGGCTCTACCATCAGATCTATTGCAGACATTCATTTTAACCTACTTATATGGGTGTAAAGTTTTCATCAATATAAATGAACAGAAATAAGTCCAAACATAAGGTAACTATTGTAAACCTTTAAGGAGTTCCCTTAACTGGCCTTTGTCTTCAACATCAGAGCTTTAATGATGATCACAACTCATTTAGGTGTAAAGTTCTTATCAATACAAATTTATTAAGCACAAACACGAGGCAGCTGATGTGAATCGTTAAGGAGTTCCCTCAGCTGTCGCCCGACTCCATCATCAACTCCGAACTTTACTAAATTGTAGTGCGTTAAAACACTTAATGAAAAAACTTAGAAAAGCCCTAGACGCCCCTTTGATTTTTTAAATTTCTTCTAGATTTACCTAGTCTTCCATCATCAGACCCTAATTTCCTAAACATGAGACTACCTTGAAGATATCGTCTTTCTAATAAAACAAAAACATGTGGCACTCGGGGCTGCCGCGGTAAAGCTATTTTATACTAGCGGCCACCAGCGACTTCGTTCGCGTTGAGTTAGTAATGCTCTGCTCCTATTAGTCGCAGCGTGATGTTTTATAGCCTTAAGCTTTTCAGGATTAATGAGCTATCCAGCGCAAAAATAATTTTTCAAATCGAACCCGTAGTGCCTGAAATTAGCGCGTTCAAACAAACAAACTCTTCAGCTTTATATATTAGTACTAGCTTTCCGCCCGCGGCTTCGCCCGCGTGGAATTGGGTTATATCGCGTTTTTTAGATTTCCCATGGGAATAAAACTAATTAAATGACGATTGATCAGTTTTGAAGGATTGATCGTAGAAGGGTGAAAATTTAGGATTGTATGTATTTTTGTATGTTGTAAAAAAATAGAAACTAAAAATGTTGTGTAAAAATAAAAAAAACAAATAGGGGTGGACTACCCCTAACATTTAGGGGGATGAAAAACAGATGTTGGCCGATTCTCAGACCTACTCAATACGCTCACAAAATTTCACGAGAATCGGTCAAGCCGTTTCGGAGGAGTATAGGAACGAAAACTGTGACACGAGAATTTTATATATAAGATAGATGTTCGCTAGTACCAAATTTTGTATGGAGAAACGCATGGTACTATACATTGAATCTGCGCTCACGCGCAGGGCTGCAGATGTGCATGAAAATGCAGATAAAAAACGCAATCCTGCGCGTGGCTGCGGGGTAAATCGCAAAGGTGTGCACACCGAGTTCCGCAGTATGTAGTTAGTAGGAAATTTTTTATTAGTTATTTATGACATAGTATTTTTTTTATTTTGCTAATTAACGTATACATTTGTATAAGTATGTATTTTCTTTTTTGTAGTTTATTTATTTATTTATTTTTTACCAGTGACGTCATTGAAGGAGTGCGAAAAATGGTGGCGATTTAGCGACTAAACTATATTTGATGTTTTATTTTTGACTTTGATAAAGAAATAGAAGCTATGCCACAGCTTATAATTGACGTCATTTTCGTGATCAGCGCTCCGAAAACCCGTCACGATACCCAAGTCAAAATATCATAAAATATAATTTCGGCCACCTTTAATTTCAAAAATGACGTCATTTTCGTGATTAGCACCCGCGAGAACCCCTTTCACGACACCCATGTCAAAATATCATAAAATTGGTGTCGGCCATCTTGGATTTCCAAAATGACGTCATTTTCGTAATTAGCACCCACAAAAACCCCTTTCACGACACCCATGTCAAAATATCATAAAATTGGTGTCGGCCATCTTGGATTTCAAAAATTACGTCATATTCGTGATCTGCACCCCCGAAAACCCCCGTCACGACACCCATGTCAAAATATCATAAAATTGGTGTCGGCCATCTTGGATTTCCAAAATGACGTCATTTTCGTTATTAGCACCCACAAAAACCCCTTTCACGACACCCATGTCAAAATATCATAAAATTGGTGTCGGCCATCTTGGATTTCAAAAATTACGTCATATTCGTGATCTGCACTCCCGAAAACCCCTATCACGACACCCATGTCGAAATACCCAAAAATTCATCGAAATACCAAATTTTAGGCGAAGTTATCCCGCAAACAAACATAAAAATAAAAACTTTTTACAAAAAAACAACCGACTTCAAAAACCACTACAAAGTGAAAAATAACTAATTTCGGAAGTTGGTGTCTTTCGTTTGGTATATTCGTTTTAGACACCGAGTTCCGAAATTAGTTATTTTTCACTTTACATAGTGGTTTTTGGAAGTCGGTTGTTTTTTTCTAAAAAAGCTTTTATTTTACATTTTTTAGTTGTTAAAAGTACTATGTATTCAGTTGCATCCGGTCAGACTGGAAGCTGACGCAAATATAGTTGGGAAATGACGTACTTTTGTTTACTTTAATTTTCACCCGTAAGTACCTATTCCCTCAACTGCCTATGGTCTTCATCATTAAATTTACTGTAGACTATTATTTTAACCTAATCGGAGTAAAGGTCTTATTAATATAAATGAATGAAGTCCAACCACAAAGTAGCTACTGGAAACCGTTGAGGAGTTCCCGGAACTGGCCTTTGTCTTCATCATTAGAGCTCTTATGAGAGTCGCAACCCATCTAGGTGTAAAGTTCTTATCAATACAAATTAATCGAGCCCAACCACAAGGTAGCTGCTGTCAATTGTTGAGGAGTTCCTTCGACTGTCTCTCGGCTCCATCATCAGATCTACTCCAGACCTTTATTAAATTGTAGTGCTTTAAAATATTTAATGAAAATGCTAAGAAATGCACTAGTCGCCCCCAATTTTTGAAAGTTCCGCTTGTTTTCTCTGGACTTCCACCATCAAACCTTGATATCCTTATCAAGGGACCACCTTGGGAACGTCTTCCTTCCAACAGAAAAAGAATTATCAAAATCGGTTTATAAATGACGAAGTTATGCGCGAACAAACATAAAAAAAAACATATACGGTCGAATTGAGTAACCTCCTCCTTTTTGAAGTCGGTTAAAAATTGAACATAAAAACATATAATTGAGCAACCTCCTCCTTTTTGAAATCGGTTAAAAAAACGAACACCAAAATAAACATCAATAACAGAGATACTCTAAGATAGTATTATACTCTATGCGACATGCGGTGCGTGAGCGAGCAAGCAGATGCTTTCTCGCTCACGCGCCGCCCGCTTATGCTAGCGGAGCGCGCGATGACGAACGACACGGGTTCCCCCTTCGAGAGCTTGTGGCATACTG
The DNA here is from genome assembly GCA_017933935.1 of Sesamia nonagrioides. Classification (NCBI taxonomy): domain Eukaryota; kingdom Metazoa; phylum Arthropoda; class Insecta; order Lepidoptera; family Noctuidae; genus Sesamia; species Sesamia nonagrioides. The sequence goes on along the minus strand of JADWQK010000743.1, from coordinate 742,634 downwards.
AATCTCAATAGCCCGGGCAACAGAAATGATGGCGAATGCGCTCAGATTGTTGAACAAAATTTTGATTTTGGTCGTTTTAAAAAAATATTTCTACAATAATGTTCGTCATAAAATTACCTATCCATTAGTGTAAGAACGCAATCTAAATAATGCTTACTTTCCGAGGAGATGCACGTTTATGATAATTATTTCTCTTGTCAGTGGTTTCGTTGTGAAGGAATTATTTAAACATTATACTTAGTAAAATAAAAAAAAAATCTACAATTTTGGAGCCAAGATTATGGAGAAAATTTACGTATTTTTAATAAGTTGATATTTCTTTTGGATAAAGAGTAGATAGCTCCGGAAAACTACATAAAAACGGCTTGCGGTGTGTTTTTCCTCTGGAGCCGCCTTAAACCCAACAACACGACCAATGATGCTGCGCCAGAGGGAGAATGATCTGGAGACACCCACAACCAAACTCCCAACACTACATTTGGTGCATCCTACACGGCACAAATCGCAACACAACTGCTCAGACCAGTGTTGCGTACGGCTTCATCAGACACCATGCCGGAACACGACGAATCGCTTGGCGGCAAGACTTTATCTGGTGGGTGGTAACTTCTGCCGGCTACCGATGTTATGGCCTACCACCGAGAATCAAGCTCCATTTGGGGGTAATAAGGGCCTACTTACCGAATATGAAAGATGTAAAATAGTGTTTTAAAATTCTACCTGGTTAATAATTTCGTATCGTAATTGAAATAGAACACAGTTAGCGGCCGGAGCGGGATGCAGCTGAAATCAATAGAGCGCACTTGTTGCAGCCGGGAGAGGCCGCGCGGCCGGCGACCCGGTTGCTATGGAGACCGCTCACCTCGCTCGACCTTTATGATATCCTGGTACCGGAAGAGATTTATTGGACAAAGCTTCTACGAGTATTGGAATATTATTATTATTTTAAATTCAAGGAAAATCTGGACGATCCAAAAGCTCGTCAATTATTTATTTTAAACGTTATAAACTTGTGCTTGTCAGCGATCTCGCCTGATGGTCAAACAGTGATGCAATCGTTGATGGTAAAGCGTAGTAGTAAGTTTATTTAGAGCCTTATTCACTGTAGCCTGTTTTTCAGAAGGGAAAATCATCAATGACCTCTCCCACTTTGGGCGAAGCGGAAGGCTCTGTCAAACTTTTAGTGACTAAAACCCACCCATGCGCCTTCCCTCGTCTGTGCGCCAAAGACCACGGTATCTCTATTTAACAAACCGCGGCCCTAGGAGACGTCGGTATTCGTGAACCCCGTCACGATATGCTGTCATCTCTTTCAGACGCGCGTGGAACACAACGCGCCGTCGACCCAGGCCTGGTCGCTGCCCGCAAACCCTCGCCTACGGTGGTTGGGAGTTTGATGTTGTCTCCCGACCAGGGCGTCTCCTGCGGCGGGTATCGGCGTGAGGTCGTTAAGATTCTAGCTACCTCACGCGCTCTGCTAGCATCACTGCTTCACATAAGGAGGTGACGACAAGCCGGCCAGACGCCCCCGTATGCTCTACTGTGTTCTCAGGGCCATCTCCACAGTGGTGACACCCTGGCGTTTCAACCCCCCTTATCTTGAACAGGAACTTCCAGAAACAGCCGAGTCCCGTGAGGAAAGTGAGGGCGCCTCTCTAGCCATTAAACAAACAGGGAACTTACCGCTGCAATTGTGACGTGCCCAATTTACTCCAGCCTTGAAGACATAAGAAATGATTCTTGTTTTGTAGCTGGGGCTGAACATCTTAAACCTCGACCTATTACTTTATTAGATAACTTAACATTTAAACTTCAATTTATTAGGTACAGTTGGAACGCGTATTTACGATATTAATTAAACCTTTAATATTATAAAGCTTCTCAATCAAATTAGAAACGGATGTTCCAATAATAAATGTATTCTATGTTTCCGCCTTGTTTCTTACAAACAACCGTAACTGTAGAAAGAAACCTGTACAATCAACTTCTAACAAATCAAATTAGTATCAATCACGAAATGTTAGAAAGAAAATTGGAACCATTTTCTAAATTGCCAATCTCGGACCTAACAACACAAAGTCTTTAGACAACGTTGCGTGCTGGCAACAAGTGGCCCATTTGTTGCAAACATTAATAACCCTACTTAGTGACCGGAACCACTTGGACCCGAGAACTATTCATTAGCTATTTAAACTATTATTTGCGTAGTGTGGAACGCCTCCGGCTAGATGGGCTGACAACCTTAAAAGGTGGCTGGGATAGGCCAGTTGCAGAGAACGGAGATCAGAGTGTTTTGGCGCTGCCTGGAAAAGTCCTGCAGAGAACTGCCATAGGCGGAGTTGTAGATATAGAAAATGTTTATAGTCCAGTAATACAGTAAGCACAGGAAGCAGGTTCGCAGGATAATTAAAATAGATTAAGATGACATGAGGGGCTTGAAATATTACCGAGAGGTAGGTTATAACATGGTATTTGCTACTGCGCCTCATCTTCTTCTTCAGCCTATAGAAGTCCTCTGCTGGACAAAGGCTTTTTTCCCAAGGTTTTCATTTCATTGGGGGGGTTTGCCATAATCCCCACGCTTGGCAGGCGGTTTGAGATGGTAGTAATTGGGGGACCCGTGTGGTACCGGGCTTAGAATAGTACCGTCCCATATCCTCCAGTGGGTATCCTAAGAGATAAGGGAACTCTCACCAGGGAAGCGGGCAGCAGCGCATTTCCTGTCAGTTCCTGTGGACTAATAAACTGTAGACTAATTCTGTATGGGGCTCGAAGTACGAATTCCGGAGCGGAGACTAGGAGGTGATTTCAGGTATGATACATGTGTCTGTGTGATGTGTGTCTGGCTGTATCTGGTGAGGGCGTGTGTAAAAATTAGTAAGAGTGCCCAAAGTAAGCATCCAGTTCATTACACGGATCTGTATAACTTAATCATAACGTAAATGTTATGTAGAAATGAAATAACAACTTTTTTACAAACATAACAACAACAGACTTCAAAAAAGCACTACAAAGTGAAAATAAACTAATTTCGGAAGTCAGTGTCTTTAGTTTTTGTATTTTCCTTTTTTTGTTTGATCCCGATAGATTGACCCGTGCAACTGTTATTTATTAGCCACCATAAAATAATCAAAATCAAAGAGTTTATTTTAAATAAACCCATTACAGCTACTTTTGAATTCGCAAGGGGTGGGTCAGTCAGTAAGGTGAAGCTAATCTCCCATTTCGGAGCGTAGTAGTAATCTCCCATTTCGGAGCGTAGTAGGTCTCTATAGGGAAGAAAGGGAAAGAAACTTCAATCTTCACTCTTTTCAAATCATAAAATTACGTCACTCAGGATAAATTTATTCATGTGAGGACGCTGCAGAAAGACATGCAGGTTAAAAGTGTCCGATAGAAAAAACACAAAAGCCATTCAGTAGGTAATTAAAATAAGCCGTGGTAGCTAAGAGACAATTGATTGTTTGAGTGTGATTTTTATTTCGAATCAGTAAAATGATAACTGCAACTGCCACTTAGTAGACATTTAGTCATTATTTTATTGTAAATACATACTTACCGTATTTAACAATATTATTTTAGAAATATCGACCTTACCAGCATATTAAAATTTCTCACTACAACATTATTAAAAAAGCTGGGGAAAAAATGCTTAAAGAGATTCAGAGAAATTAAGCTTCGCCAAGCCTAACTTAAAATATGCTTGGCTATATAATTTGCATTTAATACAATATTTAAATCTTAATTGCATTTCTCACCAGCCGTGTCTGAAAGCAAATTTTGGGGAACAATCAGAATTTAGGTCTGATTTTGAATTATTATAACTATAGACTAATGTAAAAAACCGTTTCATCAGATTATAACTATAACATCCAATTCAAATAAATATATTAGAGATTGTTTGATTATTGACGAAACGGAACACACATTTGTATGGCCTACAGGTAGTTGTTCCAGGTCTGGCTGTTTTTTCCGTGTGCAGTTTCTGGCCTGCCATCGGACGCGTCCCCAGGTGGCGGATAGGGGAACGGCCCCCAGATATGGGGGTTACCGGTTTACCGGCGCGGACCAAAACCAGATGCGGGGACCGCTTCGGCGGTCACACGTGCGGCGGGTCGGCCACCACTCGAGGTGGCTGACGTGACCCGAACTCCGGGTCACCGTCGGGCAACCCGGTCTCCTCATTGAGAGGAGCTGGGGGCCCCGTTTGCCTCCGGGCAAACGAGTGGGGCTAAGAGGAAGGACACCTCGCTAAAAAACCCTTGGCTGCTGCGTCTTCTCGCACAAAAAGACGTACCCAGTCCGGCCCCTCCCTGTGGAGTGGAGGGACCACTGTGGGCCCGCCCTAGGCGGGAATCGCCGGCGGGGGATTGGTAGTTAGGCTGTGCCATTTTCCCATGACCCTGCCACTCAGGCGATGTCGTTGTGCCGCTGTGGGTTTAGTGGGTATTCCCGGCTTCGGCTGGGCGAGTCCCACACACGCCCTTCGGGGTATGGTGCGTAAATGCATTACCACAGCGTCAAAAAAAAAATAATAATAAAAAAAAATAAATAAATAAATAAAAAGGTCTGGCTGTTTGTGGGCGCCGACATGGCAGCCTCACCTACCACTTGGTGCGATATTGACCGGACATGGATGTTTCGGTCACTATCTGCACCGGGTCGCCCGTCGGGAGGAGTCATCGAGGTGTCACCACTGCGACTCTCTCGACGACACGGCCGACGCGAAACGAGCATCGCGACCTCGTGGCGGCGCTCGGAGGCGGACGCCTCTCCCTGGCAAACCATGGTTCAAGCCATGGTTGAAAGTGAGAGCGCATGAGAGGCTGTCGCCTCCATCTGTGAGACCGTCCTCTTGCAGAAGGAGGCAGCGGAGAAGGAGCGGGAAGAGGATGATCTTGCCACTCCCCTCCGGCGTGGACGGGCGAGGCGAAAAAGGCGGGGGACAAGCCCCCGTCTCCTTTAGCCCCGGAGTGTGGGCAGCCCCCACACGCGCATTGCACTGGTCACCACGTCTGAAGATTACCTCGGTATCCCCGGGTAATCCTCCCTTGGCGCTGAAACCGGCTTAGCCGGAACGCCCTGGGAGTGCCACGAGGACAATTCCTTCGGGCAGATCCCGTGGTACTCTCAACGCAGGGCCCGGGGGAACCGAGTGGTTTTAGTGGGTAGCCTCGACCGGGTGAGTGCTAGCGTTGGGCACGGTGCGTAAAGGCATTTGCACTCGCAAAAAAAAGGTCTGGCTGTAAGTGCATCATGTGATTAAATGTTTATAAACGCAACCACGATGCAGGAGTAATTCCTAGTATGTAGCAACGTTTTAATAAAAGGAAAAGAATAAAGATACGACTCATATTTTCCCCTAAATTTTTTGTGCTATTCCTCTGCTTTCCTGATTGGCGCAAATAAAGCCTCTTACTTTGTTATTCCCAGTTTATATAAATACGATAAAGCTATTGCTAATTACTATACAAAATACTCCGTATAAGATGCAAAGTTCTAATAGTAAACTCTAGTATAGTGTAAGTAAATTTTCCATTAGCTGGGACGCTAATAGGGTTACTCGGCCCGACTCGCCGCTCGCCCGCCCGTCTCGATAATCTATTAGTCGGGACTCCTCGTTGAACCTTTTGCATAAGTTAGTTTCGATGGTAATAAAAGTGTTTTATAACAGTTTTGCTGAAACTTAGTTTTAAGTTCGATGACACAAACTACAATAGCTTTTTACAAGTAATTCATGCACAATCTTACTTAGTGCTTCCTACTAATCCCACTAGTATATGCGAATGTTTGTGAGGATGTATAATGCAAATCTACTGATGTGATTTGGATGAAATTTGACACACGGTTTATATCAAATCAAATCAAAGCATTTATTTCAAATAAACCAGTTACAGGCACTTTTGAATTGTCAGAAGGTCGGTCAGTCAGTAAGGTGAAACTAGTCGCCCATTCCAAAGAGTAGCTATGGAGAAGAACGGGCAAGAAACTCCATGGACACTCTTTTAAATCCCTTATCCAGGAATAACCCATAGGGTACTTTTTTCTCGATATTCCCACGGGATAAAAAATTACGCGGGTCAAAGCGCGGGCTAAACTCTTTATAACTCAGTAGCCTATAATATCCCTGCAACTGAGACACAGGAGCGCGCTTTCTATGCCTCTGAAGGGAATGGGCCATAATCCACCCGGCAGGCCCAGTACGGGTTGGCATATGTGACCTACAACTCTGTCGCCTGCCATAGCCACTGGACCACCACCGCTTACTCAATTCTCGCCTCAGTAAGGTGAAGCTAGTCGCCCATTCCAAAGAGTAGGTACCTATGGAGAAGAACGGGCAAGAAACTCCATGGACACTCTTTTAAATCCTTTTTAAAGGAATAACCCATAGGGTACTTTTTTCTCGATATTCCCACGATAACAGAGCGTCTTAGATTCAATCCCTGGGTAGGTCATTACGTACATCTTCTTCTTCTTTTTTCGAGGTGGATTCAACCTCAACTCTTCATCAATGGCCTCTGTGGAATAGATACTACAATTTTGCCAATAACACTTGTAACAAATTATAGAAATTCATTGAAAATTTTATTTCACAATAATGGCGGATATCGCCAATGACTGTTGAAAAAGACGGTCGCGTGAACCTTCTATGAGGGAGATTTGAGGCAAAGTCATGATGTGACCACTATACTGCGATATTTCAATGTTCTTCATGAATTATTTACTGAATGCACTTTTTAATACATAAATCACGCGCTTTTATTTAGTAAACGACACTATAAATAATTTTAAAAGTCCAATGATAAATGCGCGTGACACATATCTTAGCTTTGCCGTCAAAACTCCCCGAGGGGGTTTTTGTTTTTCCCCCGAATCTGTATTTGTGCTCAGTAAATGACATTGTCATTCAGCATGACAGCCTCGCCCCCATGTCACTTATGACATAATTGACTACACAAAGGTTTACCAACTACTTACACATAACAAAACCTTTATCGAGCCGATCGGAAAATACTTGACACAGTTCTCCGGGGTGGGCGGGGTTCCAAATTAAACAGCCGCTGCCATGCAAACGAATATACTGCATACAGAATAATTCCAGTGACTGACATTCCGCTCAACTGTACAACATATCAATCAACAAGTCGCAGTACACGTCGCCTGGCCTATATATGAGCGGGACAGTGATAACTATCCCGATACGGATCGATGGAGCTGCAAGCCAGTGCGTTCACCTCTGACATTTTGCTGGTCGCCCGGTACAAATTCTTGTAAACTCACCTGACATACTTATCTACATACTATGTTTACACCAATATTTTTAATTGGGCTAACGTAGGAAGGAAACTATGACAGATAAATGTCTGAGGAAGAAGTACTTTGAGGTAACATTGCAAGAACAAGACCTTTTTTCGTGGGGAAAGTGGTATTGCGGGTTGCACAAGAAAACTAATTGGTTTGATCACACGCACTTAATGTGTACAAGTAAATAAATAAAATAATCCTTGTGAATCAAATCTCAAAAACAAGGTATTAAAGTATTTCAATTGAACCGTTTACACAAACTTTTATTGATTTACAAATAAAATTACGTAGTCGGTCATTTAGTCAGAAAGTTGAAGGTTGTCTAGAAGTTACTCATTCCTTAACAGAAACTCCGAGAACAAACTCTTTTAAAGAAAGACATTTTTACAAAATCCTGGGTACATGATTCTTCTTGCATTTATACGTGAGAACAATGTAAATAAAACAAATACTGCATATAGCTCAATGATCACAATATAATGAAGTTATCTGATTGAAATTTACAAAACTCACTCGGACCTTCCAAACGGTAACTTTCTTAAGGGTCCGTCCTGTTAATCTGCTCATTTTGATCAATTTTGTTCCATGATTGTGAGAATATGTTACATAATATTAGTAAAATTATGTATGATATGGATAGTACAACTCTTCATCTAGGTGCTAGCTTGACTACTTTTTTCAAGAAACTTCATAATTAGTAGTAAATCTACAATTTCCAATACTCTTTTTTTCAAATTTCACGTTCGAGTGAAGTTTGACCATAGTTTCTGAAGAAACTACAAGCGATTTTGCCCATAAAAATGTACTATTCACATCAGCATATAACTATCTTGGTGCTAGCTTGACCACTTTTTCGAGTTTATTTCATAATTCAGCCAAAAAAGAAGACAGAAATTAAGAAATTCAAGGGAAAACTGCAGGCAAACAAGTATGTTTTTTCTATAATAAAGCAACTTTTTTTAAAAATTAAAAAATGCCTCATTAATTTTAAGGTATTTTTATAATAGAAACAAAAGTTTATTTTCTAAAAAAAAATTTTTTTCATCATGAAAATCAATGTCAAAATCTACTATATTTACGAGCGCGCTAACGCAGCCGGCTCAGTGGTAACTCGGCTAGCGCAACGAGTGGACGTATCACTTTGTGTCGCTAGAGCTCGCGAGTTTTTTCGTAGGTTTATGTAAAAAATATACTGCGACTACCACAACTTGGTCCTTTAATAATTTTTCTTTCTTAGTAATATTATATTAGTTGTGAATTATATTAGGATATTTACGACTTATCCCTTGGATTGCTTTAACTAATTTTTAACCGACTTTAAAAATGAAGGAGTATATTTTTTTTGAGTTCGTAGATTTTTCTATCATTTGTGAACCAATTTAAAAATATCTTAGGTTTTTTATTTCTCTATTAAAGTCAATTCACATAATGCTTTTGTTATACCTAAACTCATTTTTTTTTAAGATAATGGGGCGAAACAAGGGAGAACATTACCAATGTATCAATAAAAGAAAGAGGAATAGAGAGGGAATGGCAAGAGCCAGACAAGTGCTTAAAGAACGTACTTTTAATCAACTGGATACCACTTCGTCATCTACTATGAGTGTCGAAGTTGATGTAGGCACAGTACGTTTCTGCTATCTAATTTTTTTTTTAATAGCCTAATGTGTCTCCCTCTGCTATGCAAAGGGAGACACAGTAGGCTAGGCTAAGTAGTAGGGGGGAGGCCTTTTTACTTCCAAACCTTTTTTTTTTTTTTTGTTCACCCAGTGGGAATCTCTACCAGACCGTCCTCCGTCTGAGGGTCGACGGAGGGTGTGCCGGGCTCTCACCGGCTAAACCCACTGGAGCGTTCCTCTTCTTGCCTATTGCCGGGGGTACGGGGCCTAGTTTGCATTCACCGCGTCCCCGGCAGGCCTTGACCCGCCGCGCGCGAGTTCGGCGGGTCCCTCTTCCTCCTCTCCTTCCATCAGGTAGGCGTGTAGGAACAGCCACTACACGCCTACTCCGGCCCTAGTGACGGACGTCGGACTCCCCCGGTCCTCGGCCCGTCGGCCTCTCCTTATGGAGGAAGCGGATCGACCTCGGCTTCCCTCCTCCTCCGGCCAGCGCGCCGTCGGCGGGACGGGAGAGTGCTCAGAGCTTCCCTCTCCCGTTCGGCCGTCTCCTTCGCGGAGATTACCTCCTCGCAGAAGGAGACGACCGCGTCCCATGACTCCCCGCTGTCGACCATGGCTCTGACCACGGCCGGCAGCGAGAGGTCGCGCCCGCCGATCGCTGCGGTGAGCGCACGGCGCTGCTCGTCCCATGCGGGACACTCCTCGAGGGTGTGCAGCGCCGTGTCCTCTGCCCCGCCACGGCAGTGATGGCACGCCGGTGTCGGCTCCCGACCGATACGACACAGGTAACTGCCGAAACACCCGTGTCCGGTCAGCACCTGCGTCGCACGGAAGGTGAGCGTCCCATGCCTCTTCGGGTCGATCCACTTCTCCATGCAGGGTCTTACCGCCGCTATGACGGCGTGCCCCGCACTGGGTTGCGCAAGTCTCGCACACCACTCCGCCACCAGGACTTGGCGGAGCTCAGATCGCTTCGCCTCGATAACTCTCGGCAGAAACGATCTTTCGCCCCGCTCTCGGGCCTCCCCGCGCCACTTGTAAAGCGACGCGAGGGCTCTGGCCTCGAGATCCCAGGGCGCCGATCCGGCTAGGAGGCAGGCCGCCTCGTAGGAGATCGTGCGGTATCCTCTTATCACCCTGACAGCCGTCGCTCGCTGCGGCCCGTGAATGACCGCAAAGTTGCGAGGCGTCGGGTGATCCGCCCACACTGGGGCCCCGTAAAGGGCCATTGACCGCACGACTCCTAGGTACAACCTCCGGCACGATGAGTCGGGCCCCCCCAAGTTCGGCAGCAGCCGCGATAGCGCGGCTGCGGCCGTCCTCAGTTTGGGGGCCAGTTGCCGGAAGTGCGGCCCGAAATTCCACCTGCCGTCGAGGACGAGACCGAGATATCTCATCGTCGCCCCGACGGCAATGCGAACGCCTCCTACCTCGATGTGTGAGCCCGCAGGTGGACCCCGCCGAGCCCCGTGGAAGCACAGGGCCTCGGATTTGTTGAGGGCCACCTCCAGGCCCAGACGCCGGATCCTGTGGACCACTTGCGCAACCCCTGCCGTCGCTAGGATGGCTGCGTCGCGATACGTCCTCCCTCGCGCAGTGACGAGCGTGTCGTCAGCGTAGCACGTGACGACGACGCCGTGGAGGCGCGCGCCACGCAGCACCCAATCGTAACCGATGTTCCACAGGAGTGGGCCTAGAACCGACCCCTGTGGAACACCGCACGTTGTCTCTCGCCGATACCAGCCACCACCGTGACCCGGGTAAATAACCTGCCTCTCTGCAAGGTAGGCCCCGACTGTTTGGCGGAGGTAGGGCGGCACCCCGTGGAATCGGAGCGCCTCCCTAATGCAGCTCCAGGGCAGGGTGTTGAACGCGTTGGCGATGTCCAAAGACACCGCCAACACCACCTCGCCCCGAGAGACGGCACTCTCCGCCGCGGCCTTTACGCGCATTATCGCGTCAATTGTGGAGCGCCCTTGGCGGAAGCCGAACTGGCCATCCGCTAGGTCCGGCCCTGTCGTGTTTAGGTGGCGGACGAGGCGGTCTGCAACTACTCTTTCAAAGAGCTTGCCCACCTCGTCCAGCAACACTATGGGCCGGTACGCAGACGGCGAATCCGCCGGGCGCCCCGCCTTTTTCAGCAGGACCAGTTGGCCCGTCTTCCATGGACGGGGAAACTGGCCCCGCTCTAGGCACGCACTGAAAAGGCCCATCAGTCGAGGCCCGAGAGCCTCCGCGGCCAGGACCCAGGCTCGGCCAGGAATGCCGTCGGGCCCTGGGGCGGTGTTTTTGGCTTGAAGCCGGGACACCGCCGCTCTCAGCTCTCCCCGGGTCACGTCGGGCACGTCGTCGTCGTCGTCTTCCGCGTTGGCGTTGGCGTCAGCGGATCGAGGCGGAACCATGGGCGGCGAGATGTGCTCCGCCCTGACTGGGAAGAGGGCACTCACCACCTCTCGCAGCAGCTCGGGCCGCATACCCTGGGTGAGCGGAGGCGCCCAAGGGCGCAGCTTGTCCCGTACTGCGCGATAAGGACGCCCCCACGGGTCGCGGTCCAGGGCAGCTAGCTGCCGCTCGCGGGCCTCTGCCTTCGCTTTGGCGATAGCCCCCTTCAAAGCCTTCCTCGCTTCGCGGTAAGCCTCGTATAGTTCCGCCTCTCTGGCCTCAGCGTCTGGCGGGCGGCGCCGCCTTCTCCTATGCCGGGCATACTGGCGTCTAGCGGCCACACAGGCGGCACGGAGCCGTTCGATGTCCACCGACCACCAGTGCACCCGGCGCCTAGATGGCTGTTGACGCCGTCTAGGCCTACTTTGTCTCCCTCTGCTGGGCAAAGGCCTCCCCTTTTACTTCCAAACCTCGCTGACCTGTGTTATCTCATGAATAACCTACAATTATTTATTAATTTTATTTCACAAGTCTTACAATCAAATACAGCTTGCTTTTTGTTTTCTTTATATAATCATATGCTATTTATTGCAGAGTAAAGAAAATAATCGAAAGGGAGTAAGTTATTTATTTAGAAACATACAATTATAGCACTATTACAGAGCATTCCAATTCAGTGCTATAAGTAAGAATAAATTATACAAAACAAAAAAAAAAAACAATACATACATAAAGTCAGAATAATTAGTAAAGAAACATTTATAATATATTTACAATATATACTTCTTAGACTATAATAAACAGGAACAATACCTATATCATTAATTATTATTAGTTGTTTGGCAACAAATTTATTTTCAAGCGATGTCTTTGAAATTGAGTCAAACAAGGTATGTACTGGATGTACTAACTATGCTGCATTTAATGCACATTAAGTAATAATAATTAATTTAATTCACCAGAAACACACATAAGTTTGAATTTTTGTTGTTTCAGCAGTCACCAGTTTCGTCGTAGTTATAGAAGGACGAAGAGTAGTTGATTTTCAGTATTTTTTTAACCAATTTATTAACATATTAGGTCACAATTCAAAATTTGGATGCAATGCATCAAACCTCGTTATAATTGAAGAAAAATTGCAAGGGTTTTGTTCAACATTTTCATTGTCACGTGCAATGTGTGGAAGTCAATTCCTGCTAAAGACGTGTCAAATTAAAACAAACAAACTGGACGTTAACCAAAGCGCTGTTTCGGGAGTTATAAGTATCGGATGTGGTCGAACCAACTTAAATGAGCTAGCTGCTTCCATAGATTTGCCACTTATGAATAAATCAAAAGTAAAGTTAAATAAATGTCACGTCAATTTATTTAACTGGTGGAAAACTACAGCCGAAGCCACAATGATAGAAGCTGGTAAGGAAGAGGCTTCTGTAGCTCTCGAAAGTGGCAATGTAAGTCCATCAGGTATACCAACTATAGCCGTAACAGCTGATGCTGCTTGGGGAAAACGTTCATATAAAACAAATTTTTCTTCCGCAGCAGGCGTTGGAGCTATAATAGGGGTGAAAAGTGGCAAATTATTACATGTTGGTATTAAAAATAAATACTGTTTTACATGTTCCCGTGCAGCTAATAAAAATATTACACCCCTGAAACACCGGTGTCAAAAATCATACTGGCTCTTCCACTAGTATGGAGAAATCAATAATCGTTGAGGGATTTAGAGAATCTGTGAAAACACATAATTTAGTGTATGCAAAACTTATTGCTGATGGTGACTCAAGTGTGTATAAAAACATATTGGAAAGCAGGCCATATTCAAACGTTACGGTTGAAAAAGTGGAGTGTTCCAATCACTTAATGCGCAATTATAATGGGAAAAATTTAAGTTTGATGAATATCTTTCATCAAACTTAATTTTTTCCCATTATTTTTATTATTACGTCCATCCCATTAAACGAACGCAAGCTACTACATTCTGATCGAGTGAACCGATTACGCATTGCTGTGAAAGCAGCAGTAAGATTCCGAGGAACTCAAAATGTTCCATTTACTGAGCAAATCAAAAACTTACAAAAAGACATTATCAACAGCCCACAACATATTTATGGAGACCATTCACAATGTGAAAACTATTACTGCACAGACGAAAAACCAACTTTTGCCTATTGCCCGAAATTGTCGATCCAAGAAAATCTCGTTCAATGCCTCTACGAGACACTTCATTTTAAAATAATAGGAGGCTAATGCCGGCAGCTAGGTCCTGAAGTTCATCTAAGAGATTTCTTTAAGGTATTCTTACGGTTGCTTTAAAATTCTTTGATAAATAATATTTTAAACATGTTTTTGTTTTATATATCGTTTACCTAAATACTGGAAATCTGTCTAACTGGAGGTATCTATCGTAATCCTAAATGCTGCATCCGGTTAGACTGGAAGCCGGTCCGAACATAGTTGGTAAAAAGGCTAGGCAGATGATTATGATATTGTATATGTAGGTACTTACACTACACTTTAATATTAGTATCCATAAACTAATTATTTAGTTATTGCAAAAACTCAAAAGGAAAATTAATTTATTTATATATACTTACTAGAGTAGGTAGGACATAGATATCGACGCTTGAAAGCCAATCATATCTTCTTCTTCTTCTTCAGCCTATAGATGTCCACTGCTGGACAAAGGCCTCCCCCAAGGCTTTCCACGCTGACCGGTCTTGTGTTGCCCGCATCCATCGGCTTCCCGCGACCTTCACCAGGTCATCGGTCCACCTTGTTGGGGGCCTCCCTACGCTGCGTCTTCCAGAACCTACGTGGCCGCCACTCCAGAACCTTACTGCCCCATCGGCCATCGGTTCTACGAGCAATGTGCCCTGCCCACTGCCACTTAAGTTTAGCGACTCGCAGAGCTATGTCGGTGACTTTGGTTCTTCTGCGGATCTCCTCATTTCTGATTCGATCACGCACAGAAACTCCTAGCGCTCTTTCCATTGCCCTTTGTGTGACTCTGAGCCTTCGTATGAGGCCCATTGTGAGCGACCACGTTTCAGTTCCGTAAGTCATCACCGGCAACACACACTGGTCAAAGACTTTAGTCTTGAGACACTGTGGTATCTTGGACGACGAGAAGATGTAGCGTAGCTTCCCGAACGCTGCCCAACCGAGCTGGATTCACCGAGACACCTCTTTCTCGAAGTTGGACCTACCTAGTTGGACTGTTTGTCCCAGGTATACATACTCGTCAACAACTTCGAGTGCAGAGCAACCAACTACAATTGGAGTGGGTGCGACATGAGAGTTCGACATGATCTTCGTCTTATCCATGTTCATTTTTAGACCCACTTGTTGGGAAGCTCTGCTGAGGTCATTGAGCATTTTGCCCAAGTCTTCCAGGGTCTCAGCCATGACCACGATATCATCTGCGAAACGGAGATTAGTGATGTTCTCGCCGTTGATGTTGTTGCCAAGTCCTTTCCAGTCCAGGAGCTTGAAGACATCTTCCAGCGCAGCAGTGAACAATTTAGGAGATATGACATCTCCTTGTCTCACTCCACGCTGCAGTTGGATCGGTTTCGAGTCCTGATCCTGGAGACGGACTGACATGCTGGCGTTCTTGTACAAACACTTTATCACCTCAATGTATCGATGGTCAATTTGGCACCGCTGGAGAGACTGTAGCACCACCCAAGTCTCAATCGAATCGAATGCCTTCTCATAGTCCACAAACGCCAGCATAGTGGTTTGTTATACTCCTCGGACTTCTGTATAACTTGCCGCAGCGTATGAATGTGGTCTATGGTGCTAAAGCCTTTTCGGAAGCCTGCTTGTTCGGGAGGCTGGAAGTCGTCGAACCTGCGAGCGAGACGATTCGTGATGACCCTAGAAATCATATCTAAGCGACAAAAGTTCGTAAATTGAGTTATATACACCATTCGAACCGCCAGATTTTTCTGCGTCGTTTGGTGTATAATTGTATATAACTCAATTTACGAATTTTTGTCGCTTAGATATGATTGCCTTTCAAGCGTCGATATATTATCGCGTAATAATTATGTTAACCCTAAAATTTTGTTAATAGATTTCTAAATGTGAGGAATATTAAATTAAACTGATTACTTATTCTGATATTTCATTTTACCGTATATGTTTTTATTTCTTAAATTGCCTATGTAATAAACTATCATTACACCATATTTTTTTAATGTCAAAATGTATCAATATTCATCTAAATTGTGATAAATATACAATGTGCACTCGTTTCCGACTATTCACAAATCATACTTTATATAATTTAGAATAATATCTTCTAAAGGATCAAAAATGTATAAGCGTTCACTAAGCTCGATATTTACGCGCGTGTGCGTCTAGCTGCTAGAACGATGCACACAAAGATAACATCGCAACGATTTTACCTAAACTGTAGCGAGAGAATTTTGTGCACGGACTCTTAAGGAATATATATATTCACGCACACCTCACACATACACACCCTCTCTCAACTCACACGCTCACACCTCATTCCACACACTGAGAGGATACGTATTCAATACTCTACATATTATATTAAATTTTGCAAAATAACACTGATATAAATGTAACACACATCTTGTAGAAAATAATATAAATGGCTACGATAAATGTAATATTATCCGAGGGGATAGGCGCTGATAGCTGAAATACAGGCCTTGCCTAGTTCGGTTACAGATGCTTAACTCTTTTGTGCTTAAAACTAGCCTATTTTTTTTGTAAAATATGTTTGTATCTTCTTTCAAACAAATAAATAAAATATTAAATAGTATAAATAAATATTATAATATTAAATAAAGAAATAATTTAAAATATAAAATTCAATTAAAAACAAACAATAGATAGATCCTTTTCACAGCCCCTCTCAATCAAATATAACATCGCCCTCTTATAAGCGCTTCTATTTAATTAGTCGCGAGTTCTGGAACACTTGACAAGTCTCTAAGGCATAGAATAAAGAGAGGGAAGTAAGTTATCTTCATACAAACGGACCGCGCGCGGCTTGTATGTGTGCGCCATAGTATCTATGCGTCGCCGCACGCACACCTAAACACAATATTAGAGTGCCTATGACTGCGCTAGTCGCGGCTAGCACGGAACGAGGTTCGCGCGTCACGGCTTTTCGGCACATTAGCTTTTAAAAAATGATCACATAAACTGCAAAGTTGGTATGTCTATTTATGAACAAATAAAAGACTTATATTTTTCAAATTATATTTCTAAAAGTTATTTACAAGGATACGGATATATTACACATTAAAGTTTAATAACAACGCGTTTCGTAATAGTCGAAACCGAAGAAAGTAGGTATTTTTCTGTAGCTAATTTGTAATTTTGTATTAAATGTGTGATTCAATAGATGTTATGTTTGTATTATTTATATTTGTATTAATTAAAAATAAAAATAAATATGGTTCTTTATGTGTACAAAACTAAAAATAAAAATTACAAAAAAAAAAACTGACTAGTATATGTAAACTAAATACTAAGCAAATAATTTAAACATAAGCTCTTAGGTGCGTATTACAGAAGGAAACTCAAGCATTGATCTCTGCTTAAGCATTACTTAAAACTAGTTTCAACCAATCAAATGGCTTGAAACGAGACTTAAGTAGAGCTTGAGTTTTGAGTAACGTTCTGTAATACGGACCTTAGTCTATAAATATTTGTTAGCGGTTTGGGCGACAACCGTAACCGACGAAGCGCGGACAGTCGTCAACCCTAAGACAGTAGGCAATTAAATCGCGGATTGGGTCGCAGATAACCTACTTCCCCTCTTTATTCTATGTCTAAGGTGCTGAGATTCCATGAACGTGATTGCTTTGTATTGTGAATCCTAGCTTACAAGAGTTACACTCTAAATGTGTATGGTTTAACACAACATACACATTACACACACATGCAAAACTCGTCAAAGGCAAAGTTACAAAGAGATCTCGCTTTGAAACTGCATAATACGTATAATTTACTGAAATCAGGAGGAATGTGGGTTTCGAGAACGCCAATTAGGTTTGAAGAAAACATCAATTTGACATCAGTCTGCGTCACCAAGTTTTTTATGACCACCTACTTCAGGAAGTAGGTCACTGAGCCAAAGTTTTTGGGGCGAATTTAATTACAATCGTGTTTGAGCATTTCTTATGTACATATACCATAGCAGCAGGACGTAATTATTAAGTTTAACAAGCGTTCAAACGTGAAGAGTTTACACGGTTGACACAGCACCTAAGTATAGCAAGTTCGACTCCCGTTTGTGATGATAAGTGGCGGACGACCTAAATAGGTGGCTGGGAACAGACTGGATGGGATGGCGAAGGACAAGTGTTATGCGGATTATGCCAGACGCAGCCTTGGAGAGTCCCGTGTCCAGCGGTGGACTATGATAGGTTGAGATGACTGAAGTGGTTATAAGATTAAATAGTGGCTTATTGTTAATTTGTGTGTATGATAATGGCATAAAGGCTCATGCAGACTCTTATGGGTTATGATACAAATCTTTTTTTTTTTTTTTGTTTGGAATGGGAAATCATCAACTGCCAGACTTTTACTGACTAAAACCCACCCGTGTTTCTTCACTTGCCTATACGCCAGGGCTACGGTTTCTATGATACAAACCCTTTAACCTGACCAGTACTTAATTTGTGCAAGTGGGTTTGTTTATTTGACCATCTACCACTAGATTCTAGTGGTCCATTGCTGCTTAAATACTACACTTACTACAATTAAAGTACTGGTCAGATCAACATCTAGTGACTAGATGAACATAATTATTTGCATAGAGATAGTTTATGGACCAGAGAAGAACACAAATTACTTTATAGAAAAAACACGTTTCTGTGTAAAAGACCAAGGCAAGAAGTAGATGTCAAAGCAAGTATTTAAATACGACAACTCACCCGGCCGCTATGCCCCACTGCTGCGAGGCTGCGTCAGCCGCGTGCTCGAACAGGGTCAGTCCCACGAGAGCCACTGTGGGGGCGATCGTCAGGGGGGTCACGAAGCGCAGCAAGGAGCCTATCACGCCGAAGTAACCTGGACAAAAAACGTCTGCTGTCATGCAAGTTTACAACGTTTACGTTCAATAAGAGTGTACTTCTCGTATTTATAGCGTAGCTAAATTAAAGAGTATAACTTTGACGTAACATGACAACTGAAGTGACCGCTATTACGTTTATTCGCTATTCGTTTATAACTAAGTCACGTGTTTTTTTTTGTGTCATCATCAACCTTCTCAAAATCCCACTGCTGGCAACAGGTCTCCTCTCATACAGAGAAGGATTGAGCGTAATCACCACGCTTGCTCAATGTGGGTTGGCGATTTCAGACTTAAAGTCCAAGTTTCCTCAAGATGTTTTCCTTCACCTTCAGTCATTGGTGTCCAAGATATACTTAGAAAGTACATATAACTTAGAAAAATTACATTGGTACTTGCTTGACCTGCAATTGAACTCGCATTCTCAAATTTGAGAGGCTGATGTTTTAGGCACCACGACGGTTTTTTGTGTACCTTTAGTTAACTACGATAGGGTATAACTCAGATAGCCCCCATTAATTTATTTCATTAGGTGCTTGGTTCAATGTAGTAGAATTAAAACCTCATAGATGGAAAAATACAGGCTGAAAGAACGGTGTAAGTAACCTCGTCCTACTCAACAAATCTCATGCTTCTAATAGCCCTTTGATGCGGTCTTACACTACACAACATATCGATTATAATCAAGATTGAACGCTGCTCTGCGAATACTGGAACTGTAAACTAGGTCACTTTATGAATGTAGTGTTCTAAGCCAGTTTAGAACTCATGGAGACAAGAATACAGGAGACGGCTAGTCCTTAGGGCCACGTGTCTGTTAGATATCATCATCATCAACCTTTTTATCGTCCCACTGTTGGGCACAGGTCTCCTCTCATACAGAGAAGGATTGAGCGTAATCACCACGCTCGCTCAATGCAGGTTGGCGATTTCAGACTTAAGGCGGCTCCAGAGGAAAAACACACCGCAAGCCGTTTTTTAACCGACTTCAAAAAGGAGGAGGTTACTCAATTCGACCGTATATATGCTTTCTTTTTTTTTTTTTATGTTTGTTCGCGCATAACTTCGTCGTTTATGAACCGATTTTGATAATTCTTTTTTGTTGGAAAGAAGACATTCCCAAGGTGGTCCCATGATAAGGACATCAGGATCTGATGATGGAAGACCAGAGAAATCAAGGGGAACTTTCAAAAATCGTAGGGGCGATTAGTGCATTTCTTAGTATTTTCATTAAGTATTTAAAGCACTACAATTTGATAAAGGTCTGGAGTAGATCTGATGATGGAGCCGGAAGACAGTCGAAGGAACTCCTCAACAATTCACAGCAGCTACCTTGTGTTTGGGCTTGATTAATTTGTATTGATAAGAACTTTACACCTAGATGGGTTGTGACTGCCATAAGAGCTCTGATGATGAAGACAAAGGCCAGTTTCGGGAACTCCTCAACGGTTTGCAGTAGCTACTTTGTGTTTGGTTTTAATTCGTTTATATTGATGAGAACTTTGCACCCATTGGGTTAAAATAATGGTCTGCAGTACCTAAATCTGATGTTTAAGACCATAGGCAGTCGAGAGAATTCTTCAAAATTACGGGTAAAATTAAAGTAAACAAAATTACGTCATTTCCCAACTATATTTGCGTCAGCTTCCAGTCTGACCGGATGTAACTGAATACATAGTACCTACGTTTCACAACTAAAAAGTGTAAAATAAAAACTTTTTTACAAAAAAACAACCGACTTCTAAAAACCACTACAAAGTGAAAAATAACTAATTTCGGAAGTCGGTGTCAAAAACTAATACCTATACAAAAACCAAAGACACCGACTTCCGAAATTAGTTATTTTTCACTTTGTAGTGGTTTTTAGAAGTCGGTTGTTTTTTTTGTAAAAAAGTTTTTATTATGTAGTTTTCCGGAGCTATCTACTCTTTATCCAAAAGAAATATCAACTTATTAAAAATACATAAATTTTCTCCATAATCTTGGCTCCAAAATTGTAGATTTTTTTTTTTATTTTACTAAGTATAATGTTTAAATAATTCCTTCACAACGAAACCACTGACAAGAGAAATAATTATCATAAACGTGCATCTCCTCGGAAAGTAAGCATTATTTAGATTGCGTTCTTACATTAATGGATAGGTAATTTCATGACGAACATTATTGTAGAAATATTTTTTTAAAACGACCAAAATCAAAATTTTGTTCAACAATCTGAGCGCATTCGCCATCATTTCTGTTGCCCGGGCTATTGAGATTCAGTATGCCACAAGCTCTCGAAGGGGGAACCCGTGTCGTTCGTCATCGCGCGCTCCGCTAGCATAAGCGGGCGGCGCGTGAGCGAGAAAGCATCTGCTTGCTCGCTCACGCACCGCATGTCGCATAGAGTATAATACTATCTTAGAGTATCTCTGTTTTTGATGTTTATTTTGGTGTTCGTTTTTTTAACCGATTTCAAAAAGGAGGAGGTTGCTCAATTATATGTTTTTTATGTTCAATTTTTAACCAACTTCAAAAAGGAGGAGGTTACTCAATTCGACCGTATATGTTTTTTTTTTATGTTTGTTCGCGCATAACTTCTTCATCTAAAAACCGATTTTGATAATTCTTTTTCTGTTGGAAGGAAGACGTTCCCAAGGTGGTCCCTTGATAAGGATATCAAGGTTTGATGATGGAAGTCCAGAGAAAACAAGCGGAACTTTCAAAAATTTGGGGCGACTAGTGCATTTCTTAGCATTTTCATTAAATATTTTAAAGCACTACTACACTAGCATTATTTTATGATATTTTGACATGGGTGTCGTGAAAGGGGTTTTTGTGGGTGCTAATCACGAAAATGACGTCATTTTGGAAATCCAAGATGGCCGACACCAATTTTATGATATTTTGACATGGGTGTCGTGACGGGGGTGTTCGGGGGTGCAGATCACGAATATGACGTAATTTTTGAAATCCAAGATTGCCGACACCAATTTTATGATATTTTGACATGGGTGTCGTGAAAGGGGTTTTTGTGGGTGCTAATTACGAAAATGACGTCATTTTGGAAATCCAAGATGGCCTTCACCAATTTTATGATATTTTGACATGGGTGTCGTGAAAGGGGTTTTTGTGGGTGCTAATACCGAAAATGACGTCATTTTGGAAATCCAAGATGGCCGACACCAATTTTATGATATTTTGACATGGGTGTCGTGAAAGGGGTTTTTGTGGGTGCTAATGACGAAAAATGAGTCATTTTGAAATCCAAGATGGCCGACACCAATTTTATGATATTTTGACATGGGTGTCGTGAAAGGGTTTTGTGGGTGCTAATCACGAAAATGACGGCTTTGGAACTGAAGATGGCCACAATTAATTATTATGATATTTTGACATGGGTGTCGTGAAAGGGGTTTCGGGGGTGCAGATCGAAATGACGTCATTTTGGAAATCCAAGATGGCCGACACCAATTTTATGATATTTTGACATGGGTGTCGTGAAAGGGGTTTTTGTGGGTGCTAATCACGAAAATGACGTCATTTTGGAAATCCAAGATGGCCGACACCAATTTTATGATATTTTGACATGGGTGTCGTGAAAGGGGTTTTTGTGGGTGCTAATCACGAAAATGACGTCATTTTGGAAATCCAAGATGGCCGACACCAATTTTATGATATTTTGACATGGGTGTCGTGACGGGGGTTTTCGGGGGTGCAGATCACGAAAATGACGTCATTTTTGGAAATCCAAGATGGCCGACACCAATTTTATGATATTTTGACATGGGTGTCGTGAAAGGGGTTTTTGTGGGTGCTAATCACGAAAATGACGTCATTTTGGAAATCCAAGATGGCCGACACCAATTTTATGATATTTTGACATGGGTGTCGTGACGGGGGTTTTCGGGGGTGCAGATCACGAAAATGACGTCATTTTTGGAAATCCAAGATGGCTGACACCAATTTTATGATATTTTGACATGGGTGTCGTGACGGGGGTTTTCGGGGGTGCAGATCACGAAAATGACGTCATTTTTGAAATCCAAGATGGCTGACACTAATTTTATGATATTTTGACATGGGTGTCGTGAAAGGGGTTTTCGCGGGTGCTAATCACGAAAATGACGTCATTTTTGAAATCCATGGTGGCCGAAATTATATTTTATGATATTTTGACTTGGGTATCGTGACGGGTTTTCGGAGCGCTGATCACGAAAATGACGTCAATTATAAGCTGTGGCATAGCTTCTATTTCTTTATCAAAGTCAAAAATAAAACATCAAACATAGTTTAGTCGCTAAATCGCCACCATTTTTCGCACTCCTTCAATGACGTCACTAGTAAAAAATAAATAAATAAATAAACTACAAAAAAGAAAATACATACTTATACAAATGTATACGTTAATTAGCAAAAAAAAAAAATACTATGTCATAAATAACTAATAAAAAATTTCCTACTAACTACATAAGCTGCGGAACTCGGTGTGCACACCTTTGCGATTTACCCCGCAGCCACGCGCAGGATTGCGTTTTTTATCTGCATTTTCATGCACATCTGCAGCCCTGCGCGTGAGCGCAGATTCAATGTATAGTACCATGCGTCTCTCCATACAAAATTTGGTACTAGCGAACATCTATCTTATATATAAAATTCTCGTGTCACAGTTTTCGTTTATATACTCCTCCGAAACGGCTTGACCGATTCTCATGAAATTTTGTGAGCGTATTGAGTAGGTCTGAGAATCGGCCAACATCTGTTTTTCATCCCCCTAAATGTTAGGGGTAGTCCACCCCTATCTGTTTTTTTATTTTTACACAACATTTTTAGTTTCTATTTTTTTACAACATACAAAAATACATACAATCCTAAATTCTCACCCTTCTACGATCAATCCTTCAAAACTGATCAATCGTCATTTAATTAGTTTTATTCCCATGGGAAATCTAAAAAAACGCGATATAACCCAATTCCACGCGGGCGAAGCCGCGGGCGGAAAGCTAGTACTAATATATAAAGCTGAAGAGTTTGTTTGTTTGAACGCGCTAATTTCAGGCACTACGGGTTCGATTTGAAAAATTCTTTTTGCGTTGGATAGCTCATTAATCCAGAAAGGCTTAAGGCTATAAAGGCTACAAAACAAAAAATTAAAGAAAAAAAACATGTTTTTTTTTTGGACCAGGCAAGACTGTGAAATTATATTATTATTCTCGTTTAATAAAACAAATACGTAAATTGTAAAAAATAAAACTATCGTATATCAAAATAAATAACAAATACATATACTATAATATTATTTACGCAAAGCTTCCTTTTGCAGAAAAATAATAAACATCCGACTAATACAATATCCGATCAGACTGGACGTTGACGGCAGCATATTTGGAAAAGGCCTGCAAGCAAACGACCTATTTCGTTTGCTTTAATTCCTTTAAGACCACAATGAAAGTATGAGCATTTCTAGAAATAACCCAATGAAATAACACAACTTAAATTCAGTCTCTTGATTTTAATTGATGTTTGCCTAAGCATGACGAGCAGGTAGTGTTTGTACTATGTTAAAGTAGAGTGTTGTAAATTGTTGAGGAATTCCCTCGACTGTCTATGGTTTTATCATCTGATGTAATTCAGACTTTAATTTTTACCCATATGGGTGCAAATTTCTCATCAATATAAATGAATTAAGTCCAACCACAAAGCAGCTACTGTAAACCTTTGAGGAGTTCCCTCAACAGACTGTCCTTCGTCTTCATTATCAGACTCCTAATGATCATAACAATCCATCTAGGTGTAAAGCTCTTATCAATACAAATTAATCAAGATATTACACAAGGTAGCTGCTGTGAATCGTTGAGGAGTTCCCTCGAATTTCTCTCGGCTCTATCATCAGATCTATTGCAGACATTCATTTTAACCTACTTATATGGGTGTAAAGTTTTCATCAATATAAATGAACAGAAATAAGTCCAAACATAAGGTAACTATTGTAAACCTTTAAGGAGTTCCCTTAACTGGCCTTTGTCTTCAACATCAGAGCTTTAATGATGATCACAACTCATTTAGGTGTAAAGTTCTTATCAATACAAATTTATTAAGCACAAACACGAGGCAGCTGATGTGAATCGTTAAGGAGTTCCCTCGGCTGTCTCCCGGCTCCATCATCAACTCCGAACTTTATTAAATTGTAGTGCGTTAAAACACTTAATGAAAAAACTTAGAAAAGCCCTAGACGCCCCTTTGATTTTTTAAATTTCTTCTAGATTTACCTAGTCTTCCATCATCAGACCCTAATTTCCTAAACATGAGACTACCTTGAAGATATCGTCTTTCTAATAAAACAAAAACATGTGGCACTCGGGGCTGCCGCGGAAAAGCTATTTTATACTAGCGGCCGCCAGCGACTTCGTTCGCGTTGAGTTAGTAATGCTCTGCTCCTATTAGTCGCAGCGTGATGTTTTATAGCCTTATGCCTTTCTGGACTAATGAGCTATCCAACGCAAAAAGAATTTTTCAAATCGGACCCGTAGTGCCTGAGATTAGCGCGTTCAAACAAACTATTCAGCTTTATATATTAGTACTAGCTTTCCGCCCGCGGCTTCGTCCGCGTGGAATTGGATTATATCGCGTTTTTTAGATTTCCCATGGGAATAAAACTAATTAAATGACGATTGATCAGTTTTGAAGGATTGATCGCAAAGGGTGAAAATTTAGGATTTTATGTATTTTTGTATGTTGTAAAAAAATAGAAACTAAAAATGTTGTGTAAAAATAAAAAAAACAAGTAGGGGGGGACTACCCCTAACATTTAGGGGGATGAAAAACAGATGTTGGCCGATTCTCAGACCTACTCAATACGCTCACAAAATTTCATGAGAATCGGTCAAGCCGTTTCGGAGGAGTATAGGAACGAAAACTGTGACACGAGAATTTTATATATAAGATAGATGTTCGCTAGTACCAAATTTTGTATGGAGAAACGCATGGTACTATACATTGAATCTGCGCTCACGCGCAGGGCTGCAGATGTGCATGAAAATGCAGATAAAAAACGCAATCCTGCGCGTGGCTGCGGGGTAAATCGCAAAGGTGTGCACACCGAGTTCCGCAGTATGTAGTTAGTAGGAAATTTTTTATTAGTTATTTATGACATAGTATTTTTTTTATTTTGCCAATTAACGTATACATTTGTATAAGTATGTATTTTCTTTTTTGTAGTTTATTTATTTATTTTTTACCAGTGACGTCATTGAAGGAGTGCGAAAAATGGTGGCGATTTAGCGACTAAACTATATTTGATGTTTTATTTTTGACTTTGATAAAGAAATAGAAGCTATGCCACAGCTTATAATTGACGTCATTTTCGTGTTCAGCGCCCCGAAAACCCGTCACGATACCCAAGTCAAAATATCATGAAATATAATTTCGGCCACCTTGGATTTCAAAAATGACGTCATTTTCGTGATCTGCACCCCCGAAAACCCCCGTCACGACACCCATGTCAAAATATCATAAAATTGGTGTCGGCCATCTTGGATTTCCAAAATGACGTCATTTTCGTGATTAGCACCCACAAAAACCCCTTTCACGACACCCATGTCAAAATATCATAAAATTGGTGTCGGCCATCTTGGATTTCCAAAATGACGTCATTTTCGTGATTAGCACCCACAAAAACCCCTTTCACGACACCCATGTCAAAATATCATAAAATTGGTGTCGGCCATCTTGGATTTCCAAAATGACGTCATTTTCGTGATTAGCACCCACGAAAACCCCTTTCACGACACCCATGTCAAAATATCATAAAATTGGTGTCGGCCATCTTGGATTTCAAAAATTACGTCATATTCGTGATCTGCACTCCCAAAAACCCCTATCACGACACTTATGTCGAAATACCCAAAAATTCATCGAAATACCAAATTTTAGGCGAAGTTAAACCCCTTTCACGACACCCATGTCAAAATATCATAAAATTGGTGTCGGCCATCTTGGATTTCAAAAATTACGTCATATTCGTGATCTGCACTCCCAAAAACCCCTATCACGACACTTATGTCGAAATACCCAAAAATTCATCGAAATACCAAATTTTAGGCGAAGTTATCCGCAAACAAACATAAAAATAAAAACTTTTTACAAAAAAACAACCGACTTCAAAAACCACTACAAAGTGAAAAAAATTTCGGAAGTTAATAATATAATTTCACAGTCTTGCCTGGTCCCAAAAAAAAACATGAATTTTTTTTTTTAAATGTGTCAGTTCTGCAGAAATTTATTTGACCCTGATTACGTTTTCCCTTAAAATAATAAATAATGATAAATTAAACTTTATTATATTATTTTTCTATCCCTTTGTCCATCTGACTTAGCTAACTTTCAATCTACAAAACTAACTTCCAACCCTGAAGTTACAGTCATAACATATTTAGTTGCATGTTTAGTTGTAGTCTAATCAATACACATTAAATAAGCCCAAACACGTGACAGTTGCTTCCGATGTGGATTCCCTTGATATTCTGTCATCTCCATCATCAGGTCAGGCCCAAATCTTCACGGTTTTATAGTATCATCCGATATAAACACGAGTATCAAGTTGTCACCCGAAGCGTGCCTACAATTTTCGATAATTGGCCTAAATTTCTCAGAATTTCCATTATCGACACTGACGTGGTAACAATGGGATTACATAGGCAGCATATCCCTTCATATAAAAAAAGAATGGTGTAAATAGGTTCATTAACCATAAAGTTATCAGCTACAATAAATCGAACTGAGAACCACCTTTTTCTGAAGTCGGTTAAAAAATAAACACCGCAGAATTTTTATTATGAAGTATCGTCAACATTTGTTTGAGTACATAATAACCAAAAGTATTTGGGCGCACCAATAAACAAAAATAAAAGTGCCATGTCTGTTACTTCTGTGGTCTATGAATTTAACTTGTATTTGTAAGTACTTCGTCCGCCAGACGGCGCTAGTAATATTTTGCGAAGTATTGTAGAGGTGGGGCGCGGTGAAGAGGGAGCAAATGCTCGAGGTCATTTGGTGAGGGTACGACCTTAAAGACCAGGTTTCGTCAAGATGTTTTCCTTCGCCTTTTAATCAGTCATTCAGTCACCAAAAACAATTTTGATGTATTTACATTACTATAAAAACCACCAACGAAAATTATGATGTAAGTATTTACATTACTATAAAAACCACCAACGAAAATTATGATGTAAGTATTTACATTACTATAAAAACCACCAACGAAAATTCTCTCCCCTGTTCTCTCTAGCCTTGAAAACACTCAAATTGTAGTCCGACGGAAATACCGTTGCTGGCAAATTGTTCCAGTCCCTCGATGTACCCGGTATAAAACAGGAGGCGAAACACTTCATCCGAATCGCAAGGGTGGAAAGAAAGCAAGCAAGCTGTGGGGTATCCGCTTTGGTACATGGAGATAATGTAGTTAGGGAGGCTGATAGGTATAGTAAATTCTTTGCTCGGACAAGCCTATTATGTAGTTTATTACTTGGTTATGAAAAATGCGTCTCCCCTGTGTTAATTAAATATTCTTGATGAAGAGATTATTCTAGGATAGCGTTTCCTAGATTATAATATTGCCTGATTTGCGTAAACCTACATAGTCTTCAGTAAATAGTGTATTTCTCAAACCTTAGTGTGAAGAGTAAATTTACCTTTATTGTGTAGAAATTTATGTTATTTTTCCAAAAACTCTTATTTGTTCACATTTTTGACGAATATTTCGAAATATCAGATTACATGGGAATGGTGGCATAAATTAGTATTTTTTTTTTAATTATTTTAAACTAGCGCTTGACTGCAATCCCGCCTGATGGTAAGCAGTGATGCAATCGTTGATGGTAAAGCGCGCTAGTTTATTAAGCCCATTCACTTAAAAAACCTTAGTGAATAGGAAGGAAGACGGCAGTTGAGCGAGGTGGTGCAATGTTAGACCCAATAATACGACCACCAATGCTGCGCCAGAGCGAGATTGATGTGGAGACCCTCCACGACCAAACTCCCGGCACAACAACATTTGACGCATCGTACCCGGCACACATCACGACACAACTACTCAGACCCGCCCTCCATACGACTTCACCAGGCACCATACCTATTCATACTATTCATACATAAATATTTCGAAATATCAGATTACATGGGAATGGTGGCACGAATTAGTTTAAGTTAAAACTAGGTAGTTAAAATTAACAATCAAAATGTAAGCATATAATGTATGCTTATATAATTTTTACCGTAAATAAAAGTTGGTAGAAATAAAGTTTTTGATAACTCACCAAGAAACATCTGAAACAGCGCCGAAACAGCTATAGCCCCGGACAGCTCGCGCATCCTGCTCATCCAGACCTCCTGCTGCTCCTCATCCGACATGGCATCCAGCACCTCATCAGAAGGGCATTGCCACTGCGGCAGATTGAGGATGGCCAGCGTTGGCACCAGAAACGAGATGGTTCCGCCTTGCACGATGGGCAGGCGGCAGCCGAAGGTCGCTTGGAGCCAAGTTATCAGACCTAGAGGTAGAAATAAATAAACACAAAAGATTAATTACTATGACAAAGGTTTAAAAATCAGCAGCCTCCATGGCGTAGCGGTAGCGAGTGCAGCCGCTGCTCAAGGATGCGCGGGTTCGATCCCCGCGCAGTGCAAATATTTGTATGCACGCATGAATATGAATATTTGCACTGGTCTGGTTATGCCTCGGAAAGCATCTTAAGCTATTGGTCCCGGCTGCTATACGAACATGTAGTGGCAGTCGTTACGGCAACTGCAATGCTTCGATATCGCCTTCGGGTTGTGGAGGTCAGACGGCAGTCGCTTCACAGAAAATATCGAAGTTTAGCCAAAATCAGTAGTTAGGCTGGTAAAGCGAACCCCAGACACCAAAGCTGAAAAAAGCTTTCGATGCGACTAGGATTAACGCTGAGATGATGATGACACAGGCTAAAAACATATTTCCGATAAAAACAAATCATGTTTTAAAACAAGAGGTCGATGTTTCATATATTGTCTTGCCCAGGCCGCAAATTATAATGTGTGAAGTGTTGTATAGACAAGTTGCGTTAAAAAAAAAAGAAAGTAACACCTTTCTGCAATGACAATATTCCATACAACTCCATGTGCTAAAATTCATTCATCCGTCCCCCTACCCCTAAAGAGATTTTTTATCAGACCAGCCTATCCCACTGCTGGGCAAAGGCCTCACCCAGATCTTTTCAGAAACTGTTATCCCGCGCAATGTCGAACCAGCCCTCGCGATATGCTTCCAGATTGTCTCGCTATCTCTTTCTGGGCCATAGACTTCTAGTATATAGACGTGAAATACCTACAGAAAAAACGTGCCAGCGTTTGACATTTGTTCGAACATAATATGGCCGCCTCTTTCTAGGGCTGTCACTGTGTATTTGTTTCCAAAGATTTTAATATATTATTATTTTTTATTATTATATTTTTTTTAATATAGTCTGTCTGTTATATAATTATTTTAATTCTCTCGTTTTCTGTCGGCTTCTTAGATAAAGTACTTATTCATTTATTCATAACGTCACGTCTTTATCCCTTACGGGGTAGACAGAGCTTGAGGTTATAAGAACAAAAGCCACGTTTAGCGCGTTGGTAGGTGCATAGGCATAGATAGAAAATGGAATCAAAATAGTGATGGGTTGCTAACCTCATCGCTTAATGAAATGATTCTTAAACTTGGCCAATTCCCTCGACCGGTTTTTACAGTCTGCATGGGATGAGAAGCAGCATTAGAAAATTCATATTTTACATAATATGCACACATTTCCGCACCACCTATGATTAACTCATAAGTGGTGCGGAAATGTGTGTACTTGGCGCATTTTTATAACGTGGTTTCCCCCGTAGCTATACTCCACGATCTATTGTAATAAAGAAAGTTTGAATTTTGGCTAAGTCAAATGTCTATTTTGATTGGGTTACTAGATAAAAGGGTCCTCTCCCTCCCTCCTCTCAATTATGATCCTTGTTTGAGAGTATCTAAGTGTAATTATATTGTATAGACATTATTAAGTGCAAAAGGTGCAATAATAATAAAATACATTTATATTTTTTAAATATATTCGTTTATTAAACTACTAGCTTCCATAAGCAGGTTCGCCCGCCTTTAAAAGGTGATCTATGACGTCATTTGTATCCCGTCGTCATCATCATCATCATCTCAGCGCTTATCCCGGTTGCATCCGCGGCTTTCGCGTTGGAGCCCGGGGTCCGCTTTCCTGCACATTCTCCTTCATTTCGCACGATCTTTAGCATCCTGTGGTAAGAGCTTGTTGGCACGCATGTCATCTCTTACAACGTCAAGCCAGCACTTCTTTGGTCTAACCCACTTGTTCCGGCCCGGCGGAGGCGCCATGGCAAGACATTTGTTACCCACGTAACATGCCGCTTGCACAATGTTCTTGCATGTGGTAAACATGTATTATATGTTCTTCTTCTGTTTGAATCTATAAACAAAAGATAAAATCAATATCTACTATCAAAATAATTGAGTAGATAGATAATTAAATTATTTTTATTTAAAATATCATATTTCTTCCTTTAAAGTGACAAATTAAAAAAAATATTTTAAATAAAAATAAAACCGCCTTCAAAACACACCCAATAATAGATAATTGAAATCGGTGCTAAACCAAGTACATATGTTGGTCCCCGCTACACCCTGCGCATCTAACATATTGGCACCGACTTTGAAAGCTGTTTTATTTTTATTTAAAATAATTATTTTCTTCATTTTAAGCGAAATAGTTAAAATTCCCTATCTCAAAAACTACTGAACCGATTTTGATGAAACTTGCAGTATTCACTAAGTTGAACAATGTCTAATATATAAAAAAGAATACCGAAATCGGACTAATAGTTCCAGAGATATGCGGACACAAACATAAAAACATACATACATATTTACATACTACACTTATACAATTCGGCACATTTGTTCAAACGCTGATATAGACTAACATATCCGAAAACAAGGCATTTTTGAAAATATTACATACATAACAGTTCGAAATGAAAACCTCCTTTTTATGAAGTCGGTTAAAAAAAAATTTTGGACAACCCTAACATATGTCAGCAAATTACGTAAACAAATAAACATTTACAATAAAGAGAAACGTGCTTATATAGTGTAAATAAGTGTGTATTTAGTAATTTAACGACTAATAAGTAATCATGGTTCATTTTAGTTTGAAAATTAGAATGATAAATGGTGATTTAGCTAGAAAAGAGGTAACTAACCTATGAAACGTCAATTGAGCTTGATTTCTGTTGTTTCTGGCACCACACATAACAATACAGCACGCAGGCATATTAAGTAATAGTTTTGTCACACGGTACACTACAAATCCACTTTAAAATGTCTTGTATATTATCAAAAAAATTAATTTTCGTTAAGTTACGTATCCCGTTGACAGCACAACTACCACGAAATTGTAACCTAAGATGGCCGGCGTTGGCACGCTGCCAACAACTGTCAGTTCATTATAATAGTGTTACCATAATTCCGCAGTAACAAAAATATATTTGTCTCTTTTGCCAAATGCAAATGTACTGTTGAAAAAAAGAGACAAAATAATGTATTACGGTTTTGTACCCTAAATTACATATATATGTATAATGAAAAATTGTATAGTTTGACAACAGCATCTCCCTATATTTCTATCTCAATGTTCTGGGCAGACGACGGCGGCGCCATCTATCTTCGGCCACCCTTATAAGACAAGTTTTAAGTAATATTAAAAAGTAACAAATCATTTCCTGAATCTCTGAACTTTATTATACCCTTATTCATAACGTTGTAATTAGTGGTTAGCGAATGTTTAAGTTACATACATTTTTGACGTTTGCAAGTCACTTAACTTTAATAACCTTTTATGAATAAACCTCTTACACCCTTAAACGCTATTGTGTCTATTTATAAACGATGATTAAAGGTATGTGACGTGCAAACATCAAAAATGTATGGTTAAAAATTCGCTAATTACTACTTATGAATAAAGGGGTTTATGGTTTTCGTCTTTACGAGTATGTGCCCCAATCTGGCAAAATTCTGAATTCATTAGTTCACTAGGAGACAAATCAGTCTGGCTGAAATCACACTGATACTATCAATTAGAATCATTTGGAAGCAAATTGCTAATTCATTGCTACCTATGTTCGAAAAATCTGCCTGCTCAAAAACGTACCTAAATAACGCAATGAATATTGTTGAACTGTCAAAATGAAACCGATTGTTACTGATAGTGTGTTACATAATTACCCTGCTGTACTATATTTGAACTGTGACAAAAAATAAAGTAGCTATTATAGTAACAACAAAAATGTAGTTACAAGGTTACCTCGCTCGCAGCAGTGAAAGTAAACTCGCTTGCAGAATACAAAACGCTTGCAAGCAATCTATATCAACACATTTTAAGAACTGACTAGCACCCGGGGGTGTAACTCAGTGGTAGAGTGTCTGCTTCGCATGCTGAAAGTCCTGGGTTCAAATCCCAGCACCTCCAAAAATCGTTTTTAAATTCCAGTTTATATGAATGTAGGCTAATCGCATTGATAGCTTCTTAAAGCGTTAGAATTTTGATTAGGTATTAAAATATTTGATCATTTATTTGTACAGAACTCCTGTAACTCATTATAAACTCATCAAAACTTTCAGTATCCTCGAACAATGCTGCGCTGCATTGAGGCGCAAATTTTATTATACTTATTTTAATTTTCGCCCATAACTGTGAAAACTGAAAAGTTTCAGAACATTTCATTGAAACTCCGAAAATAAACCCGGCGGACTGTACGTCTACGCGTCTGTACCTACTGCAGAATGATTTTTTGTTCTGGATGGCATCTCATCATAAGACCTCTGTACGCTCGAAAGCGAAAGGGCGTGTCAGACTTTAACTAACTAAAACCCACTCGTATTCCTTCACTTGTCTGTAAGCCAGGGCTACGGTTTCTTTTTTAACCAACCCGCATCCCTGACCCAGGAGGCATCGGTCTTCATGAACCCCATCACGATGTGCTTATCTCTTTGAGGCGCGATGAAACACAACTCGCCGCCGACCGGGCGGCGAGCCCACTGCTCGCTGCCCGCAAGCCCGCGCCTGCGGTGGCCGGGAGTCCGACGTTGTCTCCCGACCAGGGCGTCTCCTGCAGATGTTTTTTTGTCCTTGAGTAATGTTTTTTTTATTATACTAACTCTTCGTACGCGAGCCTAGTTGTGAGATAGTTATAACTTCAGAGCAAGCAACTTGCAAACTACACGTTGCTATTACTTCTGTCGCAGGCGTTCTAACAGTTACCTTTTTCGGCACAATCGGAAAATTGGAGCAGCTCCCAAATTGCGTAACACACTATTAATATCAATTGGAATCATTTTAAAGCATATTGTTAATACATTTCTCCATATTTTCGAAAAATATGTCAGCTCAACAACGTAAATAGCGCAATAAATAAATATATACGGACAAATAACACAGATTGAGCTAGCCCCAAAGTAAGTTCGAGACTTGTGTTATGGGATACATATATAGATAAACATCCAAGACCCAGGCCAATCAGGAAAAGATCGTTTTTAATCATGACCCGCCCGGGATCGAACCCAGGGCCTCTACGTCGCAGGCAAGCGTGTTGACCGCTGCGCCACGGAGGACGTCGAATGTATGTTATTGAATTGTCAAAATGAAACCTGTTGCTACTGATAGATATTATGTTACGAATTGACCCAGCAGGAATTAGATAAATTTTTGCATGTCGTTATTTCTGTCGCAAATAAATATATATATGAGTCCAAATTTGATGTGTAGCTTATTTACTGCCACACACGACTACACAGCTTTTCCAGTCTCACTGACCTGGCATTGTATAGATTTTTCGTCGTTCAATTAGATGTGAAATTATACTGATTATGTATAGCTTAATAACTGTGCCTAGAATCTTTAACATTAAAAAGACTAGATAAAACCTACTGTTTAATATTCTATAGTCGTGGAGAAGTAAGATGAAATGAAACGTATTCAATTTCACTCTGATTGAACACCATTTGTCTCGGCGCGCGGCGGGGAAATATGCAAGTGAACATAGATACTTCAATTAGAGTGTATTGAAATGTTAATATCCCCGTTTTGTTCTGAATGTATGACATATACATAATTATATATATCGAAATAATCAAGAGGTATTATGTAAATATGTATGTGTGTGGTATCCAGCTGCAACCTTAGACCCTTACACACCGCTTTTCTTTTGTTGGGATGGGAAATCGTCAAATGACTTCTCCCGCTCTGGGCGGAGCGGAAGGGCGTGTCAGACTTTTACTGACTAAAACCCATCTGTGTTTCTTCACATCCCTGTGCGACGACCAGGGCCACGGTTTATTTTTTAACCAACCCGCAACCCCGACCCAGGATGCATCGGTCTTCGTGGACCCCGTCAAGGTGTGCTGACATCTCTTTGAGGCGCGCATAAAACACGACGCGCCGTAGACATGGGCCAGGACCAGCCTTACCGGGCGGCGAGCTGTCCACTGCTCACTGGCTGGGAGTTCGTCTCTCGACCAGGGCGTCTCCTGCGGCGGCTAGTGGCGTGAGGGCGCTGGGATTCCCGCTGCCTCACGCGCTCCGCCTACTCCTTTGCCAGCATCACTGCTTCGCAGAAGAAGGTGACGGCTTGCCATACACTCTCGCTCCGGACCAGGGCTTGGACCAGGGTCGGATGCGAGAGATCGCCGCCGATTGCCTCTACCCAAGCCGGGCAGACCTCCACCGTGTCCTCAGGGCGATCCACACAATGGTGACACCCTGGCGTTTTCTCCCGCCTTATACGGAACAGGAACCTCTCGAAACAACCGTGTCCGGTGAGGACCTGCCTCAGGCGGAAGGTGAGGGCGCCGTGGCACCTTTCTAGCCACTCCTCAAAGAGGGGACTTACCGCCGCTATTGTGGCGTGCCCAACCCAACCCTTAGACCCCCCTTAGACTGTAACAAAGTTAAGAAGGGGCTTGGTACACAATGATAATAATATGGAATTAATACGCAGCCGTACAGTTTTACGGATGCGTCCATACCATCACATCGCATACAAAATCGTTGTTTCCTATAGACAAAAGCTGAACAGATAAATAAACATGGTTAGTGACTAACAGAGACACGGACAGGCCTTTGATATGCGTCAACGACTCAGAACACGATAACAAAAAATTGCCTCTGAAATTACACAATACAGTCATTCCGGGGAAAACATTTTGACTCGTCCCAGGTACGGTCAACAACAGAATTCTGTTATTGTAGATTTGACATTTTTTATAAGGGTTAATCGACTTTTGTTGCTGATTGTACCTTTTTTATATAAATTATAAACTAGTTCTTAACCGCATTCCCGCCTGATGGCAAGCAGTGATGCAATCGTTGATGGTAAAATACGTTAGTTTATTAAGAGCCTCTTCACTCTAGCCTTGATAACACTTAAATTGTAATCCGACGGAAACATCGCCCCTGGTAAATTGTTCCAGTCCATCGATGTACGCGGTATAAAAGAGGAGGCGAAAAGCTTCGTCCGGATCGTAGTGGTGTGTCAACAACTTAAGGGTGGGTACTCGTCGTACGACGGGTCGTCCGATGGTGGAACGGAGATGGGGGAATTAAATCATACAATATCTGAACACTTTTGGAAGCCCTTTGTCAAACCCAATTTGTTCAAACACGGAAACGCTAATACTACTCATAGCAAATAAACTATAATAGTCACACTCACAGCTAAACAAACCTTCGTTATTTGTTCCTTGTTGTAAAAGTACAGCGACGATATAATGGGTTTATGGCCCCATAATATACCTACAGACAGTTGCTAAACTTTATATGCACCTGTTATCTTTCTTATCGTTGTTTTATCAGTAATAATTATATTAATTCCAAGAGCAAGATGAATGTGTCTTTACATCAGAAAACTGCCCAACTCGCGCACCAAGCGTTCCGTACCATTATCTACAGGACACAGGTACAAAAGTACTGATTTTCTTTTTTTGTTATAGCCATTGATATAATATTAAACTAAGGTAGATAAATCACTAGCGATCAATAGCAGTCACTCTCGATACTCTCGTTCCGGCCGCGCGTGTGTGCTTGGGGGCCATCCATAAAGTACGTCACACGAATTTCATGATTTTTTGAGCCCCCCCTCCGTCCTTGTCACAGGTGTTCACATTTCTGAGACCCCCCCCCCCCCAATGTGACGTCACATGTTTTGCAATTTCACATCGAAAAATTATTAAATTAAAACAGCAGGTCCGAATTTAGTTTTATTTCCATTTAAATAAAGTATTTTTTTTCTGAAATCAACATTATATCAATTATTTGAAACAATAACAAAGCAATAAACTATTGAATATAAAGAAAAGAAAGAAACCCAAAGGGCTCGATCGGCGAGTGTCACTAAAGCGAGTATGATCTCGTAAAGAAAACAATTTAAACCGTATTGTCCCAAAGATAGAGTTGGAAATATTTTTTAGTTTATAATTAATATTTCAAATAACGCGATTATTACCTCTAGCTATATTAGATTTTGAAATGTGATGTCACGAAACATAGTACCCCACCCACCCCTTGTCACACCATGTCACACTTTGTCGACATCCCCCTCCCCCCTTTATGTGTGACGTACTTTATGGATGACCCCTTGGTGGCTAAGAAAATCTTTTCCGCATTCAAAATGACGTTTTGTGTAATGCGTAAATGGACGAATTATTGTTAAATTAAACGAACTTACCTTAAGTGAAGTTCTATTTCAATTTTACGAATTTCACCATCATGGAAAACTATGCAGCAATACGGTATATTGTGCTTAACTTCACAACATAAAAAGCAATTCAAAACTCTTGAACGCACCCATAGGTGTCATGTATGTAAGTCACTCCTCTATATTCACTAGTAGTTTAGAGCCAGCACGAACAACCTTAAACCAAAGCATTGAAGGGCAGTATTTGTACATAATACACAGGGGTTTGGGAGGGTTGTTCCATGATGGTGAAATTCGTAAAATTGAAATAGAACTTCACTTAAGGTAAGTTCGTTTAATTTAACAATTTTACTCTTTCACCATCATGGAAAACTATGCAGATGTTCAGAGTTAAGGTTGTGAGTGGAATGAAGAATCATAAATCCAATTTGTGAAATATCAATTTTTATTAATTTGACAATTAAATATTTATTAAACAATCAACTTTTGTTAAACATTTTGTATATAACCCAGAGGGTTGCATAACTAAAGTAACTTAGATTCTACGTTTTAATTCCACTTAATGTAACTTAACAAGTCCCTTTTTTAATTATTTAAGTAAGGTCTTATACGAATAGAGATAAAATCAATTCTTAATGATTATTAAGGATAACATTGGAAAAAACATTTGTTTGGGACAGGGGTCTGTTATAATACTTGGCGAAAACGG
The DNA here is from genome assembly GCA_017933935.1 of Sesamia nonagrioides. Taxonomy (NCBI): domain Eukaryota; kingdom Metazoa; phylum Arthropoda; class Insecta; order Lepidoptera; family Noctuidae; genus Sesamia; species Sesamia nonagrioides. The sequence goes on along the minus strand of JADWQK010000743.1, from coordinate 704,797 downwards.
TGGAGTTTTCCTTCCATCCCGCACATTTCCTTATAGCATCTACGGTCATACCAGCCCTGAGGGCTGCGGATGTTGAAGCGTGACGAGTGCTATGAGATGAGAAGATGTCTGTGTCGATGCCAGCTTCTTTTAGGGTACTTTTGATCCATCGTCCTATACTTTGGGTTGAAGCATTTTTATAAGGTTTTTTATAGGTAAGTATTAATTCTTGTAAGTCATTTCTATAATTTTTTGTCAATTCGAGGTATGACTGGATAGTCTTAACCGGACAAATCTCTGGTTTATTATTATAGTAGGGTAAATTTAAAATAGGCTGATCAGTCCCATGCCTTGAAGTTTTTATTATGTCTGTGATATTAATAAGTATTCCTATATTATTGTGGGATATATTGTTAATTTTAATAAGTGACAATGTTTGGATCCTATGTCCAGTAGTAAGGGCAAGTAGTGTTACAAGTTTTTGTGTTAATTTTTTAATTCCGATTAATTCATTTGGGAACCAGCTAGACAACAAATTTAGGACAATTCCTGGGTCCCATGTTGTATCATATTTGGGTTTTTGGGGTTTGAGTTTGAAAACTCCCTTAAAAAACCTTTTTAGTCGGTCATCTGTACCTACTCTTGGACCTATCAACAATGATAAGGCCGACCTGAAGGTATTCAATGTGCCATATGAGGCTCCTTCATTGAACCGCTTTGTTAAGAAGTTTATTATGTATGGCACCGAGCCTACGTATGGGTCTAGATTATGATTGTTGCAGAAGTTCCACCATGAACACAAACCGGTGTTATACTGTTTGATGGTATTGGCTGATAAGGAGGCTATCATTATATCAAGTGACGATTGTGGCACTCCTCTTTTCTTTTGTGCTTCGCGGAGAGCTGCCCTGCAGCCAGGGTAAGTGTTCGGTATAATGGGTGGTAGTCCCTGGAATGGGATGATAAAAGTGTTTTAGAAGGTTTAAATAATATTGGTTGGGTTACTAAAAGAGACGTAAATATAGGAAACCATGGTTGTGTTGTCCAATAGGGAATGACTAACACACCAGTTGCTTTATCATTTTTAATTTTTTGTAGAACTCTAAGTATCAGACTAAATGGTGGAAATGCATAAAATTTATAGTTTGACCATTTAATTGTAAATGCGTCAATAGCGAATGCATCGGGGTCTTTTTTCCAACTAACGAATTTTTTACATTTATTGTTGGATCTTGATGCAAATAAGTCTATGTCCGGATTTCCAAATTGAAGTACAATTTGTTGGAATGCTGAATTGGACAGTTCCCATTCAATGTCAGATTTTCTTGATTCATAGTCTGCTTCTACATTATCCTTTGTATTTATGTATGATGCAAACAAAAAAATATTTCTGACTTCGCACCATTGCCATATGTTACGCGTAATGCTATTTAGATATGGATATTGTACCCCCCCCATTCTATTTATATAAGAAATTGCAGTTGTGTTATCAATTCTGATAAGAATTTCGCAATTTTCCTTATTGTGGGCTAAGCATTTTAGTCCAAAAAAGGCTGCCTTTAATTCTAAATAATTAATATGATATTTTTGTTCATCTATGTTCCATTTTCCTGACACTTTTTCGATATTAGAGACTGCCCCCCAACCAGACAGTGAGGCGTCCGTGAATAATTCAAGGCTATAGTTTTGTTGTCTAATAGGATTGTTTGAATTACTTAATTTTGTAATCCACCAATCAAATTCACAGTATATATCTTTTGGGATTTTCATTGATGTTTCATAATTGTCGTTGTGAGCTTGAAGAGCCAAAAATTTTTGTCGTTCTAACAATTTTGTGTATAGAAGTCCATATTTTACACCTGGGCAGGCAGAGTTTAGTAGTCCTAAAAGTTGAGCGAACTCTCTTATTTTACATTCTTTTTTAGATTTGAGTGATAGTATATTACTTTTGATGTTATCAGCTTTTTGGGAGGGGAGAGATAAAGTCATATCTTGTGAATTTAACATGAATCCTAGGTATTTACAATATTTCTGTGGTTTAAGACAACTTTTTTCTTTGTTTATAACAAATCCTAAGGATTGTAATAATTCAGAGATTGTATGCACGTTTTTATAGCAAGAATCATAGCTATTATCTATACAGATAATATCATCAAGATATATAGATATGATAATATTTTGTTTTCTCAAATAAGACACCACTGGTTTTAGTATTTTTGTGAATACATATGGTGCAGTACAAAGTCCATAAGGAAGGGCATTAAATTCAAAAATTTTATCATTAAATTTAAATCTTAAAAATTTTTTGCTTTCATTTGACATTTTGACAGAGAAATAGGCTTCTTTAAGGTCTATAGTAGCCATGAAACAGTCATGGTACATTAGTTTACAAACAGTACGAATATCTTCTAACTTAAAGTGATGTGTGTCTATAAATTGGTTAAGGCTTTTTAAATTTAATATAAGTCGAAATGTACCATTTGGTTTGGGTGCAAGAAAAATTGGGGATAAATATTGATCTTCATGGTGTGCGCACTCAGAGATCACCCCTAATTTTAATAATTTTGTAATTTCTGTATTCAAGTCGAAGTACTCCTTTTTTGATATAGAACCTTTATTTTGGAGTTCGCTTCGAGAAGGTATGATATTTGTAAATGGTATGTGATAACCTTTTATCCATGACAGAATTGTTTTGTCATTAGTCAATGATTGCCAGTTTGAATAAAATTGGCTTAGACGCCCTGAATGTACCTCATTTAGCGGCGATGTGGTTTCCCTCGTTGTGACTGTTTGTGTCTGGGATTCTGGTAGTTCTTAGGCCCGCCCTTGTACTTGTTGTCCTTCGTCGGAGGTCTTCGAAGTGGCGGGCCTTTCCAGTTTAAATTTCTTGAAGGTGGTGTAAATTGAGGTTTTGTCCTATAATCTTGTTTTTGTTGTTTTATTGTAATGCTTGTTCTTTCCATAGTTTTTGCAGTCTTTAACTTCTCAGCGAAGTTTTCCCCGAACAGGTAGCTATCTGTTTGTACTCCTGAAATGGCTTGTTTGACATAAGGCTGGACTGATGTTAAGATAAAGTGTCTCCTCGTAAGTGAATCATAGTGGTTCATGTTGCAAAGTAGTTTAGCAGCATCATTTATGCTTTCAATTAGCTTTAGGCTGTTGATATTCCCCTTCATTATGTCTGTTAGGGTCATGCCGAGGCATGATAATACTTTGCCTGTCAGATTTTGACGGTACATGAACTTACTATCACGTTTTGCAACAGTTTCTGATACAGCTGCTTGGATTTCTGTGTTCAGCTTTGGGGCAATTGCCATTGCAAAGTTAGCTGGGGCAGGATATTTGTTTATGATTTTTTCAAGGTTTTCTTTTTTAATTCCTGTTTTTATAATATTAGTCCATCTGTCCGCTACCTCCTGTTTGATATTTTCCCCCTTTAAGTCTGTGCTCGTTCCTTCTACCCCAAGCGCTGCAAGAAATTCCTCTGGGAGGATTTCTACTACTGAGGATTCTGTAATGTAATACAAAAACAAAAGTCAGTTTATTCATCACTTGCTTGCAAGATTGCAACATTCCATTGTTATGTATGGATTGCATCAGGTGAAAGTTGGCATTGGTCTCCGTCTGCCCTCTAGTGACAGCTCTATAAAATTTGGACCATGACAATCTGATTGGTGAAAGAGTGGTTATTTGTTTTGTAAACGACTATGTACCACTGAGTCTTTTTAGACAAGTCCTGTTTGCCCTCTTGTGACAACTCTATAATAAGTATGTAATTTGGACATCACCAATACATAGATTTGTAGAAAGAAGAAGACAAGCTAGCAACCTTAAGTACGAACCTGTTTCGTTCTGGTTGTCCACCATTTGTATTTCGTCATCTTCCTGAAGTGGTGGAATCGGGGGTGTTGTACTTCGTGAGTTATTTTCGTTTAATTTATCCTTTTCTTTACTTAACTTCTTTTCGAGCTTTTTAATTTTTCTCTGGATTTCATTTTCCCGATCTTGATGTTTTCGTTTTCCCATTATTAACGACAAGATAGTTCAACAAGAATTCGAAAAAATAACGCACATGAAAGTTCTACACCTCTAAGTAGTTTATGATTTAGAAAGCGGAAACGGATACGGAACGTTTCTTTTTTTTTTTTTTTTTTTTATATATAGATATACTTTTATTTAGACACTTGATAGTTGGGTATAATACTCGCGGGTTTGCACCTTTACATTCGTCGATATTTTAATGAACGGATTTTCATTATATACACGAATGGATTATTTGCAGATAACCTCAAATTGTAATTATTGTCAATAGTAATTTATTGTAAGAGATTACCAAAGTTAATAATTTAAATGACGCTTATGTTACGAACCTTTACTTAGAGTAATAATTACTTACGTACTTAAGGCTGGACAGATCAAACCTTTATGGATCCTAATCAATGTTAGTGTAAATAATGCGGTACAAACATCGTCTATTTTGTCCTTGTTGGGCTGAACTTGTATTTCCACAAACATTTTCTTGGGTTTCCACTTTCTTTGACACGAACACATTATAGATATTATGAGAAATATGATAAATTTAGGTTTTTTGAAGAAAATCAGTGAAGTTGTTTTGGCACAAAAAACCATAGTGAATATAGAGGAGTGACTTACATACATGACACCTATGGGTGCGTTCAAGAGTTTTGAATTGCTTTTTATGTTGTGAAGTTAAGCACAATATACCGTATTGCTGCATAGTTTTCCATGATGGTGAAAGAGTAAAATTTTAGAAAAGCCAACAAAACTCATGAAATCACATATCATAAGTAATTATTCCAAAATATTTAGATAAATAATATAGTTTCAATTATTTTGTCAAACATTCTTACAAATGATGCTTAGGTTGCCATAGTAAGTAAAAAAAGAAAGAGCTAATTGGATTTGTTGCGAGTGTGATAAAGACGCGAACGCATTAGACATAGATTAGTTGCACAGAAGCGATAATGTTTATGGTGACTTTTATACCTACAATTATTATAGTTCTGTTTATTATTATTTATGAACATCTTATTGCAACAGTTAAATAAAACATTGATAAAATTACGTGTTTATTTTGCGTTGCTAAGTAATAGAGGCAAATGACATGAAATTATTAAATGGGAAAGTGTGAGTCGATATTAAATGAACATGAAGTATATGTATAATAATATAAATAAATATTTCCTATGCTCACACCAATTAGTTTTGTAATACTTGATTAAAATGTATTTAATATTTTGTGACTGTGATTTAAGGAAACCTAATGCAGTAAAATAAACAATTATAAACCATAGTAATTAGTGAAATTAATTCGGTATAATCTATATTTACTATATTTCAAATCTTATTTTAATTTTTTAAATGTAAATCATTATGCAAACATTCTGTATATATTTCTATATACTAGGCTAATTGGTGTGAGTGTAGGAAATATTTATTTATATTATTGTATACTTCATGTTCATTTAATATCGACTCACACTTTCCCATTTAATTTCATGTCATTTGACTCTATTACTTAGCAACGCAAAATAAACTAGTAATTTTATCAATGTTTTACTTAACTGCTGCAATAAGATGTTCATAAATTGTAACTAAGGACACAGGCGCGAAAATAAAGTGAAACAGAACTATAATTATAGGTATAAAAGTCACCATAAACATTATCGCTTCTGTGCAACTAATGTATGTCAAATGCATTCGCGTCTTTATCCAATTAGTTCTCTCTTTTTTACTTACAATGGCCGCCTAAGCATTAGCAGTAACAATGTTTGACAAAATAATTGAAACTATATTATTTATCTAAATATTTTGGAATACTTACTTATGATATGTGATTCCATGACTTTTGTTGGCTTTTCTAAAATAATTCGTGCATTTACGCATTACACGAAACGCCATTTTGAATGCGGAATAGATTTTCTTAGCCACCAAGGACACACGCGCGTACGGAACGAGATTATCGAGTGACTAAAGCGAGATATTGGACTTACCTTCTTTTGTACGCTTCATTTTCAGTGCGCTAGTGACTTATCTACCTTAGTTTAATATTATATCAATGGTTACCGTTAACTCTGTTATATTTCCTATCTGCAAGATTGCGCCCCATCTCACTCACACTGTGTGTTTCACCAACGTGTGATATGCACGTAGAATAAAAAATTTGCATGTGTGCTGCTGCTCCGATCGGCACATTTATTTCGGTTCGTTTGTTAGAACATATCATATCTCATCATCATCATCATCTCAGCGTTAATCCCAGTCGCATCCGAAGCCTTTACCAGCTTTATAATCTGGGGTCCGCTTTACCAGTCTTAACTGCTTATTTGGCTAAACTTAGATATTTTCCGTGAAGCGACTGCCGTCTGACCTCCACAACCCGAAGGCGATATCGAAGCATTACAGTTAGACCAATTGTTGGGCTTTTGAGGGCTCCAACAACCCGTAACGGCTGCCACTAGATGTTCGTATGGCAACCGGGACCAACGGCTTAATGTGCTTTCCGAGGCACGACCAAGCCAGTGCAAATATTCATATTCATGCATACAAATATTTGCACTGTGCGGGGATTGAACCCGCACCTCCTTGCGCAGCGGCCGCGTTCGCTACCGCTACGCCACGGAAGCTGTCAAAGAACATATCATATCTGTTTATTATTTTATCAATGGTTACAGCGGTAACAGTACCTCGTCTGAAAATTCTACCAACTGCTTTTTTTATAAAGGACCGAGACAATTTTTTTTTTTTTTAACTCAGCGCATCCAGATCTATATGATTATCTATAGTGGTGAGGGTTTTGAGCAACTTCGGGCACATACATACAGACAGACATACAAACATACGCACTTTATAGGGATGGATTATAAACTGGTGCTTGACCGCAAACCTGACTGATGATATGCAGTGATGCAGTCGTTGATGGTAAAGCGCACTAGTCTATTAAGAGGCTTTTCATATAATCTAGCCTTGAAGGCACTCAAATTGTAGTCCGACGGAAACACCGCAGGTGACATATTGTTCCAGTCCCTCGATGTACTTGGTATAAAAGAAGAGGCAAAACGCTTCGTTCAGATCGTTGTGGTGTCAACAACGTAAAGGTGGAAACTCGCAGTACGACGGGTCGTCTGATGATGGAACGGAGATTGAGGAATTTAATTATGCAATTCCCTAGCACACTCCAATCTGCATCCTATAGAACACCGACAGGCTGGCTACTCTTCACCTGTGCTCCAGGCTTTGAGGACCGTTTTGAGCTAAATCTGGGTCGCCAATTAGCCTCTTCGCACGTTTCTCCACTGAATCCAAAGTAGCCAAGTGGAATTTTCCAGTACCAACTCAAATGTGGCTACAGTACTTCCCACACGAACGGAGCTTCGCTTTGTCTCGCTCTCGGAACTGTCTAAATATCACGGTTTATGTGATACAGTCTGGTGACATACAGAATTGTTGGACACCGCAGACTCCACTGGGAGTCTTAATAAAAACGAACACTTTACTATATATTTGTCTGTTAGTATAAGGATCCTATTCTGTTAGTAAGTATTATTGGACCTAAAAAACTAAAAATTATGATCTATCTTCGTGTTTCCAAATTAGCATGAATGTGTATTGGCGGCTCACGGACAAGCTAGAATATTAGCTCTAACAAGAAAGAAGCGCATGCTTTTGACAGTAATCTGTACCTACATCTCAGCTTCCTGAGGAATCAGCCTGCCTGTAGAGATGCTTGAGATCCCTGATCCTATGAGTAATGTTTGTTTAGTGTGTGTTAAAATGAAAAAAGAAGTAAAATGTACATACCAGTAACGAATATCATGGTGGATATGATGTTGGACCGGTCGGGATCAGTCTCCGCCATGCACAGCGCGGGACAGAGGATGAACGGGATCGCCACTATGGCGCCAATCATCGTCAGATAGTGCTAAAAATAGAAGAAGACATTATGCTAGCAGGACTTATCTAACACTAGCTCCTTGCCGCGGCTTCGCCCGCGTGGTGGTCAGAAACAATCCGACAGGAATGTGCTATCAGGACAAAAAGCCTATGTCGTTCTCTAGGAATGGAATCATCTCTAATTATCTCCTTGCAAAATTTTATCAAAATCGGTTCAAAGGTTTCGGTGTGAATAAGTTAACATAGATAGTTATTTTTTTTTTTTTTATATTAGATATTATGGATTATTTAAATATTCTTGCACTAAGTCATCCATCATCATCTCAGCGTTAATCCCAGTCGCATCCGAAGCCTATTTAGCTTTGCAGTCTGAGGTCCGCTTTACCAGTCCAACTGCTGATATCGCTAAACTTCGACATTTTCCGTGAAGCGACTGCCGTCTGACCTCCACAACCCGAAGGCGACATCGAAGCATTGCAGTTAGACCACTTGTTGGACTTTTGAGGGCTCCAACAACCCGTAACGACCGCCACTAGATGTTCGTATGGCAACCGGGACCAACGGCTTAACGTGCTTTCCGAGGCACGACCAGACCAGTGCAAATATTCATGCATACAGTGCAAGTAGCACTGTGCGGGGATCGAACCCGCGCCACCTTGCGCAGCGGCCGCGTCCGCTACCGCTACGCCACGGAGGCTGTCATATTCTTGCACTAAGTATTTAATATTATCCTGTACCTATAATAAATGCGAGCGATTCACTAAGCCGTGTGCAGCACTTCATAGTTACAATGGCGAACAACTTTGGGGTACAATGGCGCCGATTGCAGTTTTTTTTTTTTTTACTTTTGGCCCACACTAGGAATTTCCCCTGTATCGTGGGTGCGTTTACAAACACTCTCATACACAAACAGCCAGACCCGGAACAACTACTTGTAGGTCATATGAATACCGATTTGTTCCGTGCGGGAATCGAACCCGCGACACGCAGCGCAGCAGTATTTTCATTGATTTTACTTAAAACCTGAAACTATGCATTATTCAGTGAATATTAATTACGTTTTACCGTTAACATACCTCCTAAATTATAATGAAAAACACAAAGCTCATAACGAATACCTAAGGCAAAACGTATAGAAGTACATTTACCTAAGTTACAATTAACTTTTTATGATATAACAGAGGACCCCAACAAGAACCCCTCTAACTCCTCACGTTTAATTTTAAGGAAAAGTGCCCATCTTACGTAAACTTGTCGACCTGCCCACGTCAGGTAATTTAATGGGTGAGCAGGGCCAGCCGCGGGCGGTCCTGTCCGCTACAAACACGGACAGGCCTCATTAAGCCCTTGTCTTCATCAGATCCAGATATACATTTTTAAGTAAACTTTGCTCACATTACAAATTACTCCAGTATCGTGAGATCGTGACTCAAGCTTTTAAACTCACATACGTTAACATCCAGACCCAATACATATACAGAGTAGTGCTAAAAATACCTACGTCAATAAATGAAAGCACGAACAATGCTGGTTCATAGGAATAATCCTAAACCATAGAAAAAAAACTTGCACCAAAAATAAAAAAAAAATGAAAATTTCAAACAAACTAAATCGCATAAAATTTCAAACGAAATAGAACATCCTTTAAAAATATTGGTTCACTGACCTCCGATCGGTGACAGCGCGATTCTGTATCGACTTGCTTTTTTCGCGCCATTATTATTAAAGTTATGTACTGCTGGATGCGGCGATCATCAGCCTGTAAGCGCTTCCTTATCAACATGTACATCATGTAGAAAATGTGCAAAATGAAAAATAATTTCCTGTGACTAAACTAATGGGTATATTTATATGATTTTTTATGGGTAGACTGAGAATGTGTTGAGGTACACGATGTTTAATTTATTGTCGTATTGTCAGCACCACTCTGTATATTTTTAAGTAAACTTTGCTCACATTACAAATTACTCCTGTATAGTGACTCAAACGTTTAAACTCACATACGTTAATAGCCAGACCCAATACATATATGACACGCAGCGCAAGAGTCAGTCGGTCAGCCACTAGTCCAACCGTGTCCGACACGGTTGGACTCACAATAGGTTGGACTAGTGGCTGACACCGCGACACGGCGCGCGGCGTGTCGTCACCCTCGACGGGTAACTACGATCACACTCTAACTTACTTCGTAATACGAAGTTACTTCGAACATCTAAAAGTTGAGATCAATTCGACTTTAGTTTAGAATTTGAAGATTATATCGACGCTTGAAAGGCAATCATATCTAAGCGACAAAAAATCGTAAATTGAGTTATATACACCAAACGACGCAGGAAAATCTGGCGGTTCGAATGGTGTATATAACTGAATTTACGAATTTTTGTCGCTTAGATATGATTGCCTTTCAAGCGTCGATATGAAGGTTCTTTAATGCAAAGAGGATTCAGCAATTAACGAGAAGGCTGAAGGAACTTTATACAACGATTTGATAAATATTCTTAGAGATTTAAACCATCATCCATATCACCAGTACGATGTAGAAAAGAATAACTTAGTTGTTCAGAATGTAGGTGGCAAGTATAAAATTTAGGGTTGAATCATCCCCGACTGTTTTGTCTTACAACCTACACAAGTGCTTGTGTGGTTTGTAATAAAATCTACATGAAACATTAAGTGTTTGTGTGTGTGGGGCAAATAGACACAAATGATCCTGTATTAGTCCTCCCCCCTAATCGGCGAACACATATTTGTCAAATGATTGCGACTAGTTGGGATCGTTTGGACCGAACGCACCAATGGGCGGGCCGAACGAACCCAACTGATCCCAACTAGTCGCAATCATTTGACAAAAATGTGTTCGCCGATTAGGGGGCTGGTTTATACTTTGATTAGTAATTGGGTTGTATCCTAAAAAATAATGTAATGTCCATCAGATAGGTTTATAAAAAATATTGAACACGTATTTTTTATTTTTTCTTTTATTCAAATACTTAGGAAGATATATTGATTTGAAATGTCGCATGACGTCACGTCGTGGTACAAAATACCATCGCGTGACGTTATTAGCCCGTAACTTATACACACTCCGTAATTTATACGCTATGTTTTTTTTTATTATCTATAAGACGGACTAATTATTTTTTTGATTTTCATACCTTGGATACATCTCTTGGAAGTTCATACAAGTTCTGCGAGATTTCCAGGGGAGCACCTGCCCCCACCTGCATGGGTATGCCCATAATTCCTACGTATTTAAATGTTTGCTCATGTGATTTTTAATTGCGTCAAAAGAAAACTAACGAGAAATTGAATTATTTTCTGGTACTTACCAACTAGTAGTACGCACCTGTAAAGCCATGAAGATGCACAGGTACCAGGGCGGTACGTCATCGATGCCGTATGTGACAATGCCTTTTCTCTCGCCATCCTGAACTCCATCTCCTTCAGGTACCTGTGGTAACATAATTATAATTAACGCTTTGACGCTAAGTACTGTTTTTTTTATCCATCCATACTAATATTATAAATGCGAAAGTAACTGTCTGTCTGTCTGTTACGCTGGCACTGACAATCTTTAGACACTGAGAAAGAACATAGGCTACCTATTATCCCGGAAAAATTTGATATTCCTGAGGGAAATCTAAAAAGCGCGATATAACCGAACTCCACGCGAGCGAAGCCGCGGGCGGAAAGCTAGTATTTTTTTTGGGACAAAGCTCGCCACACTGTTCCCAACCCACTGCAACTCCTGAAAGCCAGAATCAACAGTGGAGACCGCCAGAAAAACGCAGAGCAATGAAGCTCGACGAGTCCCGGAGAAACGATTCAACTATCTTGGGTCCCGCAACGAAATTAATCAGAAAAGAATAGCGGAGGAGTAAGAAAAAAGATATTTTTTCCACTTCCCTCCATAATAAGCAGGAGACAGAACAGAACTAGGCCAATCGGCACAAAGGGACACTATTGCAACTGGGAGAAGCCCAGATTGCCAAGCACCACGGAATAAAATTTGATTGAGTTAATGGGTCCTAAGTAGGTATGTGCTGTTACATTACAATTGATTCCAATAATAGGTATGGCAAAAGCGCCTGAACGCACGGAAATTAGTTCTAGTTTCTACAAGGTCTGTATAATAAACAACTCCGGATGTAACTTGTACACTATTCAACATAATATTGCGTTCATTCTGCCTAAGAATACACTCCCACAAGATGTGATGTGCGGACTGTCAAATTCACAGTTCGATGTAGAACATTGACACAAAGGCGAAGGAACAAGTTTAAAAGAATACAGTTTACTTTTAAAGTTGCCATGACTTGTGAGAAATTGGGCAACGCAGTGGTCAACCTTCAGCCATGTCTTAGCCAGCCGATCGCCAACGGATGGAAAGAACAGATGGAGGTGCCGGCCCTTGATTGAATTATCCCACCTACTTTGCCATTCGGATAAGAGGTCCTCCCAGACGTCAGTTTGAGGTTTAAATAATCTAGAAATTCTATTGAGGTCGCGTTGTGTAACAAAGTTAGTGTCCATGGCCTCCCCCCTCGCGGAGTAGTACATTGAAGCACGTCGCTGTACTTCAAGATCGACTAGAAGTACACCTGCCAGAACGGGTAAGGCTTCAGTACTGACTGTTCTATACGCCTTGCATAAAAATATCAATGCCAAACGTTGGCTATGAAGCAGTTTACGTCGCGCCGCCCCTATGCTGGCCCTATCGGCCCAAACAGGTGCACCGTAGCACATACATCCTAAGTAGGTAGCTCCATATATAGTTTTTAAAGGTAGGAATGATAGTCCCCAAGTTGCTTTGGATATTCTAGTTAGGGCATAAAAGTTCCTTTTAGCTTTTTCGCCAACAATTTTTTTTAAGTTCGATAAATGAAAAATTCCTTTCTAAGACCATACCAAGGTAGCATACGGATTGCTGTTTTTTGACGGGAACGCTATTAATAGTAGGCAATGATTTAAGATTACCTTTTAGTAGAAGTAGATAGGTTTTATGCGGCGCAAACGCTAGGCGGTTACGATCACCCCACTGACTTGAGATATTAGATTTAGGCAAGTATTGGCCAAGTTCTCAAGTCCAGCTCGGGTATTTGACTGAATGAGCAGTAGGCCATCGTCCGCGTAACCAGTAAGTGAACAGCCGCAAGGAAGCGGGATCGCGAGGAAATCATCAAAACCCAAATTTCATAAATAAGGACCGACAACTGAACCTACTGAAAGCTAGTATATTATAAACTAGCGCTTGACCGCAATCCCGCCTGATGATAAGCAGTGACACAATCGTAGATGGTAAAGCGCACTAGTTTATTAAGAACCTATTCACTTTAGCCTTGAAGACCCTCAAATTGTAGTCCGACGAAAACACCGCCGCTGGCAATTTGTTCCAGTCCCTCGATGTACGCGGTATATAAGAGGAGGCGAACCGTTTCGTCCGAATCGTAGTGATGTTAACAACGTAAGGGTGAAAACTCGCCGTGCGACGGGTCGTCCGATGGTGGAACGGAGAGATAGGTATAAGTATGTAATAACTATAAAACTTCAGTGTAACTAGAAGTTTATTGTTATCTAGGACAATAATCTGTTTGAATTGATAAAAAGACGTTGCCTTACAGTAGAAATTTCTCCTGTACCATATATGGGTGCGTTTACGAACGTTCATGTCACACATCTAGACCCGGACCAACTATTGTAAAGCATATAAATATTTTTTCCGTGCGGGAATTGTCCTCGAAACTTGTTCAGCTTTGGAGTCTGGGGTCTAATTTATCAGTCTAATGCTAATTTTCGATAAACTTCGATAATTTCCATGAAGCGACTGTCGTCTGACCTTCACAATCCGAAGGCGATATCGAAGCATTGCAGTTAGACCAATTGATTAAGATTTTTAGGTTAAAATCGTCCCCGGCCATGGGCGTAGCGAAAGGGGGCGTTGCCCCCATGAAATCTCGCAGGACATGACGACCCCTGACTATAAACAAAGTATAATTAATAAGGACTTATCTTACTTTTAAATAAACCACGCAGTAGACATTGGCAAAATGTAAGGTGTAATTGCCAAAAACCGTGATCGACTATAGCGCACAAAGAATACTCATTCAAAAAATTTTACTATAAAATGACTGATAAGATCGCTTCTACTTAAAATAGTCTCCTTTAAAAGTAATTTTCGAGAATCTTCTGCAAAACGGTTTATAATTAAGTATAAACTCTTCGGTGATATTGAATGAATATTTTTATCCACCTACGTTTGAATCAGTTTCTTCGACATAATAATATGTCAAATAAAATACTTAAATGCTAATCGCTCGCAACCTCAGCTCGCAACTCCCAACCTAAGCTTACCGATTACAGTCGAGCGCAAGGAGTCATTATTAAAACGCTCGGCTAGATTTGGTAATATTTATGCGCTATAGTTGCACGCGGTTTTTTGACAATTAAACCGTACATTTTATAGGGGAGCTCATACATATTCTGCGAAATTTCCTCGGGGCAGCTGACACCCCCTGACCCTCCTCTGACTGAATACACACATGTCTATTAGCAAGTAAGTGTAAGTGTGTGAAACTTATTAAGTTGGATATAAATAAATACTTGTACATTGTACATAGTCGAGGACGTTGGGATTTGATCTAACCAACTAAAGCACGTGTAGTATTAGCATATCACTGACTAACAACAGGTAGCTATGAGTACCTATGTTAATACTACTAAGTACTAATGTACAGACGACAACACATCAAGCTACTAGAATCTGTCAGATTTCTTTATTCGATTTTCAACTTTAACTCTAAAGAATTAAGGCTCACAGGTGATTGGGAATATCTGACAGTTTCGCGTAGTTTGACCTGTTGTCGTCCATACTAGGTACATGTAAGTCATCATCTCAGCGGTAATCCCAGTCGTATCCGAAGCCTTTTTCAGCTTTGGAGTCTGGGGTCCGCTTTACTAGTCCAACTGCTGATATGGCTAAACTTCGACATTTTCCGTGAAGCGACTGCCGTCTGACCTCCACAACCCGAAGGCGACATCGAAGCATTGCAGTTAGACCAACTGTTGGACTTAGAAGGGCTCCAACAACCCGTAACGACTGCCACTAGGTGTTCGTACGGCAACCGGGACCAACGGCTTAACGTGCTTTCCGAGACGCGACCAGACCAGTGCAAATATTCATATTCATGCATACAAATATTTGCACTGTGCGGGGATCGAACCCTCGCCTCCTTGCGCAACGGCCGCGTTCGCTACCGCTACGCCACAGAGGCTGTCGACATCTGTACCTACCCATTCAATTAATATAGGGCTATGCCCATAGGCAGGGCAGGAGCGTGATGACAGACGATATCACACATGGCTGGTTTAACTAGCTCTGGATAAGCAACTCTTAATTTATCTGGCAGATAATTACCTACGTTTACATAAACATATTTTTCTTTATGTGGTAGACGCAGTGCTGATCCATCCCGACATTAAGATAAACGCAAAAGCGAATTAAAGAGACGTCCTCTTTGATTCGCGAATAGTTATTAGTGAAGAACCCTTGAAAATATATAAATTATTATGATCTCCTTATACATAGTAAAAGCCCTCCGCCCCATTTATTGTTACACAAATATAAACTTTTTTTCATCATCATTAAACCTTTTTTTATCGTCCAACTGCTGGACACAACTCTCCTCTCATACTGAGAAGGTTTGAGGGTAATCACCACGCTTGCTCAATGCGGGTTGACGATTTTAGACTTCAAGTCCAGGTTTCCTCAAGATGTTTTCCTTCACCTTATAATCAGTAATTGGTGTCCAAGATATACTTAGAAAATACATATGACTTAGAAAAGTTACATTGGTACTTGCCTGACCTGGAATCGAACCCACACACTCATACTTGAGAGGCTGGTGTTTTAACCACTAGGCCACCACGACTACTTTTTTTATTTTATTTAAATTTATTTATTTTGAAGTAAATTTACGAGTTACCGCCGATTTAACTCGTCGCCGAGTAACTCGTTTCGATCTAGATAGAGAGATATACTTATGTAATATAGGTACCAACTTTAGAAAGGCTCGTTAATGACTGCATTTAGCAATCTACTTCTTCCAAAAAGTCTTTGATTTCTTTTATCGAATATTTCGCGTGAATGCATAAATTTCTTGCAAATGCTGAATAATAATAATAGTTTATTTCTGAAAACTTACTACCACTTTACATAACAATGTGGCAACAATTTCAATTAACACAAAGAGTTTGTGTTAGTAGCCTGTATTTCGGCTATCTACCTAATACCTCTTCTCTTAGATCAGTGTGATGAAGAGGGCAGCATCGTTGGTCGTGTTGTTGAGTTTAACATTGCATCACGCCGTTCAACTGCCGTCTTCCTTCCAATTCACTAAGTTTTTTTTTAGTGAATAGGCTAAATAAACTAGCGCGCTTTCGGCTTTACCATCAACGATTGCATCACTGCTTACCATCAGGCGGGATTGCGGTCAAGCACTAAGTAGTTTAAAACTATTAAAAAAATGCTGTACAATATAAGTATTAGAGAATTTTATAAGCTTTCAGTAATGTTAACCAATAACCCTCTTCTTCTTCTTCAGCCTATAGAGGTCCACAGCTGGACAAAGGCCACCCCCAAGGCGTTCCACGATATCCGGTCTTGTGCTGCCCGCATCCATCGGCTTCTCGCGACCTTCACTAGGTCATCTGTCCACCAAATTGGGGACCTCCCTACGCTGCGTCTTCCGGTACGTGACCGCCACTCTTACTGCCCAGTCGGCCATCGGTTTAGGGGCAGCTCCCCCTACCTGTAAATCTCGCAGAACATGTATGTAACCCCATAATTACTAATTAAAGTATAAACAGGGAAGTCCCCGTTTATACTTTAAATTTTAATTAGTAATTATGTTGTATAGGTATATCGCAAATGATCCTGTATAAGTATACAGGATCATTTGCGTCTATTTGCCCTACACAGTACACTACAAATATGTAATGTTTCATGTAGATGTGCTTGTATAATTTGTAAGACAAAAGAGCTGGGGATGATTGGACTCTAAAAATCTAACCTGCATCCCCCAACCCTGACTTGCCGTCCGCTAGACCAGAGGCTGGGTACGCCCGTGTCCGGTACGTAGTGGTGTCAACAACGTAAGGGTGGATACTAGCCATACGAAGGGTCGTCCGATGGTGGAACGGAGATGGAGGAATTAAGGGCCTTACTCTCATTTAGTAGCGTAAAATGGTCACTTTAGGAAGCTAATTTCTTATTAACGGCTTGGTTTTGAGATTTCAAAAAAATATGTCTTGTCTATTGATTCATGTACAGTATTTACTCCAGATGATTTTTTCGTAGGACTAACGCTTTTGCCTTAAAAAAATATTTACCAGAACGCTATTTTTGGCTAATATTCGTTATTACTTCTAAACGGCATTGATGTTTGAAAATATTTTTACACTGAAAAATTCGTGGTTAGAGGTACTACAGATATGCCAAAGCTTATTTAAATCCATCAACATTTGCCAAGAAAATATCCTGATTTTGAAACAAGGTTCAGAGGTGCTCTGCGCGGGCACAGGCGGCAGTCGTGCGTTAGCATTTAGACGGGAGGGTTGTGTCGCTCGCTGCTCTGCTCCGGCTATCGCCGACTACGCGTGTTTATTTGTGTTAGTGCAAATATTTACGAGCGAATCGTGTCAGTGTGCGATCATAGATTAGCTCGCAAAGGAGAATTGAAAATGCGTGTGGTGGCGTAAGTATCTACCTACATACAATATGTTAAGAAAACCCTGTCCGATCCGTGAAGGTGTTGTTAGGTATCGATAACTGATTCTACTAATGCATACAAAATCTGGCTAAACCTAAAAAAAAATACCCCCTAAAAAATTAAATATTATTTCGCAAAAACAGGTAGCTTACAAAGGCAACACTGACGAGGGAGGTCACGCGGTCACGCGCTTAACCGTAGCGGTGCCGATAGGTCATGAACTCACTTGACCTCATGCATGACCTTCCACACTTGCATATGGTTAGTAAGTACCTAGCTTTCGTGTCACAGTGGGGTCCTCGTTGAATAATTCGAGCACCTACTTTTCAATATCCGGATCGTGGATGCGTGGTCTTCCTACACCATGAGCTTCAATAACACTGCGGGTTACGTAGTCGCGATTTTACAGACGTTATAACGCACAATCACACGGGACCGGGGTGCAAAACGGATCATAGTCTCTACGATACATAGTCTCTACGAGCCTCACTCACATCCAAACACACACATCGCATTTTAAATTACGTTAGAAAACGAATTGATCACACAAAACACTAAACGTCTTTACGGAAGGAAAGTTTACGCGAAACTGATAATAATTCCAATTTATTCGAAGTAAATGTAAAATGATTTATGATTTTTATTTCATAAAAATACTTAATAGGTACACAGGTGCGCTGGCGGTGTTCATTGAGTAGTGATGTGTAAGTAAGTACTCAAAATATCGACGGATCGATTGATACAATTTATTTGTAACTATTATGGTATCGATTTAGTATTGCAGAATCTCATTCATGGATTCAATATTTCACAAAACTCAATAACATTCCAAAGTTTTAATTACAGTTTCTGTCTGAATGTCGATGATATTGACCGTTAAAATGTTTATAATACTTTACTAAAAAAGTATTTCATAAGACCCTCTCCTTTCTGTTTACTAATATGTAGTATTCTGTAATCTGTGCTAATAGGTCTATCTGTTATAATATTGTTATTAGTAATTTATCGATAATGAAACGAAAGTACATTTACCATTAGGTAATCTGTTTTTACAATAAATCATTCAACCTGCATTGTTTTACACTAAAATTAATAATAATAATAATTTATTTGCATCAAATGTTACAGTACATTGAAACATTTAGTACAATAATAAATTAATCAACATCATCATCATCTCATCATTAGTTAATTATATCAACTGCGATCCAAACGATCCCAACTAGTCACAATCATTTGACAAAAATGTGTTCGCCTATTAGGCTGCAGGTACAAGTTTCGATTAATAGCGATAAAAAAAACGTTATTACGCAAAAATTAGTACATCACTAGCTTTTCTTTGAGTACGCCGACAAGCCGCCGCGCGGGACTTCACAGACGAGCACCGCCAAACATCGAGCATTAATTTATGCATTTTAATATCCAACAAAGAATCAAACGATGATACCGCCGAAAATGGTGTTGTCACATTTTAAAAGTTTACCTTATTTTGAGTTAATTCGCGGGAAAAAAAGATTAATTCAAAATTCATTAATATTGTTACTATGATGATTAGGTAAAATTTCATATTTTATTTGGCCATGTGTTTACCTAACCTTTATTATCCTTACGGGTCGGACAGGGTTTTCTTAACATATTGTATACTCTTGTATTTATATCTATATATTACTGTATTTATCTTTATGATTAATATTAGATTTTGTAACCATTTTTTCTTTTATAATTGAAGTTAAATAATTGCGAATTGTTCCAGGAAATAACAAATCATTAGAAGTGATAGGCAATATAGACAAACAATATAATATAGAAGACTCTATTCAGGTAAGTAAACACTCGCACTAAGATTATAATTTAT
The DNA here is from genome assembly GCA_017933935.1 of Sesamia nonagrioides. NCBI lineage: Eukaryota > Metazoa > Arthropoda > Insecta > Lepidoptera > Noctuidae > Sesamia > Sesamia nonagrioides. Next base: position 685,282 of record JADWQK010000743.1, on the reverse strand, counting down.
AAGTTTGTAATTGGCTATATAATACGTTATAGCAACTAAACAAAAACTCTTATCTAACTTCGATTATTTTAAATGATCGATTATCTTCCTGTAAATATTATATTTCTATAAGTGATTGTTTAGTTTAAACTTAAAGTATGCTGTCGGGAAGCCGATGGACGCGGGCTGCCCAAGACCGGTCATTGTGGAAAGCCTTTGGGGGAGGCCTTTGCCCAGTAGTGGACCTCTATAGGCTGACGAAGAAAAAGGAAATGGTGTCATTTTATAGACTAAGTTTAAGGAATTCAAAAACTATGTAAGGGATGAATTCTGTCGATGATTTCATATAATTTCATGGTCCATCTCATTGTCTATAAACATTGCACCCTGCGTCTCGGCCAATCAAGGCAAAAGGACGAAATGTCATTGTATAAAGTGTAGAGGACCCATTGGATGCACTATATTCTAAACGGAATTTCTTATAATTTTAACAAAGCAAATACAAATAGGTAAACGTATTTTTTTTTTGTACCTTGATGCAATAATATCAAGAATGTTTAGAATGTCACAGTTATAAGTAATTTTTTCTGTTTTTTACAAATAATATTGTAATAAAATTTTTCGACTTACTGATGGACAGATATACCTACCTCCTCGCTCTATACTTGAGGTCTGACTTTTGTCTTCCATGTTATAATTACACAATACGGCCATTTAAAAAAAAAGTCGATAATATTTCAACAAGATCACAAAAGTTGAAAGAATATCCAATTCATGTAAAAAAAGTCGAACTTCGAATTTTTTTCTTGTACTACATACTTAATTTTACAATCTAACTAATTGGATGCTTTATATACGGATATTGGTCGTCTAGTGTACGACTACGCACCCTCTAGTCTTTCTTTTAATTCCTTGACAAAAATCTGTAACAATGTTGCCAGGGTTAATTAAAATATATGTTATATCTTTTTTCAGCTCAAAATATCACCAAAACCTCAACAAGTCTCAAGCTGTTTCATCGAAGGACGACGCATAGTTAATATTGCTTATTTTTATTCAGAACTAAAGAAGCGCCAAGCGCGGAGTTATAGACTGTGGTTTAGAATCTGTGGATATTGTTGGAGAACGACAAGTGGGACTACATTCCCTATTTAAATGCCGTATGTGTATGGAAACATTTTGCATAGAGAAATGACAATCCTACAGAAATCAATATCAGCTGTGCAGTTGTAGGAATAATAGCAATAGGAAGTAGCCATTATCAACTGCAAAAACTTTCTGCAGCTTTAGATTTGCCTATAATCTCGCATGTGAGTTATCGGATCGAAGAATTAAAATTTATAGATGTTTAAAATAACTCCTGTTTTATTTGAAAGCTCATTACGACGGAGTACAGTCAATCCGACGTCACTGACACAGTATAATTAATAAAGTACTATGTCTTCATGGAAAACGGCCGAAACTACGCGCTTTGTAATCTCATGCTATATTAGATAGCACGGTTAGCGCAGTGGTTAAGCTACTGACTGCTGCGCTGCGTGTCGCGGGTTCGATTCCCGCGCGGAACAAATATTTGTATGACCTACAAGTAGTTGTTCCAGGTGTGGCTTTTTGTGTATGTGAATTTATATGTTTGTAAACGCACCCACGATATAGGAGTAATAACTAGTGTGGGGCAATGTTTTTTTTTTTTTAATAAAAATATCACAGAGTTCCTAGTGCGAGTTTGTTTTACGTTAACGCGATGGACTCGTTTATGTCGTTTGCACTAGTAATACTACTAGTATTTAATACAAGGATACTGCAAAGACACGATACCTTACCTACTTGCTCTACTCATTAACTGAAAAGTAGTGAAAAAAAATTCAAATATTTTAATATTTTGTATCGATAGATATTACCATCTACCATGCATTTTTATATTAATATATTATCGTTTGATGTTACCATTTATCGATACAAAATATACATATATCGGTCTTGCATCCATACCCCCGTCTAAAACCGTAAGCACAAATGGCGACCTACACGCGGCGTGTCTGCGCCTCTGGATATTCTTTGATCGTCGTTTTAGTTTAGCGCGCCACCGCGCGCATTTTACGAATTCGGGAGTACGGCGTTTAGCTCCGCCCACATGCACAAGGTCATTGAGGCTACTATACACCTTAAGTCATGCAATTCCCTCGCGCACTCTCCGAAATGCATGCTATAGCAATAGGAATCATTCTGAAGCATATTGGTAACCTATTACTACATATGTTAGGACAATGTGGCAGCTCACCTACGTAAATAACGCAATGAATGTTGTTGAACTGTCAAAATGAAACCCATTGCTACTGATAGTGTGTTACGAAATTACCCCACAGTTCGTGATAATTCAGGAGTACATTGGCTCATGCGCGCTGTATGGTTCGAGCAAAAGTCGGGACGAGACTCATACTCGCCTCAAACTGGGAATTTCCCATATATTGTAAGCGTTTACAAACATTTGAACTCACATAGGTACACCAACAGCCAAACCACGAACACTTACTTATAGGTATACAAATATTTGTTTCAAGCAAGAATCTAACCCGCGACACGCAGCGCAGCAGTCAAACGCTTATCCACTGCGACAATCGCGCCGTCGTAACACTTACGTATGCACTTACTTCAATATCAACAGTTTCCGATAAAGTTCCTGTCCATTGATACATGACACGAAAATGAGAATTAAGCTACCACAGCCTCCCACCGCTCAGGTGTTCTAACAACAGAGATCTTCTCCGAGCCATATGAATATGGAAATAAGGTTGATTTTCTTATGTCTTTTCAAGAGTGTTAGGTCATTGACCAAAACTCTGGTTTATGAAGCGTGATAAATATGTACTCTCTGCTCCGAGCCAGTCAGTGTGACCGGACGCTGATAGACAGGTAGGTAGACGACCTTCTGTCCTCAAAGGCAGTTATCACAATAAGCACTATGGTATTTATTTGTTGAAGGATCTACTTTGCAGAGCATAGTTAACACCTACAGTGGAAATTCATAACTGAACATGTAAACATGCTTAGCTCCACTAGTTAGTCTGAGTATAAAAACAAGCGAGTCGCACTCCCGCATATATGGTTCCCTACCTATATTTCAATATACAATGTGTAACATAAAGGGTATATACATACCAAGGGCATGGCATCTTTAGATGATATCAAACGATATGGGAAGGGTCTCAACTCAAAATAAAATACTCAAAAAATTGATACCAAATTTTCGGTTTCGTGTGTTTCTTAAAATCAAATCATATCGAACGTGGCACTACACTACATACGTTAGTAACTACTCGTTACACGTCACATGACTTGGCAAAATCCGATAAATGTCTTCAATAATTCTGTGCAGGCACACACAGTACGGTACACAGTATGGTAGTAGCCTACCACAGGCCGTGTGTTCCCTCATAACTTCCTAAAATAAAGAAATAGGATTAAAAAACCCTTCCAATATCGATTGATATTGTGTAAAGATGCCATGCCCTTGTTATGTATATAGCCTTTTTGTTGCACGTATATATATATATATACTAGCTTTCCGCCCGCGGCTTCGCCCGCGTGGAGTTCGGTTATAATAATAATAATAATAAGCCTTTATTTAACCATGAATTTCTTAGTTCATAATATACTTTAGCAATAAAATAAAAATTAAAAATAGCAGTTGATTTGATAATAGTTCATAATAGTAAATTAAGATTCCATTTCGTTGCATTATTCATGGCCCCTTTCGGTATAGGCCTCCTCCAAGGAGTTCGGTTATATCGCGCTTTTTAGATTTCCCTCGGGAATATCAAACTTTTCCGGGATAAAAGGTAGCCTATGTTCTTTCTCAGGGTCTAAAGATTGTCTGTGCCAAATTTCATCAAAATCGGTTGAGAGGTTTAAGCGGGAAAGCGTAACAGACAGACAGACAGACAGACAGAGTTACTTTCGCATTTATAATATTAGTATGGATTTCTTGCTTTAACCGAATGCATCAACGGGTGAGACTTTTTTTTTAAAGATGTACGGTGTATGGTACCAGGGTAGCACAAAAGTGTAGGATAAGTCGAAACAATGAAGCTCATTCATCATTATTAATCTAATATTATTACATGGATGAAGTTTTATTTTGCCTACTTTGAGGAGGTGCAAGGTACCAGGGTAGCACAAAAATGTAGGAGAAGCCGAAACAATGAAGTTCATTCATTAATGATAAACGCACAGGATATTGTAATCGTTTGAACTCAAATGGCATATCAATTGGGATCATAGGGATACTCCGTAACATACAAACTTCTCCTTTTGATATACCAGTTGAAATCGTAGATTCAATTAAATTTCGCAATAAGTTTTTCACTGTCAATCTGGTGCCATTACACAGTTTTGGTGGATTACAAAAAATACAAAGAAATTGGCATTGAATTTTATATAAATAGAAGATGAGATGACGTTGACAGCCTCCGTGGCGTAGCGGTAGCGGACGCGGCCGCTGCGCAAGGTGGCGCGGGTTCGATCCCCGCACTAAGTATTTGTATGCATGAATATGAATATTTGCACTGGTCTGGTCGTGCCTCGGAAAGCACGTTAAGCCGTTGGTCCCGGTTGCCATACTAACATCTAGTGGCAGTCGTTACGGGTTGTTGGAGCCCTCAAAAGTCCAACAATTGATCTAACTGCAATGCTTCGATGTCGCCTTCGGGTTGTGGAGGTCAGACGGCAGTCGCTTCACGGAAAATGTCGAAGTTTAGCCATATCAGCAGTTGGACTGGTAAAGCGGACCCCAGACTCCAAAGCTGAAAAGGCTTCGGATGCGACTGGGATTAACGCTGGGATGATGATGATGAGAAGATGAGATGACGATCCACCGTTCATTGAATTAATTTGTGAAAACGTGATAAATGAAGAACCGCTCGGCGGATTTTATTCAAACTTCACACAAACTATCTACTAATTAGTCACAACAAAGCCTAAAAATTTGGTTTGGATAGGTGAGTCCGTTCCTGAGTTATAAAATTACAAAGAAAGTGGCAGCTGACCCGGCGAACTTTGTTCCGCCTTGAAGGCAATATCACATGATCCAATTTTTTACTTTTTAAATTAGGGTAACACAAAAGTGTAGGAGAAGTCGAAACAATGAAGCTCATCATTTCGGTTGAGCGTAATCACCACGCTTGCTCAATGCGGGTTGGCGATTTCAGACGTAAATTCCACGTTTCGTGATGTTTTCCTTCACCTTGCATAAATGCATCTAGCTCTGAGAAGAAACGCCGAAACAAACTCAGAGGTCATTGATGGGACATTATGATATTACTGGCCAAAAGGAAAATAAAATAAAAGTTTTATCAATAAAGTTCCGCCTTAAAGGCAATATGGCATGGTCTTATTTACTACTTTTTAAATTAGGATAATCTATATATATATTAAAGAAAGTCGAGTTAATTACACTATTTATAACTCAAGAACGCCTGAACCCATTTGGCTGAAAATTGGTAGGGAGGTAGGTAGCTAAGAACTGGGAGAAGGACATAGGATATCCTTTTTACCCCGTTCCCGTCGTTCCTCTGTGAATGAATGAACTTCATTGTTTCGACTTCTCCTACACTTTTGTGCGACCCTTGCGACCAACCTTGCAACTCCTCAAAGTAGGCAAAATAAAACTTCATCCATGTAATATTAGATAGATAGATAATAATGATGAATGAGCTTCATTGTTTCGACTTCTACACTTTTGTGCGACCCTGGTACCTTGCAACTCCTCAAAGTAGGCAAAATGAAACTTTATTCATTAATATTAGATTAATAATGATGATGAATGAGGCTTCATTGTTTCGACTTCTCCTACACTTTTCTGCGACCCTGGTATCTTGCAACTCCGAGCTTCATTGTTTCGACTTTCTACACTTTTGTGCTACCCTGGTTAACAGATTAACAACTGAAGTTAGCTAAAATTGAGTTTCTCGAAGCCGACCACTATTTATGTACTATATACGTATTTTGAGACTATGCAATTTTGTCGCGTTCGCGATTCACTTTCACTTTTGTTGAGTTTCAGAACGCGATATTAGATCCTCTAACGCGCACGCGAATTTGAACTTTATGCAGCGGTAATAAATTACAAATTGACTCTCCATTTTATTTAGAAAACGATTGTATGGGAAATAGAAAAATGCTGTTTTGAGGATTTTCCTAGCAGTTATTCGAATTTTTCTCACCTTTTAAACCTTCCCTTGACCTCCACCAATAATTCAAGACCAAGAGAAGATAAATCCGTTCAGCCGTTCTCGAGTTTTAGCGAGACTAACGAACAGCAATTTATTTTTATATATATAGATATATATATATACAATATGTTAAGAAAACCCTGTCCGACCCATAAGGATTGTAAAGTTTAGGTAAACACATGACCAAACAGCATATGAAATTTTACATAATCATCATAGTAACAATACTAGTGAATTTTGAAATTATCTTTTTTTCCCACTAATTAATTCCAACTTCCCCAAAATTTGGTAATTTTTAAAAAGTGACAACATTATTTTTGGCGGTATAATTCTGAGCGAATAGCGATGCGAGCGCGTGCCGCGTGCCCCGCCCCTCTTCGCCCGCCTCGCCGCGTCGCCTGTATGGCCTACCGCACATGTTTTAAGTTACCTCTTTTTGCGAAATAATATTAATTTTTTTAAGGGGATTTTTTTTTAGGTTTAGCCTGTCTTTGCAGGCATTAGTAGAACCAGTTATCGATACCTAACAATACCTTCACGGATCGGACGGGGTTTTCTTTACATATTGTATATATCAACTGTGTAGCTATCCTGGTACCTGAGATATACAGCCTGCGGGATAATTACGTAACACACTATCAGTAGCAATGGGTTACATTTTGACAGTTTAATAACATTCATTGCGTAATTTACGTCGTTGATCAGACACACGTTCCGAACATAATTGAGCAATGGATTAACAATTGGCTTCAAAATGTTCCCTATTGATAGTACCTACCTAATAGTGTGTTACGCAATTAGGGTGCTGGTGACAGACAGACAGACAGACAGACGGGCGGACAAACAGACAGACGAACAAACAAGGACAATAAAGTGTTAATAATAGGATCCCCCTTTTACCCTTTGGGTACGAAACTCTAAAAATAAATATATTGTAAGTGCAAACAATAATTGCGTTAGTAAAATTAAATATTTATGAACAACGTGGGGATTAATCGTTTGTCAAACCGCGATTAAATTGTTTATTACAAGTAGGTACAGTCAAGGGCAAAAATGTATGTACTATGAGTTAACAAATTACAAAAGCGAGTTTCTCGAAGGGTATACTTGTAGTCAGTATATGTGTTGTAATACAATACAAAATTTTCATTTTTTTTAACAAAAAGCTACGCGTAAATGATACTATACCTACATTTGTATACGCAACAGTGATATCTACTTTTGGAGAAAGTCGGCCTTGCATTTTGCTAAATACTAACATAATATTGTTACTTTCGACAGTACAGACGACAACACATCTAGCCACAACAATCTGTCAGATTTCTTTATTAGATTTTCAACTTTATCGCTAAAGTATTAAGGCTCAAGATTCTTTAGGGATATTTGACAGTTTCGGGTAGCTTGACCTGCTGTCCGTACATAACAAGCTAAGCAACATAGCTATTAAATATTAATTAAAATCAATAACAATACCTAACACTTACTGAGTGAATGACGCCTTCGAGACCAATCGGGATGTTTCTTATATCAACCGGGTGAACCATTTTGCAACTGTAATATATAAAAAATAAATAAATAAAGCTTTTTAATAACACCTAGTACCTATTAATAAATATATGCATGTGTCACGGAAGGTCGCCGTATTAAATATTTAAATAGATTGCCTGAAGCCTGGCTATTTAAATAACTAAGTACCTAGGTATACTCACTGAACTACATATACTGTTAATAAATATAATATTTAAAAAACATTTTTGTGAACCACAGGATTTTATAAAAGTGAGGTTACTCAACAACATAAATCATAATAATATAACAACTAAGCAAGACGCAGTTTTTTCTTTTAAAACAAAAATAATAATTAAAAATATATATCATATACATTTTTAAATTAATATTTAAACATTCATATACAGAATTTGAATGTGGAACCACCACCAAACTTACCTTTTCCGTAGTTTTTTTTTTTACAACGCCAAATAAATCACTAGAAAACACAACACACAGCCTTGTTTTATTTATGTCCATCTAATTTCTGTCATTACAATAATGATATGTTCGCTAGGGAACGAGAAACGCGCGCCGATGAACTGTGGAGAAGCTTGAATGCCGTCTTTATGTGACAATTAAATGAGCGAAGTTAAGAGAATCAAATAGGTCTACATATCTACAGAGTGGTGTAATGCACCAATCTTAGTAAAGTATCGCGAACGTCTTGAGTTTTGTGGACATACCTACCTAATATGTATTCACGCGTACGCTGTTATGGAAAACTTTATCATTATCAATTGACAGAGAATGTTGAATTTTGAAAGGAATAAGGGCGATGTTCAAGTGTTAAGTACGGATAACTTTACTGAAAGAGATTAAAAACATGCTCTTATTTATATGAATTATATGGTAGCTTCAAAAAGCCGTGGTGGCCTAGTGGTTAATACACCAGCCCCTCAAGTATGAGTGTGCATGTTTTATCCAGGTCAGGCAAGTACCAGCGTAGCTTTTCAAGTTACATGTACTTTCTAAATATATGTTGGACACCAATGATTGACTAAAAGGTGAAGGAAAACACCTTGAAGAAATCTGGACTTGAAGGCTGAAATCGCCAACCCGCATTGAGCAAGTGATTGTGATTACGCTCAATCCTTCTCTGTACGAGAGGAGACCTGTGCCGTGTGCCCAGCAGTGGGACGATAAAAATGTTGATGATGTATATTAGAAAATAATCACTGATTTTTCTAAATAAAATTTGAGTTCCGGGATCTTTTAAGATTTAAGATAAACGTAACTCAGATTTTATTTAGAAAAAATTCTCCATTGACTCATATTTTAATAAATGCCGAACGCAAGATACTTAGGTAAGTATTTACTTATTAAGCAAGAAGATACCAAGCAAGCATCATTAACTTCTTCAAATTCATATGTAGGTACATTCAAGTAGATCGCATCACTCACAATGAGGGGTCATTACGTACTTAAAATAAATATACCTATTATAATAATAAGAATATTAATTTTTTTTTGCGTCATGTTTACTGCAAATAAACGTTTTTTCTTTTCTTTTTTCTTTCTAATTTGCCATATACAAGATGGGTATTGTTCATAACTACAGATATACAGGGTGTATCTGACATCGTAACGCAAACTTCGCGAAAAGGCTAGACCGCATGCCACTAATAAAATTATAATAGTCATTATGTCGTTAATGAACGGTTACAGAATACACACTGTTTAAAAAAAGTGTCGGCTTGGCTTTTGAACGTTGCAAGCGTGCCGCCGTGCGTTTTTGTGGGTATGACGTTAATCCCTGATGTGAACTTTATTAAATCAGCTGATAAGATAGTTTTTCGGGTTTTGTTTTCTTTGCGCTTTTTTATGTAATTAGCGAATTATTCAATTTTTACTTTAAAATATTATTGGGTTATAAAAGTATAGCAATTGTGAACGGTCTGAAGTGAAAAACAAATACATATATTTTTTTTATCATGAAAAAGCCACGAAAAATTCCACCACTGGGGGGCTCAGAATCATGTACTGGATCCATGGTACTCGTTTGTGCGTCGATGTCAGATACACCCGATATACCTACGTAATATTCAAAAACAAAAACACTGGGTATTTTGCAAATTCATGTTTATTTTCAAAGTTTATCTCGAACATCACTGGCATTGAGACACAGATGCGCGACCCCCGGGAGTCTAATACTTATAATATGACATTGAGACACAGATGCGCGACCCCCGGGGGTCCAATACTTATAATATGACAATGACCGTTTCTTGCTTATTAATTATACAAATAAATAACGATCGTCCATAACTACAGACATGTAAAAGATATCTCTTTATAAAATTTCTCTTACTCTTAAGAGACATCGCTTCTAACTTTTGACAGTAAAAACTACCTTTTTTTTAGCATATAAAACAATGTTAAAGAAATTTTTAATTGATAATGTGTTCTATAATTTAAATGAACATTTTGGTAATAAGTAATTTATAATTGTAATTTAGACTTGTCGTATTGTTTATAAATCTTTTATTCCTTGGATATTGCATGTCCGACTTGGATAGACTGTTGAGCCAAAGCATTGTATTTACATAATTAAATAATATCAATATGTACACAGTTACGCAATAAATGAATCTTTATCTTTATCTTTGAATACGACAGGTATTCAAAACGTAGTTTTGACTGCCAAAAGTCTCGCTAGGATTACTATGGAGACTTACGCACGTTAACAAAATCCAACAAGGCGCCCTTTCATAGCCCGCTGCACTTGTGAAGAGTTTGTATTGGTGCCTAGTATCTTGGCTACGCGAAGTTTTGCACTTCAAACTCTTTACAAGACTGGAATGATGTACGGAACCCGTACGTAACGGGGTTATACACCTGTAGGTATATGTAGTATTAAAAATAATTTCCAATTTAGAATTTTTTCTACATCACATTTACTACACGCGTTCGAGCTAGGCCCACTGGAAGCCAGGTTGTTGGCACAGCCACACATTCAAAAATATATATAATTTATAAGTTATAATACAATAACGTGACACGAATTCGTATCGTTATAAGTACATTTGGCTTCCTTACAAAAAAATAAAAATATATTCAATCCAAGAGCGATACACAATTCATTTTAATTTACCTAATATGGCTAACAATCACTCGGTACTCTGTACCATAGTTTAGCAAAACCCTGCTTTACCAGATCTTATACAAATCACTAAACATACTTTCAAAACTATCAGATGAAATTATAAACAAATGGATCAGAAAATGATGGTACCTGTTTATGTCAATCTGCCACTGAGTGGTCTGTTTTGATTTAGCATGTTTTTTTTTTCTAAATCACCCTAAGCTTGAAACAAGTTAAACTTCTTCACTGATAATTTTTTTATTGCCATTAAATCGTCTTTTTTCAAAACAATAACTGTTGAATGAAAAAATGTAATGTTCAGTTTGGCATGTATAGGTTATCATATCAATTGAAACCACGTATTCTACATTATATATTATAACCCTACATTACCTACATTCTAGTCGTAGGGCATTGCTTTCGTTTGAGTACAATATTGACCTAATTTATGACTAACAATACCATAAAATTTGTGTTGAATTGTTGATACTATCCACCTGCGGGTGTCTCGTGCTTTATATTTATATTACGGGTGATTTATATAATTATATACATATTAATTATTTATTTATTAAATTTTATAACAAAAATAACAGACGGGACATAAAAGGAACAGGGCAGTTAGTTTTTTAACATAGACAAGATTTGTTTACTCTTTCATCAGATAGTTCTGTAACAGACCATATATGTAACGCATGTGTCCAGTCGGCGACTCATGATAAAAATCCACTCTAACCAAACTGTTCACTTGGAGAGGTGGAAATGGATAGGCACATTCAGGTTGGCCACCTAAAGTTCAATAGGTACATAATTCTGGACCCCCCAAGGGTTATCAAGAAAACAGCCATTTTATAGAAAATTGCAATACCTATGGGGTCAAAATGTATAGAAGAACAATATTTTCTTTGACCTTCTAAAACAAAATAGAACCATGTGCTAAATACCTGTGAAAAGAAGGTCAATCCCCGTGTCCTACGTGTAATACGCTCAAAATGTAGTTGCAATTTCAGTGAACATCAATGTTAAAAAACTTGTCAAATGTTAGGATATATTAACAGATTGACGCTGAGATCTGAATGTTCACGTGGTTAAAATTACGAGAACTACCCCCCGGGGTTGAGTTCCTGCAACTCGGGTCACCGACTGTACTTAGTGCTTACAAAAATACGTCACATGCCTGACTTAATAGTCAAGCACCGGCTCTCGAGTACTCTCTGGTCTAATGAGCAGACAGACTAAAACCAATGTGTACTACGTACATTTTTAAACATAAGAATATTGTATCCATATAAAAAATAAGTGATGAGTACACAAATTAATACCATGCGAACAACACGTCATACTGACATCACGCAAGTACAGTTTACCGCGAAACTAGCAAACATACATACAAAATTATTGACATCAATTGTAGGGCAAATGCAAGACCATTCCTCATGCCTATAAACTAATAATAAATATGTTCACAGCGCCCTGAGCATCTTTTAGATAAAATTTCATCATCTTGAGCCAATAATAATATTATAATAATTGTATAGCTTATATGTATGTACAGTAGGTACTACACTCTCCCCTAATCTAGATTAGACCGGTATCACAGGGGGCACTTATTTATTTTATGCACTCAATAATAGATCATATCACGAGCGACTCGCGCTTCGACAGGCATCCGTAGCCGTCGACGTGCTCAGGGGTCTAATAGACGAATGCTATCGACTGCTACAGTTGCCTCTGTAACTGACACGTATATCAGGTTTGTATGCACACTTAGTACTATAATGCCATAAACATAACCGTTCCGGTTACAAATATCAGGTGCTGCTTAGAGAATATGACTGAAAACAAATGTGACACTATACGTTCATACATATCCCGAACGGCATATCAGTAATAGCAATTGAAATCTTATTTCAGAGTGCATTTAGGACACATTATTGTGCGAACGATTCCACTGAATCATATCTTTTCTTGAATTTTTGTTGTCATGGATGGGCACACGAACACGTGCACGCACCTTACAGACATACGCCCTCTACAGGTAGAAGCCACGACATACTAAATGCAATCCTACTAATATTATAAATGCAAAACTTTGTGAGAATGTATTGGTGTTTGTTACTCTTGGACGCGGGAACCTCATCGGAGCTAGATGTAGTAGCCATGTTTCGCTGCGACGATGCACACGATGCAGTCGCCGGGCATCAGATGTCGATGTTCAGGCAGGTTCACGTCGAAGGAAGCTGTGAATAGAAATAATTTGTAATTTGAGCATTTTTCACATTTAACACTGTTCTGAAGTAAACATATGGCGCAAGTTTTTAATCACACCGATTTATTGACATTTCCGGATGATTTTTTTTATATTTTTTATTAAGCATTCAAGCCTTTCAACACAGATAATCTTCAGAGTTAAATTCGTATCCCTAGTTCACAAAAGTCCAGCGACGAAACGACCTCCACTGGTAGGCGGATGTTCCGCATTTTATCGTACCTTTATACCTGCTACTGCCTGTCGAGCTGTATTTAGCTCAGTTGAAAATTATTTCTTGAGTGTTAAAGACGTTATTTTCTTTTCTAATTGAAAAAGGTTACAAACACTTAACACTGTATTTGACATTATCACATTGGTATTGTATTTTGTATGGTTTATTAAATTTTAGATTGGATTGCAGAATTTCTTTTTGACAACTTTCACATAATGGCTGACAGCAAATCAGTACTTCTTTTTGTAAACTTTTACATTCTAATCAGATATTACAGCATGTCTACGTATAGCTAGCACAGCGTTTACGCGGAGTCATAGCAGCGTCAACCAACATTAGATTCGCAAACACATACGTAGAGTTAAAAAAAAAAAGACTTCCACGTTGCGACACATAAATCTACAATTTTTTTTTAGGTGACATCCATTCCTTGCGGTACCGGGTTTAGAACCATTCCATATCCTCCCGTGGGTGTCTAGAGAGGCGTCTAAGGGAACTCTCACCAGGGAAGTGGGCAGCAGCGCTTCTCCTGTGGAATATCAAATTACTGCGATCCCCAACCCGACGGACAAGCGTGGGGATTATGGCAAACCCCAACGAAGGCCTGAACGTCTGAACGCCCTTTCGCTCCGCCCAGAACGGGAGAGATGATTGCCCATACAAAAAAAAAATGTACCACCTGTGTTTACAAATATTTAAAACTTTTTAGAGAAAAAAAAATAAGTAGACTCATTACCCCTCTCTTTCTCACTGGAGATCTCTGCTTCCCGTTTCCTGAAATAGAAAGATTTACAATGTAAAAAGTAACAGCTGTGAGATGTCTGGGGCGACCCGAAAAGATAGAAGCAATATATTATTAGCTAGACGTTTTTATCAATCATCGAATCAAGTTGAGGTGACGGTGTCCAAGTGTAATATCAGTCGTTTTACACCAGCTCACTCTGGCACCGATACACCAGTATACCTAGGATGAGTTTTCATTAGACTTGATCGTCGATATCGACCGCGTTTGGCGCTTTCATAGGTTGAGATTTCTTACAACCTTGAAGCGGACTATTCGATGAGTCAAACGCACTCATACTAGGCATACAGAAGTGCGTATAACACCCACACAGTACGGTATCATTGTGTGCACTGGGCTATGGTGAACTTGCCTGTGTGTTGCGACTGGTATGTTTGACGTGAACAACGTACATATTCAGCCTATAATGTTCCCACTGTTGGGACGCAGGTCTGCTCTCGGTGAGAGGGAGTTTGCCATAATTTACTAACGAAGTCAAATGTGCATGGAGAATTCCAAATCAAAATAGTTTGTACAGGGTTTCATCGCCTTAGTAATATGTCATGGTCTCATGGATGACATAGACGGTGCTGGTATAGTAGTTGGACTTGTTTTTTTGCTAGTTTTGAATATTACTTAATTTTCTCCTACGACATTACAAATATTCTAAAGCAACGCACGTAATAATTAAGATTCGTACTCCGTAACATAAAATTTACCGATACTATTAGCCACTGGACCATTGGGTCATTACGCAATGAGTTGGAATGATCCTACTCTTTATTATAATGAAGTTGCTTAGCGACTTTAACCCCTATCAGAAACCTTTAAAAGAATTGAGGGTAGTTAAGTATTAACTAACTTATATAAAATGTTAATCTTTTTTGTTCAATTATAACCTTTAAAGAAAAATATATCTAGACAAATATACAGTATGTTAACTAACAGAGGGCGTTCCCTTTAACCCGAAATAGTATAGCATATGTATGCGCTGCTGAATGATTCGCACACACCTTGGTTATACACTTCAATAATAGTCAGGGATAGCCAAATATGATGATTTATTGATTACTTAACTAACTCGTAACTAATATAGGTATAAATGTGTAAATGAGTACAGTCTTTGAAGGCTGATCGTGTACTGTCGCCTTACGCTATAATTTGTGCAAGGCGACGGAATAATGCTGATGTACATAATGTAAGTAATGTGCGCGTGTCATGTACGATGGCTGACTCGTACATATTCCCGGGCGAGAGAGATGTGAGTGGTTGATGATAATGAGTTTACAAAATACTTAAATGCTAAACTTATAAATTTCACCCAAGTTACATGTCAAAAATTAAATCTATTCTTAGCCAATTATTGCGACATGCTTCTGTATTTGTAAGACATATGTTTGTGTCCATATCCTTGATACACATGCTGTCTTCTGACTTGAACTGGAAAATGGGTTTTCGGGAGTGACAGAGGCGACTAGACTCGTCGTACTCCGACCATTGTTGTATGTCTCTCGCCGTCATTGTCAGATAGGTGTCTTTGCGTAAGTTTATCGCGATGTAATCTGATATCGGCACGACGGCGATTGTAATATTACCATGTTGTTGTGGTATTGATATGAGTTTATATACGTCATAACTTTCTCTGTTGACCAGAGGTATTCTAATCTCAAAAATGAGGTACTCGTGTGTTATCTGTGTTTTAACCTTCAGAAGGTGGTAAATTTTTGGAAGTTCTGTCTGTATGTTTTCTATCGGCAAGGATAGTTCTCGCGATAATTGTCCTGAGATTATGCTGAGTTGAACTCGTAGTTGCTTCGGCGATAGTAAGTGAGCGCTGAACATTCCATGATGGACGTCTGTTATTGTGTCGATTATTGTATCTTGTATTGATTTTAGCTTCGTGAGCATATTTGTAGCTATGATGGTGGATTAATTGATTCTTCGGTTCTCTTGAGTAGATTGTATTCTGCTTCTACTACTGAGGTCTGGTTTTTCCACAAGAGTGCCAAGTGATTTTCATTTTCTTGTATAAGAGAAATATCTTGCTTGTATTGATCTGCGAAGCGTTGATCTAGCACTCCAAATAAACTGTTGGCAGCGTAACCCACACCGTCGATGAGGCCTCGCCGCCGACGTATGCGTTCTTCGAAATGCTGATTAAGTAACATTACATTGTAGTACGCCAGTTCGTCATGAGAGTGACGTAGCTGTAGTAGGATGATGTCACATAGAACTTTGTTTGTTTCTCTTTCACATACGCTGTTTATTTGTTTCATGTATTTGTCGAAGGTTGCCGAGCCGTCCCAATAAGGGTTCATGTCGTAATACACGATGAGTTTCCATTCGTCGCGAATGAACTGCATGTTTGAGATGCGATCAAAATAGAGTGCTTTGTGTATTGTTGTCAAAGTATATGGATGTGCTAACTGTTCGTTGCCAAAGACGGATGTCATGAAGAGAAATAGTGTAACGAGAGTTGCTATCAGGTTAGACGCCATTCCCGGTCGTCGTTTTGATTGGTTGTCCTTTATTTGATTGACTCTGTTCGCTACAAATGGTGTCCAGCGATTGATATTGCCATGAATCCAACCGAGAACTGCAGTGGAGTCACACCAACCAAAAACGTCGAATTTACGTCCATTGAGAGCTTGGTTAATTTTTCGCATAAGTGTTGTAAGTAAATGCGCCCCACTCAGCTCTAGACGCGGTAACGTGAGCTTTTTGTTTTCTGGCACCAGTCTTGTTTTTGCAGCGACGAGTGAAATTTTGGTACCAATTTTACAATAAACAACACATGCATATGCTTTCACTGAGGCATCGCAGAAGCCGTGCAGTTGAATTGTGTCTTGCTCTTCTATCTGGTACCATCTTTGGATTCTAAACTGATTGATGTTTAGAAGCTCTGTTTTAATTTGCTCCCACTCGGTACTTATTTCCACCGGAAGCTGGTCATCCCACTGAATGTTGGAGAGCCAAACTCGCTTGAATAAAAGTTTTAATGTGGTTGTAACCGGAGCTAACCACCCGAGTGGATCAAATATCTTTAAAGTATCTGATAGTAATGAACGCTTTGTGTGTTGTTCGGTTGGTTCTGTTTTGCATATTTTCAGCTCGAACGAGAATCTATCTTCACTGGGGTTCCATTTCGGCCCGAGCGTCTTCGTTGATTCTGCTTGCTTGAAATCGAATGATGCTTGACTTGAAGACGCTTTACTGACGTTTTGAAGTAATTCTTCGTTGTTAGCCAACCATTTCCGTAAGTTAAAACCTCCCGACCTTAGCAAACTGCTGTTTGATTTCTGTCCACTCCATTTGCCATAAGCGTCGTGAAGCAATGTATTATGATCTGAGTTGCAGACGCGGCATGTTTTTCTTGACGGACATTGTTTGTTTGTATGTGCATTTAAACAGTTTCTACATAAATTGTATTTCGAAACTGCTTGACGTTTTGCAACCGGATATAATTCAAGAAATGTTTTGCACAAAAACAACTTGTGGTGTTGGTTGCAATGTGGACAGTTCGTTGAATTTGCATTGTCTTTTGTCGGTGAATTTGATCTATATTTGTTATTTTTGTTCTGATTAGCGCTGAATGCCTTATACGAATGAAATTTCTTGTTATTTTGTGTAGACTCTGACTGAGATGGTTTTGCTGTTTCTGGTTTACGACGAGATGATTCCCATGATGTAAATTTTCCTGTCCAGTGTTCGGAGCTACCACCAAAGGTTGGGATTTCGATGACTGGTGTCGATTTTTCCCGGTGTGTAACTGACCACATTTTGGAGTTGATGGTTTCTTTCATTTGGTTGTAAACCAGCTCGCACGTATTGTAAGACATCTCATATAGTATGTTGGCTTCATTGGGTAAACTGTCAATTTCCCAATAAAGTGAATCAACTGCTGTCCACCTTGACTCTAACTCCTTTAAGGCATCTTCAAACTGCCAATTTTCTTTGAGGAGGTCCACATTGATGTTTGATGCGGTTCTTTGGAACGCTTTGATATTGCTCCTTTGTTTGCGTAGCATCTCATCTGTTCTGCTGTTATTCGCAGTCTCAGCTATTTCAGGTACCTTTATTGAAAGGGTTGGTTGGTTATCATGTCCAGTTTGGGTAACTCCCTCCATGATGGAGAAATTTGTTACAAATACTTCGAGTCACCTTATCTGTTTGCCGATACTACTGGCGTGCTTCAGTGATCCCTTGTATTTGCTGCTGCTTGCTTAGTGATCTTCGCGGTCCGTATCCTCTGTGCAGGTGATGCTTCTTATATTGAGCTGGTTCGATGCTGCTTCTGGTCGACCGGCCCAAACAAATCGCCACCACACAAAAGAACGCGAAATTATGATCTTGAGGCTCGAAGGACCATAAAGATGTATGCGCTGCTGAATGATTCGCACACACCTTGGTTATACACTTCAATAATAGTCACGGATAGCCAAATATGATTATTTATTGATTACTTAACTAACTCGTAACTAATATAGACATGAAAGTGTAAATGAGTACAGTCTTTGAAGGCTGATCGTGTACTGTCGCCTTACGCTATAATTTGTGCAAGGCGACGGAATAATGCTGATGTACATAATGTAAGTAATGTGCGCGTGTCATGTACGATGGCTGACTCGTACAGCATATATACATGCTAAAAAAAATATTTCCATTCGAAAACAAAATGTTTTAAATTTTTTTCCAATATGAAAATATTCAATAAAAAAAATGTTAATCTTTTTTGTTCAATTATAACCTTCTTTAAAGAAAAATATATCTAGACAAATATACAGTATGTTAACTAACAGAGGGCGTTCCCGTTAACCCGAAATAGTATAGCATATATACATGCTAAAAAAATATTTCCATTCGAAAACAAAATGTTTTAAAATTTTTTCCAATATGAAAATATTCAATAAAAATTTTAAATTGACATGTAAAAGAAACACACTGTACACGCGAACATGAAAGACGGCAACGTCGCAATTTATTTATACATGACGACTACTATTTTGATTTAAAACAGGAGGTTTCAAATTTATTTCCAATTAGATTTTTTTTTATTCGGATTTTTTTATGCTTATTTTTCTATGCTGATATTTTTATTTTAATCTACTAATGATATATATTAACGAGTTTAAGGGAACGCCCTCTGTTATTTAACATACTGTATAATTATAGATAAATATATACTATATACCTGGATAGATAAAGATTATATAAAATTAAATAACCTAACCACCAAAGATACGAAAATGAGAGCCAATTTGTGAATGGGATTCTTTATATAATATCTACGCCATCTGTAGTCGAATTAGTTAATTATACCAATTGGTTTGGCTTAGATGGCGCTGTATTAAGTACTCGGAAATAAGAAAATTAAATAATTTATGTTTATTTGAATATAAATATATTATTATTTCTTTCCCAAAAAATCGTTTCCCAGTCAACAATGGCCCCAATCGTCTTGTTCTCAAAGTACACTTAATTCAAGTTCAGTACATTTTTATTTAAGGCACTAAAAACTTTATTATGTGCCTCTGCATAATAAGGTTTTAAGCTTTGCAGTGTTAAGTTTCATTTCTGAACAGCGCCATCAAGTCGGCTCATGAAACGTAATTCAAAACCTCACAAGCAAAAGTCGACCTTAGGGCTCCCCATGCACTTTTGTCTTCATTAGTAAAACGAAGGCCGAGTGGGGGTTAGTAGGCAACGTTACCGGCTTTTACGTGCTGCTAAGTTCAGAGTGATCTACATAAGGGTAAGATTAAGAATAAAATTGTAAAAGCTATGTACCGTGTCGCCCATCTTGCAAGAGAAGTTGCATAGACGACTATAATAATTATGTAGTCGATATTTGTAATTAGAATCATATTTTAATGAACATTCACTACGACACTAACCCGCAAATTATAAAATCATCATCATCATCAGCAACCTTTTGTCGTCCCACTGCTGGGCGCAGGTCTCCTCTCATACAGAGAAGGATTGAGCGTAATCACCACGCTTGCTCAATGCGGGTTGGCGATTTCAGACTTATTAAGTCCAGGTTTCCTCAAGATGTTTTCATTTACCTTCAGTCATTGGTGTCCAAGATATACTTAGAAAGTACATATAACTTTAGAAAAGTTACAGTGGTACTTGCCTGACCTGGAATTGAACCCGCACACTCATACTTGAGAGGCTGGTGTTTTATCCACTAGGCCACCACGACTCTTAATTATAAAATACTTAACTTGAATTTCACAGACTCTTTTGTGCGTGTCCCTAAATAAAGACTTTCCTCTAGAATTTAGATATACTTACTTTCTAGCTTCCAAATCTTTCATCTGACGTTCAGCTTTAGCCCAAATGTCCTCTTCGAACTGTTCACGTAACTCACTCTTCTGTACATATTTCATATAATAATCATTAGCATGAGTAGATGGTGTGTAGTGTTTGACAAAGTGTGACGAAGTCTGTGAAAGGGGAGTATTCTTGCTCGTCTCTTCCACATTATCATTATCATGTGGAATATGGTTCAAAGAGTTCTTCTTCTTCTTCTTAAACATTGAGTGAATTATATCTTGGGGTACCGGCCGTCTGGCTGATAGTGCTGCATTCTTAGTTGACAAGATTGATTCAAGAGCCACATTTCTCTTCATTTTCTTTTGAATAGAATATGGTAAATACTCTGGGTCATGTGACTCAGGATCACTTGACCCTCCATGGTCATCTACTTGTTGGGCATTTTCCTTTTCCTTCACCTGAAAAAATATTAGAAGGCTTTACACTTATTGTTTCCCAGTCAACAATGGCCCCAATTGTCTTGTTCACTAAGTAGACTTAATTTAAGTTCAGTACATTTTTTTTTATAGTTCATTATGGAAGGATGATGAACAAAGGTGTTAAACAACCAGAAACACGTGTTACGTATCGGTACCAACACATGTCCCCACACCGTGAACAGCACCGTGTCACGAAGCCCAAATCAGCTGAATCAGGATATAATACCTATGTTCATGCAACGGAAGCTGTATGGAGTATTACAACGGCTAAGTCATCAATCACCTCATTAGATGTGACCTCGAAAAAACCTATACATGGAGGAATCTCGAGATATGCAAAAGGGGTCATCCATAAAGTACGTCACACATAAAGGGGGGAGGGGGGTGTCGACAAAGTGTGACATGGTGTGACAAGGGGTGGGTGGGGTACTAAGTTTCTTGACATCACATTTCAAAATCTCTAAAGGTAGTAATCGCGTAATTTGAAATATTAATTATATACTAAAAAATATTTCCAACTCTATCTTTAGGACAATACGGTTTAAATTATTTTGTTTACGAGTTCATACAAGCTCTAGTGACACGCACCGATCGCCTACGAGCTCTTTGAGTTTCTTTCTTTTTCTTTATATTCAATAGTTTATTGCTTTGTTATTGTTTCAAATATTTGATATAATGTTGCTTTCATTAAAAAGTACTTAATTTAAAAACTTTAAAAATTGCAAAACATGTGACGTCACACTAGGGAGGGGGGGTTTTCGGAAATGTGAACACCTGTGACAAGGACGGGGGCTCAAAAAAATCATGAAATTCGTGTGATGTTCTTTATGGATGGCCCCAAAAACATAATATACGATAGTAAAGAGCAGGATAAGTAGATCAGGAGTTACCATGTAATCTTAACTATGATAAATGTAGTTTATGTGATTATAGTTTCCATTTGCACCCTCCGTCGTGGCAGAAAATGTAATTCACGTTAAGCTGTGTTTATCATACACTTGTGTATGCCCTCGACCTCGTCCGCGTGAAATTTGAACCATCCCATGGCATCGTATCGCACAGTATTTCACACCGACAGACAGTAGTTATTTTACGTGCTAATCAAATGAGGGGGACAAGTGAATTGGAACAAAAACCGGCCAATTGCGAGTCGAGAGATTAGCGCAAGGCTCTGTACCATGATCTACATACGAAATAAAAACAGTTTTTGTATTAGCTGTTATAGGGGCAACGGAAATACAAAATTTTCAATTGTCTAGTTGTAACTGTTCAAAAGAACACTGGGGACAGACAGACAGACGAACAGTCGACTCTTACTAATAGGGTCCCGTGTCTCGTCTTTATCTTTGGGTATGAATTACTAAAACATGACCTTATGGTATGGGTATGGTGCCCTTGAAAATATGACTTGGTGAGGGCTGCTGATAAGACATGGAGTCGACGGAAATTACAGGAAGGGTCAAGAGTGGAGTACCACTTTGACACTTATTGTTAGTGCAATAAAGTTCAAAAGTGGTAATGCACTTTTGACCCTTACTGTACAATGAGAACGGGAAGTAACTGATGATATTTATACATTTCATTCTAAAAATCATTATAAATTAGCGATGCGCCGATTAGCTTTAAGTCAGTATCTTGAGGTATTTTTTATGGCCAAATCATTAGGATGACATGCAGATTGGGTTTTGTATAATCAATCATTGTAAATCGGCCTTTGGGACAAAATAAATGAAAGGAATTAAAGGTACTCAAATAATGATTTAATTGAACAGCGGTATTGAAATACGACCTAGCATTAATAATTATATAAGAATCAAATTATCTGGCAGTTTATTTATTTCAGTAAAAACTTGACCCAATTTGTTTTTCAGTAAAACTACTACCATTTATTTGGTGCATGATTCTGTGGACAAGTTTGGGCTGTGGGTTTGTTTACTATTATACTTTAGCTATTAATGTTGTAACACATGCTGTTTTTTATCCCAAATAAATAAAATTATAATGTGTGAATTAATGTAGCTTCTTTAAAAACCTCAAATGACATTTGAGGATTTTAAATGAGCCCGATATTCTTACTATATCAGTATTCTAAATATTTGAAAACTTTAAACATACTACTCTGAGCATTTCTTGAATGAGTTTGAAGTCTGGTCCCTCAAACTCGCCTTCCCCTCCACCTTGAGATGCATAGTAAGACTGTTCTTCACTTTCTGTGGAATAATAAGGCCACAATGACTATAATAAGAAAATCAATACTATAGAAAACAACCCATTGACCAGTACTTTGGTGCCTGATAACAACAAATATTGCTAGGATTTTGTTACTTATACAATATGTAAAGAAAACCCCGTCTGATTGATAAGGATAATAAAGGTTAGGAAATCACATGGCCAAATAAAATTTGAAACTTAACATAATCATCATAACAACAATACTAATAACCAGTAGTGCTTGACACCAAGGATCGCATGGAGGTATGGAAGAACAAGGAGCTTTACAGACGCTTTTTCAGAGCCCTACACGGGCCTGATGTTGATTTACAAGCGTCCGTAGCCTGGCTACGATTCGGTGACCTTTTTGGGGAAACCGAAGGTTTTGTATGTGCAATTATGGACGAAGTTATGATGACGAACAATTACCGGAGATTTATTGTGAAAGACGGCACAGTTGACATCTGTCGGGCATGTCACCGGCCGGGGGAATCAATAAGGCATTTTATCTCCGGGTGTTCTCGTCTAGCTAACGGAAAGTACTTGCATAGACACAACCTTGTAGCCAGGATCATTCATCAGCAACTTGCTCTTAAATACAACCTGGTGGAATCGGAGGTGCCGTACCACAGGTATACGCCCGACCCAGTTCTCGAAAATGGCTATATCACATTGTACTGGGATCGATCCATCATCACTGACAGGACTATTGTTGCCAATAAGCCTGATATAGTGATGGTGGATCGATCAGAGCGGCGTGCAATGATTGTTGACATAACCATCCCGCATGATGAGAACCTCGTGAAAGCCGAGAAAGATAAACAAATCAAGTATCTTGACTTGGCTCACGAGGTTGTCGACATGTGGGAGGCGGATTCAGCAATCATTGTACCGATAGTCGTGGCAGCCAATGGCTTATTAGCCAAAAGCCTCGAGCCGGATCAAGGGCTTGATTCAGAAAGCTGTAATCCTGGACACGGCTCGCATTGTCAGGAAGTTCCTCTCTCTGGAGCCCTGACTGGACCCTGTTCCCGATACCGGTGGGCTACTATTTTTTATATTTTTAAATGTTTTTTATATATTTATATAAATATTTAAAAATGTAAATCATATGTATGTAAAATAAATAAATGAATACTAATAAATTTTGAAATAATCTTTTTTTTTGCGAAATAACTCCAACTTCCCCAGTATTTGGTATTTTTTTAAAAAGTGACAACACCATTTTCAAATGTATTATTGGTAGGTACCTTGTATGAATGAATGTTCAATACTGGCGGCATTTTGCTTGACCGCGTGCCCTGCCCCCCAGTGCCTGCGCATGTATTACCATGTAAGTTACCTCCTTTTGCGAAATAATATTTATTTTTAGGCAGTATTTTCTTTAAGTTTAGCCAGGCTTTATAGGCATTAGTTAGTAGAATCAGTTATCGATACAACTACACCTTCATGGATCAATACCTTCACGGATTGGACAGGGTTTTCTTTACATATTGTATAGATATATCAAACAACTACATTTCACTTTGGGGAAATAATAACTTGTTTAGCCATGATGAGTTGATGGATGAATAGTGATTCATTACATATCAAGACCCTATGTCTCAGAGACTTATCACACTCTCTGAGACATAATAGGGTTTTGACA
Source organism: Sesamia nonagrioides (assembly GCA_017933935.1). Taxonomy (NCBI): domain Eukaryota; kingdom Metazoa; phylum Arthropoda; class Insecta; order Lepidoptera; family Noctuidae; genus Sesamia; species Sesamia nonagrioides. The sequence goes on along the minus strand of JADWQK010000743.1, from coordinate 660,559 downwards.
AAGGGGCCAATGGGTCCCGTTGTCAAAACCCTATTATGTCTCCTCCAAATTGAAGATCTATGACAGCTGTTACAGGCAATCAGAAGCCCAATACTTACAATGAGACTGACAAAAGCCAATAACACAGTCAGATTTCCAAGGGTATTGTGTTACTACATGGTCAGATCATGAGGTCAGATAAAATATTGGCATTCAGCAGCACCTAGCGAGGATGGAAGCCAGCTCTAAAAAAAAAAAATGCAGATAGATTCACATACCTTCTTTCTCAATTTTGCAAGATATTGGACCAGCAGCACCAAGCATCTCCATGGCTGCAGGCACTTCAAATCTTTGTGCCACAGTCAGATCTTGCATTATCTCTTCCAGGTTAGTCCAATCACACATTTTGAATGTTTATTTCCACTTCAGTGCTTATGAGGAGTGAGGTGTAGACAAGTTGCTATTCTATTGTCAAACAAAGGTTTCTTAAATTAATAAAAAGGTTGATGAATCAAACAAAAAATTGTTGATTCTGATTGATTTTAAAATTTGTTTTTATCGCGGTTCTTTGAGAGTAGACATTGGTGATAGTTAGTAATCACTTTTACTTTTCCTAAAGATATAAAAGGTATAAAAGGAGCAAGCTATTTTAGGTAATATTATATTTGCTTATGTACCTCAACAAAACTCCAGATAAATCTTCTCGAATCTTGACTACTTTCGGTCAAAGGGGGTTCATACTCTACATATATAATGTGAATGTAATATATAATATAATATGGATATATTATGAAATTATGAGCGGTTTTAAGATACCTTGATGTATCGTCGGGTAGGTCAAAACGATTCATGTATGTACAAAATAAAAACAACAACAATATATACAACCTAGGTACGTATATGCTAATAGATTGTTTTTGAAAAAACTATTTAATACTCATCGATGCGGTTTACCTACATACCTTAAAAATTAAAATGTGAATATTGTTCAGGTTCACGAATATCTGTCAATGCATGGTCAATTCAATTCAATTCTTGATTAATGGCCTTTGTGGGACTTGGGAGAGACGCCACAATTTTGCCAAGAACACGTGCGAACGATTAATAAACAATCAAACGCTGGAGAGTATTTAGCGCAAATCAATGCATGGTCAATGCTACCATTGGGCATTGCGCCCCAAGCTTTGGCCCCAAGTGACATTATTTGCAAATGCAATGTGTCAATGTCAAATCAATCTGCCTGTCAATCAATCAAAGAAATTAAAATATATAGAATTATTACGAGTAATAATAATACTCGTGAATCATGATAGTTTAAGCATTAAAATAACTAACTGCTTAGCTCAACATTTAATCAATGCATTTATTTTGATTAAACAATAAATATTGGTTTAAAAATAATCTTTTTTTTTTGATATGGCATCTCGTAGGTGGCCATTAGAGGCCGTAACTACTTAACCGGACATTCGTGTGGATGCCTTAATTAAAAAAAAAAAAAAATGAGAAAAAACGCCGAAACGAACTCAGAGGTCATTGTTGGGACATTAGGATATTACTGGCTCAGCTGCGGCACGGGCTGGCCTTATCGGACAAGGGACGGGGGAGGGGATTACTACGTGAATTAAATGCTACTTACTTAGAGCCTATTCACTCTAGCCTTAGAAACACGGTTTTATACGTTTGCAGTATGATGGTTGGCAATTTTTTGTCTTTCAAAGAGTATTGTATTTGTTACGTCTGTAACGTACATAAATAAATGTGTTGATTTCTTGAACATGGCTTTTTGTTATTTTTTAATTATATTACGCAGCGTAGCGCGCTGCGTCGTCCACTTATCACAGCGGTGCGTGCGTGACTACTAGCTAGACTGCTAGCTAGAGTACCGAGAGGGCACCCGAATTGAGGCGTGTGGGTATGACTTGCGTTCCAAGCGTTTCTATTAAGTCAACGTACTGAAAACCTTATTCACTAAATTCATTTTGCATTTTATATAAATATCAATATTGCCTTTTACAGCATCATCATCATCATCATCAACCTTTTTATCGTCCCACTGCTGGGCACAGGTCTCCTCTCATACAGAGAAGGATTGAGCGTAATCACCACGCTTGCTCAATGCGGGTTGGCGATTTCAGACTTAAAGTCCAGGTTTCCTCAAGATGTTTTCCTTCACCTTCAGTCATTGGTGTCCAAGATATACTTAGAAAGTCGTGGTGGCCTAGTGGTTAAAACACCAGCCTCTCAATAATGAGGGCGCGGGTTCGATCCCACGTCAGGCAAGTACCAATGTAACTTTTCTAAAGTTATATGTACTTTTACAGCATGTAATTTAATAAATATTTTCGAAGATATTACAGAGACATAGAGGCTGCGGCGCACAGGGGCAACGCGAGCCTGTAACTGTCCCTATGTATGTTTAGATCTTTAAAATGAAGTAACAGGATGCGCTTTTCTTTAATAGATAGAGTGATTCAAGATAAAGTTATATATACCTACCTAATATAATACATTTATTCGAGCGAAGCCGGGTCGGGTCGCTAGTATAAAATATAAATATAGTTCATGTTTTATTTTGTAGTTACCTCTTACTGTTATTAGAATTTTACTCAAACAATTTTGAAGATTATTAAATGTCCCAATTTTCTTATGAACTGTATACACAAATTATCATGGCCATAAATTATCTGAACTACAGCAGATAGCCCCCGCTCCCCAGCCCGCCCCCGCTGAAACAGAGGTGTCCATGGACACCGAGGTGTTTTCAGCCAAACGGCCCATCCCTCTCTCCTCTGATTCCTCCGAGGAGTCATCACCCTCGTCCCCGGACGATGAAGCTGAACGCTTCATCGTTGCCTCGGGAAAGAGAAGGAGGAAGAAATCCTCCTCAAATCCGGCCCCCAAACTGGCAGCCGCTGCCTCCGCCAGCGGCTCACCCACCCCCGCCCCTGCCCACCGAGCTGCCGCTAAAATCCCTCCTCCCCCGCCTGTTTTCATACAGGACAAGGGTAAATGGACCAATGTATCCAGCTGGTGTTCCGACCACAAAATTTCCTTCACCAATGCCAGGTCTACACAGCCCGCTACCGCCCCAGGTGTCACCTTTTTTGGGGTCACACTCATCCAGTCTCTAAAAAATACCTAAATCGCAGGAAAACACAATACAATTGTTACTAACAATTGTTTTTTTCCTGCGATTCCTCCACTAGCACTAGCTCAGCTCTATTTATAAAACGGGGATTCCCGCAAAAGACCCTGACACTGTCGTGGGAGTATCCTCGCCCCATACTCGAGATCGTGAAGTATGTAGTATTTGGTTGTCATAAATAATAATTGTTAAACGTGTATTATTCTATAAATGATAGATAGTTAAAAGAAGAAAACATATTTTAGAAACATAACATCGGCTACCGGCAGAAGTTACCACCCACCAGATGAAATCTTGCCGCCAAGCGATTCGTCGTGTTCCGGCGTAATGACTGGTGAAGCCGTGAGGATGGGTCTAAGCAGTTTTGTTGCGTTGTGTGCCGTGTTCAATGCGCCAATTGTTGTTGTGTCGGGAGTTTGGTCGTGGAGGGTAGCGGGATCCGAAGCACGGTGTTCCGCTGATTCACGGTGACCGCAGGGATCTGGGGGCCCAATTAGTGTACCAGCCACAGACGAAGGGCTGCCCCGCCAACTGCGGAAAATCCCAGGGTGGCTCCATCCTGCCGGTTGGCGACCGGACGAGAGGACCTGATGGTGATTCTAGGGGGATTCGGGCGTCCCCGCAGTCTCCAGACCAATCTCCCTCTGGCGCAGTATCGTTGGTCATGTTATTGGGTTTAACATTGCATCACGTCACTCAACTGCCGTCTTCCTTCCTATTCACTCAGTTTTAAAAATGAAAAAGCATAAAAATAAAAGTAGGTGAACACAGCAGACGCACGTCCTCTCATTTAAAGTGCACCTCTGTCTGTAAAAGATCGCTCTTAGCGATAAGACCGCCCATTGTAAAATCTTTATATTTATTTTCTGTAATCTATATGGTGTACATAATAAAGAGTAGGTATTCTAATCTATTCTCTCCGACCAGTTCGTCGCTCTGGGGAACTTCAATGCCTGCCACCAAGACTGGCTTTTACCATACACAGAGGATCGACTATGCTGGTTGAGAAGCGCGTAACTTTGCGCTATTAATGGACCTTTCCCAGCTGGTAGGACAACCGACTAGGGTGCCTGATGTAGTTGGTCATACCACCAATTGTTTGGACCTTCTGCTGACCATTAATCCGGACATATGTGTTGTAATAGTTCCCTCACCGTTAGGAACTTCAGACCAATGTCTGGTGAAGTCTGTATCGTCCTTCACCCCAATAGATTGCGACTCACGTGGTGAACGGCGAATGTGGCGATACAACTTAGCAGATTGGGATGAGATGCGCCACTTTTTTGCGTCTTATCCCTGCCAGCTGGTCCGCTTCTCTTCTGACAATCCGACTAGCTGTGCGGACGCTATATCCGATGTGGTGCGACAAGCTATGAAGTATTTTATTTCCTTCAGTGATGTTAACGTCGTCGGTGGCTCGGCTCGCCCATGATTCAAGGCCGACGATATTCAAGCTGAACAGCGTAAGCACACGGCATTTTTCACCTGGGTTAAAGCTCGGGACCACAGAGCTCCGGATATTAGCTCGAAGAAGGGAGAGAGCCTTTGATTGTGCTGCCAAGTCCTACAAAAAGTCGCTTAAGGAGGCTCGCTTCGACCGCATTACTCATATTGGCAATAAGCTCTCAACGCAGCCACCCGGTAGCAGATCTTTCCGGTCCCTTGCCAAATCGGTCGAGGCGAACTTCTGTTGACCCACACTGCGTCCGCTGGTTAAGCCTGATGGAGCACCGGCTCATACGGTGAGAGAGAAAGCAGGATCTAATCGGCGAACACATTTTTGTCAAATGATTGCGACTAATTGGGATCGTTTGGACCGAACGGACCAATGGGCGGCCTGAACGATACCAACTGATCCCAACTAGTCGCAATTATTTGACAAAAAGATGTTCGCCGATTAGGGGGCTGGTCTTTGCATCTTTGGCACAATTCGTGTCTTGAAACTAGCAGTTCTTCAATCTTCAGAAACTTCAATGCCGGAGGTTCGCATTAGGAACAAGGAGGTTCTGAGAGTACTATGTCCTCTGGAAGTGTATAAGGCTAGTGGCCCAGATGACCAGCCATTGTTCTTAAGGCATGTGCGTCCGAGTTGTCTCCTGTATTGACGCGCTTGTATCGCCTCTCATTTAGAACAGGTATAGTGCGCAAGTCTTGGAAGCTTGTCAACGTGCAGCCGGTCCCCAAAAAGGGTAGTCGTGCCGATCCTACCAACTATCGGCCGATTTCAATAACCTCCATACTCTGCAAGATTATGGAGCGCGTATTGAACTCGCGCCTCTTGGCTTACCTAGAAAGTAACGATCTCCCCAGTGACCGACAGTACGGGTTTCGCCGCAATCGGTCAACTGGGGACCTACTAGTGTATGCCACTCATTTATGGGGCGAGGCCCTCGAGAAAAATGGGGAACCGATTGCCGTCTCTCTTGATGTCTCGGAAGGCTTTCGATAGGGTATGGCACACTGGCCTATTGAGTAAACTTCCAGGATACGGTATTTTCGCTGGCTTGACTGACTGGGTAAAAGACTTTCTGACTGAAAGATCCCCATGTCGATTAATGCCGGTGTTCCTCCTGGGTCTTTTCTCTCTGCAACTCTGTTCTTCCTGCATATTAACGATCTGATGATGCCCGGTATCTATGGGTATGCAGATGACAGCGCAGTTTTGGAGAGATACCTGCCAGTTTTTTGCTTTCTATGGGGTGACACCACCAACTTCCGCCCCGGGTGCCACCCAAGCTAGCTACACCACTGCCCTTATTTATTTCAAAAGGGCTCTTCATTGCATGCCAATGGACCCCCCACCCCTCTCACGACTCGAAGTTTCAATATGCCGCCTCGGCATGACAGGCCACCAACCTATTACTATAGTGTCGGCCTATCTCCCACCCATCTCGGCTGCTGAGAATCATCAACTCTTAGCAGACGACATTGCCCTACTTCTTGGGTTGAGTGATTCGGTTATAATAGCGGGCGACCTCAATGCCAAACACACAGCCTGGAATAGCACCAGGATCAATTCCAGAGGCAGACTCTTGTTTGACCTCTCCACCCACTTAAACTTCGATGTCGTGGGCCCCATGACCCCCACTCACTTCCCCTACGAACCCGACCAAACCCCAGACGTCCTCGACGTAGCGCTCCTAAAGAACGTCAACCTACGGTTAGACTCTATAGAAGCACTATCAGAGCTGTCGTCTGACCATCGCCCAGCCGTCATTCGACTGGCTCCCCGTACTGGCCTCTCTGACCCAGGTCAAGCACCTCAGACGAAAGTGGTAACGGACTGGAGGAAAGTAAGCGATCGGCTGAAATCCACCACATCCCCCCACTTGGACTCCATACTTGCACGCCTCGACTCTATCGATGACACGACAGCCGCGATCGACTCGTTCACGGATCACGTACAGTCAGTCCTGAACGAATGTTCAAGGGAGGTTACAGTGACAGAAGACTGTCGCTGGAAACTCCCTGCTGACTTGCGTGAACTGTTGACCGAGAAGAACGCGGCGGTCCGTGCTTACAGCAGCTTCCCTTGCGCGACTAACAAAACCCATATGCGCTATTTACAGAGAACTGTAAAAAGACACATATCGGAGTGGCGTGAGGCTGGCTGGGATAAGATGCTGGATGAGTTAGAGCCCACCCATCAAGCCTTCTGGAACCTTGAGAGGAAACTAAAATCCAATGCAGTTGTGACCATGCCTCCCCTAGTTCGTCCTGACAATTCCATCGCCTTCGATGACGATGACAAGGCTGAATGCCTCGCCTCCTGCCTGGAAGCCCAGTGCTCCCCCAGCCTCCTACCAGTAGACCAAGCTCATCTCCTTGAGGTTGACGCTGAAGTCGAACGTAGAACCTCCCTCCCACCCGTTGACGACCTTGAGGATCCCCTGCCTCCCATCACCCCTGATGAAGTGCAGGACATCGTCAAAGGTCTTCAACCCAGGAAAGCGCCCAGCTCTGACGGCATCACTAACAGAGTGATCCGCCTCTTCCCTGCCCACCTAATCATCCTCTTGACCACCATCCTCAATGGTGCACTGGGGAATAACATTTTCCCACAAACGTGGAAAGAAGCCACTGTTATAGGCATTCCCAAGCCCGGTAAGCCTAAAGCCGAACCGTCTAGTTACCGTCCCATCAGCTTACTCAAAGTTCTCGGTAAGATCTATGAGAGGCTTATTTATAAGCGACTCAGAGCTTAAGCCGAGAACAAGGGCCTCATCCCCAACGCACAATTCGGGTTCCGTACCCAACACTCCTGTCCCCAACAGATCCTCCGCATCACGGAACATATTCACGCAGGGTTCCTGCGTGGTATGTACACAGGCGTAGTTTACTTCGATATAGCGAAGGCGTTTGACAAAGTCTGGCACAACGGCTTAATCTATAAGCTGTACCAACTCGGTGTGCCTGATCGCCTCGTCCTCATCTTACGGGACTTTCTGTCAAACCGCACCTTTCGCTATAAAATCGAAGGAGCGCTCTCCTCCCCCCGCCCCATCCGTGCAGGTGTTCCCCAGGGCTCTGTACTAGCCCCACTCATTTTTACGCTTTTCACTAGCGATATCCCGAAAAGCAGTAAGGCTCAACTCGCTCTGTTCGCAGACGACACAGCCATCTACTGCTCGGGACGCAGTCCAGACTGGATTCGCCTCCATCTCCAATCCGCGGTCAACAAGCTCGCTGACTGGCTTATGAAATGGAGGATTGAAGTCAACCCCCTAAAAAGCCAAGCGGTACTCTACAGGAAACCGCGGGTCAGTGTCACCCTTCCACGACCCATCACCTTGGACGGCAAGCCGATCCTTTGAGAGAAGCAAGCCAAGTATCTAGGTGTGATTCTCGATCAAAACCTCAACTTCTCAGAGCACATTGAGACGGTCCGCGCTCGCGCCGCCTTCGCTCTAGGTCCACTCCACCCCCTCCTCAACCCGCGTAGCAAGCTATCGCTCAGGTGCAACATGCGCTTGTACACAGCTTGCATACGCCCGATTATGACCTACGCTTGTCCAGTCTTCGCACATGCCAAGCCACGTCATATCCATAGGATGCAAGTAGTCCAAAACCGATTCCTCCGTAAAGCCACAAACGCCCCTTGGTTCGTCCGTAATGAGATCCTCCACCTTGATCTCAAAATCCCCACCATCCAGCAGTTCATGAAACGTCTCTCCAAACGCTTCTTTGTTACTGCCACCAAGCACCGCAATCCTCTTATTTATTTATTTATAAAAACTTTATGCACAAAAAGAAACATTGCACAATGGCGGACTTAATGCCTTAGGCATTTTCTACCAGTCTACCTTAGGGTGATGCAGAGACAAAACATAGTAGGTGCAAAGATATAAAAGAGAAGTTGAAAGAGAAACACAAAAAAAAGATATAATAAATACATACATACAAAATATAAACAGTAGGGAGAGATAAAGAAATATAGATAGAGAAAAAAAAAATTACAAGTTTGATGAATCTGCCAATTTCTTGCGTAAGTATTCCCGAGCTTTAATTTTAAATGTGTACCGACTGGTCAACGTCCTGATATTCTGAGGAAGATCATTCCAAAGGAAAACCGCCTGGACAAGAAATGAAGACTTAAGAAAACCAGAGCGGTGTGAAGGACATCGTAGAAGACAATTATTGGAAGAACGAAGATTCCTATTATGCGCAGAGCATAAATATTGAAACTGAGAAGTAAGATAAGAAGGAGAACAGGGTTTGTGTAGGAGTGAAAACAAGGTCGTCAAAGCTCTTAGAGCTCTGCGCTGCCTGATGGGTAGCCATTTCAAGATGGACCGGTGAGAAGATACATGATCGTACTTACGGAGATTAAATACGAATCGAATGCAGTTATTTAGAAGTCGGTCAAGTTTATTGAGTAGATCTGCATTCAGGTCGTAATAACACACATCACCATAATCAATAATGGGGAATATAAGGGATTGAACAAGCATTGCCTTTATATGCGATGGAAGAACATTTTTTAGCCTATAAAGTGACCGCAACGTCCCGGTGACTTTTTTGCTCACACTTGCAACCTGCTTACGCCAGTCCAGGCAAGTGTCAACATGCAGACCCAGATCCTTGACATCGGAGCTGAAAGGAGCTCATCGGAGCTGAACTCTTATAACAGCGGCCGCCAATTACACTTCCTCCACCATCTCCCGACTTCGCCGCCCTCGGCATGCTCTCACAGACACCGATGACCCCATTACCCTCCTCCAAGAGGCCAATAGGGCCACCAGCACATTACACAAACACAGACCGACCTACCGACCTCGCCGCCGAGGTCCATCGCGACGCGCTCCACGTAGTAGTCCCCTCCCCCGTCCCTTGTCCGATGAAGCCAGTAATTATAATAATGTCCCAAAATGACCTCTGAGTTTGTTTCGGCGTTTCTTCTCAGAGCTAGTACTAGGAAACGCCGCAGTCATCAAACCATTAAGTATAACTTTCGATCCAGCCGTCCCTTGCTGTCCTCTCTAGCGACGCCCTAAACCGAGGTTCGTACCCTACAGGGGGTGCCTTTAGTGCGTAGTCGCCTAATTTTAAGTTAGTTTTAAGTGCCCCTGGCTGGAGGCTTTAATTTTTAATTAAGGCATCCACAGGAAAGTCCGGTAAAGTAGTTACGGCCTATAATGGCCACCTACGAGATGCCATATCAAAAAAAAGAAAAAAACACCCTACTAGAAAGGGACACAGAGGTCCTTCGTGCGTTTCTCTTTCTAGGAACGTCTTTGCCGGCTCGTCAGCATTCTAGGTATTTATGCAATTCCTTTGCAATCAATTTAATTATGGCATTGACGTAGTATAAACACTAAGGCCCGTATTACAGAACGTCACTCAAAACTCAAGCTCTACTTAAGTCTTGTTTGAAGCCTTTTGATTGGTTGAAACTAGTTTTAAGTCATGTTTATGCAGAGATCAATGCTTGAGTTTCCTTCTGGAATACGCACCTAAGGTCCGTATTACAGAACGACACTCAAACTCAAGCTCTACTTAAGTCTCGTTTGAAGCCTTTTGATTGGTTGAAACTAGTTTTAAGTAATGCTTAAGCAGAAATCAATGCTTGAGTAACGTTCTGTAATACGGACCTAAGTCAATGGTTTATGGAAGTTATTCTCAACAGTATTGCGCATACATAGCATCAGCCAGCGTAAGTATTCCTCATCTCGTTGTTGGTCACTGTAGGGTTCATTCATTGATTATACCTACTAGAGATGGGCGAAAAATATCGATATATCAAAATAACGATATTTTTTCAGAAAACATCGTTATAAAGCAGGGATATTTTTTCCCGCGATATATCGATTATATAAATCGATTTGCGCTTTTTAGATTTCCCTCGGGAACATCAACTTTTTCCGGGATAAAAGGTAGCCTATGTTCCTTCTCAGGGTCTAAAGATTGTCTGTGCCAAATTTCATGAAAATCGGTTGAGAGGTTTAAGCAGGAAAGCGTAACAGACAGACAGACAGACAGAGTTACTTTCGCATTTATAATATTAGTATGGATGAGTAAGAAAGTTTCATCTGAGGTGTGACGTCACGAGTACCTACGGGGGCGCCGCGTTAATAGCGTTCTAGGGATGAATCTATTTTTATTTACTTTTTTATTACTAGATATTATACAAACAGAATTACTGAAACACAATCTTACAATTTGATTCTTTTGCATAAGGTTTTTATTTTTAATATTTTAATCTAGTGTTTGACCACAATCCCGCTTGGTGGTAAGTAAGCAGTGATGCAAATTATTGATGGTAAAGCGCACTAGTTTATTAAGAGCCTACTGACAAATTTAAATGTCATCAAGGCTAAATGAATGAGTCATTTAGCCTTGATGACATTTAAATTTTTGTCAGACGGAGGGACCACCGCTGCCAAATTGTTCCAGTCCTTCGATGTAGGTATACGGTACCTATAAACAGGAATAGATGACGAGATGAAACCAGATCGTAGTTGTGTCAAGAACGTAAGCAGAATGTGGTGTTCTTAATAAGAAGACGACCACGACACTACGTCGACGCCGCATCCCGGTATCGCCGTTACCCCACTATCGTGTAGATTTTGTTAAATTTATTTAAGTCAGTGCATAGCTTGTAAGAGACATTCATATTCTTATTCACATACCTGTTCATACTCTTGTACAGTCAAGACCAAAAGTCGAGTTACAATCTCACAAAACTATGGCCAAGCAATACTAGTTGTAGTTACGACCTTCTTCTATAATAAAGTTTGATACACACTCATACACTTTGACAACCTGCTACCCGCTTATGATTGTTAGGTACTACTTACTAATTTCAACATTCACAGCAAGTGTTTAAATAGCCTAGCGGTTCTCGCCTTGATAGGCGTTCAAGGTGGTTCGAGTTCAAATCTAATAACTTACAAAATAGTTTTGAAATGTTTATTGGTGAACTATGAATGCTGACAACAAAAATATGTAAAAATACCGATCCGCAACTTAAAGATGATACTTTATTTTAAGATTTTTTCTATATTAGAGTCTTACAAAAAGATGACGGTAGATTTGAAACAAACTGAACAAAAAATATTCCACTACCTGCAATAACAATTATTAACTACAATAACTCAAATAATATTACTTAGCTGTTGTTGGTTGGTGAACATATAGTTACGAGTTCATATTATTAGTTTTACTTTTTTAATCAATATGCAGGCATATGCAGCAATATATCTCAAATATCATAATATGAAACCGGCTTTTGTGTAAGTTGTTTTTATTATTATTTGGGTAAGATGCAAACCAACCGCTTGTTGTAAGTGTGTAATAAAATTGTTATTGTTTTAGAGAAATACTGTAAGCCAAAGTCAAGAGGATGGAGGACGAAGGTGGCTTATGTGTCGAGATAAGTGGAACGAAACAACAATATTTACCGTTGAATAAACCTTTGAAACGTGCGAAGAAGGGAGGTTGCATTTGTGGTTTAAAAATATACTGGCTAAACAAACAAAAAAAAAACAATTTATAACAATCACAGTGCAGAAGTGTCCTACAGAGTGTTTTAAATATATACCATTATATATCTTAATAACAGACTCTAAACCAACTCGTAAAGTAATTTAGCTAAGTGACAGTAATATGTTCAGTTGGCTTAATGGCTAACAGATGTCGCCTTTTGCAATTTCAATACAAATTACTTTTGGTAAATTATAAAAACAATAATTTCGGAATTCGATAAGAAATAAGTTCGTTTACTTTTGAACTAAGAAAGCGCTTGAAGATTATAATCTCATGCCTTCAAACTCCAAAAAAGGGCATTGCAGGATGGCAGCACTAGTATCATGCTATACACGCAAAAAAATTGTAAATGTAATAAGCACTGTTTTGTGTTCTAAGTATAGATTATTTTATGATTGTAATAATATTCAGGTTAAGCTTCAATCCTCTTTTCTTTAAGAAAATTAATAATTAAGCTATAACCTCTTTAATGATAAAATATAATACTATAACTTTCATAACTAAAAACCAAAAATGTTTTTTTATATTTTTTAACTGTCAAGGATTACTTTTATACAATATGTAAAGAAGACCCTGTCCGATCCGTGAAGGTGTTGTTAGGTATCGATAACTGATTCTAATAATGCCCACAAAGACAGGCAAAACTTAAAAAAAATCCCCCTAAAAAAAGAAACAGAACCAACCAATCCTATTTCTGCTAATCCTGATTCTCCATCACATGATAGAAATGAACCTAACTATGTATCTGATGATGATGATGAAGATGATGATGATGAAGATGATGATGATGAAGTGTGGAAGAGAATCCCTTTCTCTCATGAAGTACCATTAGATAATTTTGACAAGAATCCATTGGTAACTGCTAGCTTTATATCCAGTCGAAGTGCTCCACTGACATATTTTGATTTGGTATTTTCGGAGGAATTATTTCAATTAATAGTGGACCAAACTAATTTATACGCCTCGCAGTCAAATGCAAGGGAATGGGATCCTGTTACCCTACCTGAAATACAAGCCTTTATTGGCATGCTGATCTTGATGGGTTTACACCGTCTACCTAATATTCGCCTTTACTGGTCTTCTGATCCACTATTTATGGTAAATGAGATTGCCGACGTTATGACGTGCAAAAGGTTCGAAAAAATAATGAAATACATACATCTAAACGATAACCAAAAAATGGCAAAAAGAGGTGAACCAGGCTTCGACAAACTTTATAAAGTACGGCCACTCATTGAAGGTACGAAAGAGTTGTTTCAAAATGCTGCTGTGGTCACAAACTCACAAAGCATAGATGAGTGCATGATCAAATTTAAAGGCAGAAGTACTATAAAGCAGTACATGCCTAAGAAGCCTGTGAACGTGGTTTCAAGGTGTGGGCGAGGTGTGACAGTGAAACAGGCTACCTCTACGAGTTTGAGGTTTATACCGGGAAAAAAGAGGGAGTTACAGAAGTTGGACTAGGTGCTACAGTAGTCAAAAATTTATCCCAATCACTGATAGATAAAAATGTTTCTAATATCCACATAGCATTTGATAACTTTTTTACCTCATATGAGTTGATGACCTATTTATACGAACATAAAATATTCGCTACAGCAACAGTCCGATCAGACCGAAAACAATTACCAGATTTTATCAAAAGAAATGACAAAAAGAAAATGAAACTGGATAAAGGCAAGCACAAGTGGCGAGTAAATGGCAATATTGGGTTTTTCGTCTGGATGGATACTAAGCTAGTACATATTTTAAGTTCTGCTTTTTGTCCCAGTCAAAAGACCACGTGTAAAAGGACACAAAAAGATGGAACCCGAAAAGCCATAAACTGCCCATTGGGAATAGTAGAGTATACTAAGAGAATGGGTGGTGTCGATAGGTTTGACCAGAAGCGTGGCGCATACCCTATTGCCAGAAAGAGCCGAAGATGGTGGCTCCGAATATTTTATTTTGTAATAGATGCGGCAATTACAAACGCACATATCCTACATAAGAGTAATCCCAGGGTACATGCGCCAATGAACAATCTCACGTTTAGAACCCAACTAGGCAGAAATTTAATTAATAATTTCACATCCCGCAAGAGAAGGCTCTCCAACTTGCCTAATTTTATAGTAAAAAAGGCTAAAACTATAAGCAGACAAAAGGCGGTATTTGGTATACCTGAAGAGCTAAGGTTAAGCGAAGTTGGTCGTCATATGCCTGGACCACTGCCAGCTTATCGACGATGCCGCTTTTGTAGCAGCACGAATAATAATAAAAAATCAAAAATTCAATGTATACGATGCGAAGTACCGTTATGCATCGTACCTTGTTTTGCATCCTTTCGTTTACCCTAGGTGGGTAGTGTCCATATATTGGACACCATGTTTTTTTTAAGAAATTTAATTTTTTTTTTGTTTAATACTTGTCTATTATAACAATTTAACAATATCTATGTGTTTTTATTATTGCGCCTTTTCCCGTTCCCTCGGCACTTTAAAGGGTTAATATGCTTATTGTTTTATTTTTATATATTTTTTATTATATTACATCTATAGTAAACTAAAACATATAATAAAAACCTATTTTGGTATAAATATTCAGTAAATTTTCCTATTCGTTTAAATATTATTTGCAGACATTTTTACTTTAAAATACAAATCAGTTATCATAATTTTAAATTATATGAAACAACAAAAAGATTTTTCATTATTAAGGATCGAACCCACAATCGCTCGCTTATGATAGACCATTGTTAAGTGCGGCCGCTAACTTAACTTCAAATGAAGTAACGAAATTTTGCATTACTTTAAAGAAAGACGAAGACTGCGATAAAAAAAATAATGCGTTAGTGTGCGTGGCCGATTTAGCGCAGGCGACAGTAGTCTTTAAGGTGGGAATGGACTTCCACAGCTGATAGTACATTCTTATATTTATTCGTGTTCACATTCTGATACAGACTCTTGTACCTACATATTTGTCTATACACCACATTATTATACACGTCATACACATTGTACTCTTTTACATACGTGCAATACACAACATTCGATTCATCTGAGTTTTAATTACGTGACACGCCCTACGCGCTACATTGGTGACCCCGACGTAATTCAAGACCGACGTGATCTACTGATACTCGTGATTAGCACATTCTAGTGGCTTCCCACAAGCGGGTCTCTCCACTAGGATTTCAAGAGGCTCTATATTCACGGTATTGCTACGTTACACCAGAAGAGTCCAGTCAGGATGGCGACCAGCAACGCACCACAGGCAGGAGGGCGAGTCGACATGCTCACACTACAAACACGGTTGTCTGACTTTTGGCTGGCGTATCCCAGACTATGGTTTACGCACTTCGAAGCAGTAATGGCGCCACAGAAGCAAGGTGATGACGCGCGCTATCAAGCAGCTATCGCCCGACTAGGCCTGGACGCACTTCAGCTGGTAAGTGACATTAAAGCCAAACCGCGCACTGAGGACAAGTACGAAACCCTGAAGGCCAGACTTATCAGCGTCTACGAAGAGTCCGAGACCCGGAATCTTCAGAATCTGATGGACGAGATGGAACTCTGAGATCAAAATCCCTCACAGCCGTTGCGAAAAAAGCGGGAACTAGCTGGACAGAAAATAACAGACGGTACACTGCGCATTATGTGGACCAAGCTACATCCATCCTCAGTGGCGCTGTACATTCTTATATATTTATTCGTGTTCACATTCTGATACAGACTCTTGTAAATATTTGTCTATACATCACATTATTATACACGTCATACACATTGTACTCTTTTACATACGTGCTACGTGCAATACACAACATTCGATTCATCTGAGTTTTAATTACGTGACACGCCCTACAGATGTATACGTAGAATTTGGTAACAGTCGATGCGACTGCTAGAACTTTACCAATAAATAAATCCTTTACATAAAAAAGGGGATACATTTGTAATGAATGCCATAATAATGAAGTAGGTACGTACCTAAAATGAATAAATATACAGACAAATCACACTGATTGAGCTAGCCCCAAAGTAAGTTCGAGACTTGTGATAAGGGATACCAACTCAACGATACTATATTTATAATAGATAAACATCCAAGACCCAGGCCAATCAGAAAAATATCGTTTTCCATCATGACCCGGCCGGCCGGGGATCGAACCCGGGGGAATTTGTCTCAACTGCATAGTTTGTGGAAATGAATCCAAAATACAACTGTTTAATTGCACAGGTGTAGAGTAGCCAGCCTTTCGGTGTTCTATAGGATGCATTTTGGGGAGTGTGCGAGGGAATTGCATGATTTAATTCCCCCATCTCCGTTCCACCATCGGACGAGCCGTCGTACGGCGAGTTAACACTTACGTTGTTAACACCACTATGATCCGGACGAAGCGTTTCGCCTCTTCCTATAGACCGCGTACATCGAGGGACTGGAACAACTTAACGTTTGTTTCCGTCGGACTACAACTTGAGTGTCTTCAAGGCTAGAATGAATAGACTCTTAATAAACTAGTGCGTTTTACCACCAACGATTGCGTGACTGCTTACCATCAGGCGGGTTTGCGGTCAAGCGCTAGTTTATTATTATATAAAAAAAAAACCGACAATTTGAAATTAGTGTAGTGTGCATATTGTCGATAATCTTTTTCACACGCGACATGAGTGCAAACAAGATAAGAAGAGTAAATTACTTACAAAACACCACAAACTGCTGATATAAATAGTCAACAGTCGAAACCGCAATATAATAGCGGTTTCCGTTTTGTGAATTTTATGGCAATAGCTTTGGCCCAAGCAATTTTTTATGAATAGCTAGGCTACAAATCATTATGGGGTTTATTCATAAACGATGATTCAAGTTATATGACGTTCAAACGTCAAAAAGGTATGGTTAAACAGTCACTAATCACTATAAATAGCGTTTATTAAATAGGGAAGAGATCAATAGATGTAAGGCGAGGATAAAAGTGGGTTACCCAACTGTCAAACGTCTCGATGATCTTAACATATATATATATATATTTTTTTTTGTAATTATTGTAACGTACGGTTATGTGACATCATGATCAACCTTTCTATCGTCCCACTGCTGGGCACAGGTCTCCTCTCATACAGAGAAGGATTGAACGTAATCACCACGCTTGCTCAATGCGGGTTAGCGATTCCAGATTTAAGGTGCGAGTTGTTTCAGATATAAGCGGTGGCCTAGTGGTTAAAACACTAGCCTCTCAAGTATGAATGTGAGGGTTCGATTCCAGGTCAGGCAAGTACCAATGTAACTTTTTAAGGTAAGTATAATATGTACTTTCTAAGTACAGTAGGGCCTCGTTAATCCGGAGAGGCAAAAACAAGATCCTTTTCGGATTATTGATGTGTCCGTATTATAGTCATCATCATCATCATCTCAGCGTTTATCCCGGTTGCATCCGCGGCTTTCGCGTTGGACCCCGGGGTCCGCTTTCCTGCACATTCTCCTCCATTTCGCACGATCATTAGCATCCTGTGGTAAGAGCTTGTTGGCACGCATGTCATCTCTTACAACGTCAAGCCAGCACTTCTTTGGTCTACCCCGCTTGTTCCGGCCCGGCGGAGGCGCCATGGCAAGACATTTGTTACCCACGTAACATGCCGGTTTGCGTAAGACGTGGCCGTACCAGCGTAGGCGACCCTCCTGCAGTTTGTCTGCAATGTCACGGACACGAAGGCTGCCCCGGATGCGGGAGTTCCTGATGCGGTCTTTCCGCGTAACTCCACACATCCACCGCAGCATATTCATCTCCGTGACAGGCAGCTCCTGCTTGTGTCGCTCAAGCACAGGCCACGCCTCACTGCCATACAGGAGAACAGGTCTAATGATGGTTTTATAGACCTGCCCCTTAAGCTTAACCGGCATTTTGGGGTCACAAATGACACCTGTCACCTCACGCCATTTCGCCCAAGCTGCGGAAATACGTGCCCTAACGTCGCAATCAATGTCGTCGGACGCGTGAAGCACAGACCCCAAGTATTTAAACTGGTCCGTGCACTCGACCATGTCTCCGCCTACGCACACAGACATGGGGTCTGTCGTGTTGCTGGCCAAGTACACGGTCTTCGCCACGTTGAGTTTCAGGCCTCCGTTCTCAAGCGAGTCCTTCCACGCATTCACACGCCGCACCAACCGTTCCCTGTCCGCGTCCGCCAGCGCGATATCGTCAGCATACATGAGTAGCCAGGGAGGCTGCTCATGTGAGTCCTGGATGCTGTCCGATAAGACGTCTAATATCACGCTGAACAGAAACGGACTAAGGACGGATCCCTGGTGGACTCCGACGGTGATGGGGAAGGGTTTAGTGTCGCCAACAGCGGTCCTAACAACGGAATCGGAATTGAGGTACATGTCTCGAATTATGTCAACATAGGCTTCAGGTACCCCTTTGGACCTCAGTGCCCACCAGATCACCCACACAGGGGAGGGACACAGTCGAAGGCCTTCTGCATATCTAGAAAGAGCTTATGCAGAGGCGTGTTCTTCGATCTGTATCTCTCCATGGTGATCCTTAGTGCGAAGATAGGGTCCATGGTTCCGTACCCTGGCCGAAACCCATATTGACACTCCTGCCGGATTCGGGAGTCTATGATCCTCTCAAAGATCTTCATACCGCGATAGTTGCCACACTCCTGAACCGAGCCCTTGCCTTTAAAGACTGGAGTAATGATACTCAGCCTCCATTGGCTCGGGATTTTGCTGGTCAGGAGCACGCGGTTGAAAAAGTTAGTTAACATGCCCACACCGCGAGGACCCATCGCCTTCCAGGCCTCAATGGGGACTCCGTCAGCTCCGACAGCTTTCCGATTCCCCATACGACGAAGAGCCGTTTGGACTTCCTCAGGCGCTATCAGAGGCACTAGTCCAAGGTTCGGAGGGAGTTCCGGTGTCTGCACCTCTTGATGCTGCTTGTTCAGCAGCTCGTGAAAGTACGAGCGCCATCTCTCCTTCACCGCGAGGTCCTCGCATAGCAGGTTGCCATTAGGGTCTTTTACACAACGGCACTTGGATATATCCTGTGCCGCTTTGACCCTGGAACGTGCCAACTTGTAAATGAGCTTTTGCCCCTCAGACAATTCCAACTTCTCGTAGAGAGGTTGCAAGTGGTCTCGTCTGGCTCTGGCTACAGCTCTTTTAGTGGCACGGTTGGCAACCTTGTATGCATCGCGATCTTCAGGAGATCCGGTCGCTTGCCACGTTTTGAAGAGGGCTTTCTTCATCTTAGTCTCCCTCTGGACTGTGTCGTCCCACCACCAGGTTTCGTTGTCACGTTTGCGGCCGCCCTTAGAGACACCGAGTACCACCCGCGCCGCCCCCGTTATAGCTCCCTGGATCCTGTCCCAGTGACCTTGCACAGGTTCTCCGTCGGTACCGACGCACTTGTCGCCAATAACCGACGCAAAATCCTGGGACCTGTTTTCATCAAGCAGCCACCACCGGATCTGGCGCCGACAGTCCTCTACACGTCTACGTTGGGCCTTTACGCAGAGGTCCATGACAAGTAGACGGTGTTGTGCAGTGAGACTCTCACCGGGTATGACTTTGCAGTTGGCTACTTTGCCGATGTGGTGCCTCCTAGTTAGTAGAAAATCGATCTGGGTAGCGCTTCGCCCGCTCCGGTAGGTGACAAGGTGCTCCGGCTTCTTTTTGAAGTAGGTGTTCACAATTGCAAGGTCCGCGGCCGCACACATTCGGAGAATGCTGTCCCCTTCCGCGTTGCGGCCAGCGTACCCAAAGCCACCGTGAACACGCTCAAACTCGCCACAACTATCACCCACATGACCGTTCAAATCACCACCCAGAACGATTCCCTGGGATAACGGAATCCCGCGAAGCAATCCTTCGAGCTGGGTCCAGAACAGCGTCCTTTCGGCTTCAGCGCACCCGGCCTGCGGAGCGTAGGCACTTATCAAGTGGGTTATAACCCCATTGACAAGCACCCGCACCGACATTAGCCGATCGCTAATGCGATTCACCTCCAAGACGTCATCCTCGAGCTCGTCAGACAACACCACGGCGACCCCATGTCTCCTACTAGGTGCACCCGTGTAGATCAGCTTGTAGCCATTCCCAATAAGCCGGGATCTGCTGCCTTTCCACCGAGTCTCCTGCAGGAACGCCACGGCCACCCTCCGCCTGTGGAGAGTTTCAGCCAGCTCCCTCGCGCGTCCAGTTAGCGTGCCAACGTTCCACGACGCGAAACGGATTCTCATGGTTTGGGCTCGCTTCTTCAGCCGTGTCCGACCCTGACACGGTAGCCCTAGCCCACAGGTCACAGGAGTCGGGCGAGGCTCCTGCGCGCCGTTTTGCGGCGGCGCCTAACTGTGACTCGTGCATTTCTTCTTTTTCCTTTCATGTTGGTTTGGCGTATTTGGCTTTTACGAGTGCGACTGCCGTCTGACCACTCAACCCCGAAGGGAAAGCCGGCGTCAGAGCCCCGTTCATGAGTCAGCAGGTGCACTGTCTGGCTGGTGGGGTTGACTTGGGTCCCAGAGATGGAGGTGGGACCCCAAAGCACCCAGGCGTCCGTATTATCGTATGCCATATTTAATGTTAATAAAACACATGTTTAACCTTAGCTTCTTTATGTCGCCTACAGTTGACCTGCCTATGCCAAACTTCCCAGCAATGACAGGGTGGCTGTCACCTTTATCTAACATTTCTATAATCAGCAATTCGTCTTTTATTGTCAATGTCGTACCTATGTTTACTTGGCGGCACCATGAAGTTAGCAAGCGCGCTAAATTCGATAATACGTATAGTGTTTATCGCTTTTGGTGTAATCACCAAAAGCGTTAGACAAAATACTGACGGACGGCGCATTTGTTCGTGCATGACAGCGCGCACCTACCCTCGCCGGCCTACCCCGCGATTCCCATTGCCCGGCCGGATAACAGCGATCACCGAACAAGCGGAAGTCTGGATTCCCGAAATCCTACTGTTTAAGGACACCAATGACTGATTACAAGGTGAAGGAAAACATCTTGAGGAAACCTGGACTTTCAAGTCTGAAATCGCCAACCCGAATTGAGCAAGCGTAGTGATTACGCTCAATCCTTCTCTGTATGAGAGGAGACCTGTGCCTAGTTATATGTCAGCGGCTAGTAAAATGAAAATATGATATGATGAATTTATTTGTCTAAGTTGGTTTAGGTACAAACACGTTTATATTATTTTAGTCTTTTCTTTCGGACTTCAGTGACAGAAAACAAAACACCAAAACAAACTGAATGACAATCTCTTTTAACAAAATAATTCATAGTGGTGCCCTCTATGTCTGTATAGCATAGACTGTATAGTCTATTGATATCTGTATCATAAATTGATTGTCTATGTTGACCGTGCTAAAAACAGAAAATAATTCTCTCTGCTTTCAACCACCAAAACGTGCGTTTTATTAGGCTAAAGTCCAGATATGATATGGTCAGGTGTGAAAACAATGTATATTAGTATTTAAAATGATCTTTTGAGGTAATTAACCATACAGATTTGAGAACATTTGTCTAGGCAGTTCACATAAGTCAGTAATCGGGTAGCTCAACTCGGAACCTGAGGAGCTCAACGACCTAACGAATAATACCAATGAAAAGACATTTGGATAGGCGCACACAGTACATACCAGATCATTTATTAAAACTGAATTTAAAATAATGATATCAAGCAAATCAAAGCATTTATTTCAAATAAACCAGTTACAGGCACTTTTGAATTGTCAGAAGGTCGGTCAGTCAATAAGATGAAGCTAGTCGCCCATTCCAAAGAGTACCTATGGAGAAGAACGGGCAAGAAACTCCATGGACACTTTTAAATTTTCAAGCTATTGTTACAAATATTTGATTACATCATTCATGTTGAAATCAACCGTGTGAGAACGATGCAGAAATATGTTGTACGCTGAGACCGTCCATTATGGAAAACACACAAAAATCAATTCAGAAATTAAAATACGCCGTGGCAGCTAAGAGATGACCAGTCCCCTCTGACGGCGTCCGTTCACGAACATGACGTATGGATCAGCATCATACAGCTCAACCATATTGAAGGGAACCTAATGACCCAACATACACGCCACCATCAGCGAGACATTTGAGTGAACATGACATATTCTCAACAGCCAGAGCACAATCAAGTCAATAAAAAAGACTAACCCAACAAATTAATGCCTTACAGCACATTCGTACATTGTGCTCACACGTTTGCCATGCAATTATACAATACTAAGATATTGAATCTACACAATGCTAAGATAGTTTTGTCCAAGGTTCAGTAGCTCCAACAGTATTCCCGAATAATAAGTTTAGCTCCTGTGTAGCTGTACAAGTGCCGAACACCTCTGTCAGCGATACAATTCCGTAACGTACAATGTGCTTGGCTACATAGTGTGTAATACAGGCTTTGAATTAATAACATAAACTATTACATATTAAAACTACAAGAGGAAAAATCAAAGAACAATCAGTGTATAGAAATCGGACGCAGCTCAAGCCCAATCCTTTTTGTCCTCAATATAATCCTTCACACTATAAAATGCTTTCTGACACAACTTACGTTTAATGAAGGATTTGAATTTATTCAGGCTCAGATCTTGAACCACAAGAGGTAAATAACCACACAGATTTGAGAACATCTGTCTAGGCAGTTCACATAATTTATAGTCAGTAATCGGGTAGCTCAACTCGGAACTTGAAGAGCTCAACGACCTAACGAATAATACCAATGAAAAGACATTTGGGTAGGCGCACACAGTACAAACCAGATCATTATTAAAACTGAATTTAAAATAATGATATGTGGGACACTCGGAAAGTTTTGTAATAGATAATAAAAAAAAATATTGTATGGGTAATATTTTTATTACATCTTTTCAAAGTAGGTATTCTTCACCAGCCTCTATACAAAGTTTCATGCGTCTGAAACAGTTTTCGAAACAATTGTTTCAGTCCGCCACAGACACCTCGTTAACCAGTCTTCATTTGGCAAGTTTCTCATACATAAAAACTTTTTATTCATTAATAGTTTTTCTCACGTCCTCAGTTATGCAGATTACGTTGGCCGAACGTCCTGATGTTCCAGGAACCAAAATTAATTTTGCTTTCAATCGGCGGCATTACAAGTAGAAATAAAGCGTTGGTTGTTTGTCACAAAATCTTTATTCAATAACAGTTTCTCTATTGTCCTCGGTCATGGAGGTTCAGGTTGGCCGAACTTACTGATATCAGGTCGTTCGGCCATTAACAAATGCTTCTAACTTTGGAACTGTTCTGTCACAAATTCTTTGACTGGCATCTTTATTCGTCACAAAATCGTCATTAAAACCTGGAGTAGCAGCCAGCTCCCTATCTCGATTGACTGAAAGTTCTGATGTACCTACCTACATGAATAAGAGGCAATCGCAATAGTATCCTCTGGGTTTTCTGGGTGGAGGTCTGCGACTGATACCTCCTCCGCTTTAATAAGAGAATTTGTGGGAAGACTTGTTCCTTAATTTTGATCATCACATAAATTCGTCTTTAGAGTGCAAATCTGTTACCTAACAATTTATGGATCTCGTAGAAGTTTCGTCTTACGAATAACTATGGAACAACTATGGCCGCTGCTAAATCAATGTTTTACATGGATAAATAGCAGGGGTGATTTGCACTCAATAATGGGCCCCCAAAAACGGTTACTAGCACATCATGTTGTAGCAACAAGGGGGCAAAATGTTTTGTGCTCAGCTGACAATCGCGGAAGTACGGTCAAGATCCCCACTAAAACCTTAATGAAATATGTACCTTCATCCGAGCACGTTTGCTCTTGCAAATTCCCACTTAAGCCGCCCTATAGAGGTATCACGTATGGCGGACGAAAGAGTGGCGAAGCGCATCTTCTTTTCTGAGCTGGAGGAGGGCAAGCGAAAGCATGGCGGACAAATCCTCCGGTTCAAGGATGTCTTAAAACGACACATGAAGAGATGCAATATAGCACCCTCTAAATGTGAGCGTTTGGCAGCTAAGCGGTCGGAAAGGTGCAGAATGGTGTACGGACAAGTACGCGAGTTTGACGAGCAGCGCAAAGCTGACCTCGATGCCAAACGCGACCAATTAAAGGCTCGCCCACCTGTTGCCATCACATACAACTACGTCGACGGCGTGCTTACGTGCCCTCAGTTTGCATGAAGTTTCGCCGCCAAGATAGGCTACATAAGCCATATTCGAGCGCATGAGCGCCAAATCATCGGCTAGGAGTCGGAAGTGGTCGCCGTGGCCGAAATCGGTCGGGAACATCATCATCATCAAAGGCAAGAATGAGATGAGAGCTCTGACCTCGTTCTTGTTCACTCCAGCCAGTAAAGACAAGCCAGAGGTGACAAACAAGACTTCTCCCGGGAGATAGGGCGTGTCAGCTTATACTCCTATATTTCTTGTTTATTTTTCTTAAGAGTCAGTGGGGTTCTTGAGGTTTTAATATAATCCACTGGTTCATAAGAAAATTAAGAAACAACTACAAATATACGTATTGTCGTGAAACCGTTGAACGGATTACATGCGCGTTTTAAAATCCTACAACAGTGACTAATTTTTTTTATCACAGGTCTCGAATTTGACTTGAATATTTACGTCTACAATATTAGGGTTCTATACGAATGAAAAGGAAAACGGAACCCTCATAAAGTCACTCGTTTCTCTGTCTGGCAGCCACTCACACCCAATTTGCTCCGAACTAAACGGAGGTTTAAACGAAATATCTCTTTAAAATAATAAAATAAATATCTCTTGGAAATATCTCTTTTCTCCGAGGATAACCAAAACAAGAAGAAAAATAAATAAATTGTAGTTATACATTTACAGATTACAGAAAAACCTAAATTATCAAAATCAAAAGTCATTTATTCAAATTAGGCTGAAAATCGACACTTTTTGAACGTCAATATTACATAAGACAGTCTCCCCAAAACGCCCGCCCTTTGCTAAGAAGTCCATGGTCTTAAAATAACATGGAAAATCTCTCAGATCGTGCGTAACCTTAGTTTGTTCTCGAGATAAATTCACCCCATTGGGTTTACATATTCAAGTGAGCCATTACTTTTTTTATAATAAAAATATAACGATTCCATAACTCATCCTAAACTACTCAACAAAATATCACGACCACAGACAGACTCATAAAAACCACAGGTGAAATATTGAAAAAATCATCATCATCATCATTTCAGCCGAAAGACGTCCACTGCTAGACATAGGCCTCCCCCAAGTATCTCGACGACGACCGGCCCTGCACCTCCCGCGACCTTCACCGGGTTGTCAGTCCACCTTGTCAGGTCCCCGACAAGGTGGACCGAATACCTGGTGAAGATCAGAACCCATGTTGCGTCTGGCACCCTAAACACAAGTTAAATCACTCTGTTTCTCCGCCATCGGAAGACGCAGCGTGGGTAGGCCCACCTACCCACGCTCCATCATCCGAAGCGTGGTCGCTAGTCGAGAACCCGTCGGCCCCATCGGACATCAGTCCTACGGGCAATGTAGCCGGCCCACTGCCACTTAAGTGTTGCAATTTTTTGGGCTATGTCGGTTACTGTCGTCCCTTGCGGATGTGCTCATTTCTGATTTGAAAAATATCATTAGTGATGAAGATTCTTTTCAAGGTTCAACCCTGGGCCCAACTACTTATTGCTTTAAAAGCGTCATAAACTATGTATTATTTAAAATTGTTACAGTACGAACATTATAATTCATTTCACATAAGTATTATCATAAAATCAAAAAATATTGCTTTTCCTAATAACCTACCTTATTATTAGAAGAGAACTAGATAAATAAACATATCTTAAATTTTAAAGGATATGTCAGTCATTTTTAAAATTCCTACCTTATTTAAACATAACACTAAGAACAGCGGGTTGCATCACTTGCATCAGAACTAAACAAGTTATGAATTCGTTAGATGAGTCGAGTATGATACCTTGTCTATAAATTCGTGGAAATGGATTTTTCTGAAACTAAACATTTTACAAGTAGGGCAACACTAAATCTTAGTAAGTACCAGTACATCGAATGTCATCGATTTGATTTTCGATCTAATTTTCAATTCTATTGAAACAAAACATCGAAGAAATGTGTTAAATATGAGAAAAACATACCGGAATGAAGCTCGGGTTAATATTTTTAAAGTCTATCATCAATGTTTGTTTGTACACAAAGCTGAACAAATTTTATCAAATATGATTTAGGCTTGAATAGTTGCTAAAACAGGTATGTAATCATGTTACTGTTTGTTTTTATCTACTAGAAGTTTCATATTTACTAAGTAAACGATTTGAAGACTAAAGTGAGGATTCTTTACATTGCGCATTTATAGTATCATACAGTAAATATAAGGCCGCCGAAATAGGCTATGCATAACTACACTTCTGGACACATCTATTGGCCCACCTTGCATTTTCAGTTTCGTTTGGTCCTAGCTAAAATTTTATATTAAGTCGAGCAAAAAGTTTTTATGCAGTTTTGAACCTGACACATTCACAATTTCGTTCAATAGTCTTTTTTTGGATTTCGAACACAGAATTTAAAGAAACAAAAGACAATTTGGAGCCTGTTTGTTGATATCAAACAATCGAATAAGTACTAAGAAAACTTGATTTTATTGGTTTACTTGGATTTAATTCTTGAAAAAGTGATTGTTATCTTTGGTTTTGCAACAAACATTACTTATTCTTAACATTAAGGTGAGGTTCTATCAATAATCTATGGATACTTCACCTGAAGTCGCCGCCCAAGCTGTGGCACTTATTCAGGCCGGACACAGCCAAAGAAATGTGAGTGCTCAACTTAATTTAAGTCGATCTGCGGTCCGAAATGTTTATCGGAGGTACGTAGAGACTGGCGGCTTTGTTCGTCGCCAAGGAAGGCCACTATCTCGGGTCACAATTGAAAGGCAGGATCGATTCATCGTGACGACCAGCTTGACAAATCGTCACCTTACCTCAATTGAGATACAAAACCAACTTCGCGACTTCCACGGAGTATCTGTGAGCTCTCGAACGGTTCGGAGAAGGTTAAAAGAACGCGATATGGTATCACACAAGCCAGCTAATGGGCCCAAACTAACGCGAGCCCACCGAACAGCCCGCCTTCATTTCGCACGCACTCATTTAAATTGGACACGGCAAGATTGGAGCCGTGTACTCTTTTCTCATGGAGAGCTAATTAAATTGCTATTAAATTACCCTTTATTTGATAAAACGTTTTTTATTCGAAAATCAATTACTTTTAACAAGGCGCATGTCCGACTTGTTAGGCCTAGCCTACGGCTAGCTAGGCCATGTCGTATGGTATTCTGAATTCAAATTTAAAACAATACGATCGAAAAAGATGGTAAAATTTATCAGGTTTAAAACTGCATCAATAGTTTTTGTTCAATCTAGCAATCATATTTCGGTAGGGGTCATCGAAACCTAAACTCTAAGGTGGGCCAATAGATGTGTCCAGAAGTGTTTAATGTAAATGTACCACATATCGTAATCATTATGATGCAACTCGCTGATAATTGTTTTTAAGTATCGCTTGTTAAAGCTGGTTCCTGTTCAGCTTGTTCCAAACGTTTTTTCATAGCTAAGTCTTTTTGTTTCAAGACTTCTTCTAAGTTATCCCACGTTATCTCTTTTTGTTTCGATTCTAACGCTTTTTGTCTCTCTTTGTATCGTTTCTGTAAGTCTGCGGCATATTGTGAAGGTTGGTACTTCTGACTTTGGACATCTGGCTTCGGAGGTCTCAGGGCAGAGTCGCTGCTGGGAGATTTACAAATAATTTTACGCTCTTTTCTTTTAAATTCTATTGGCCCGAGGTAAGGAGCTGGGGATTTTCTCTCAGTTGGCTCTCCTAGCCACTTATTTACTTTGAATATTGATTTTTTGGTCTCGGGGTCTAATTTGGTTTTTGGAGATCCGCAGCTTGTACTTGCACTAACATTGAGAGTAGAATTTGTTCCTAACGTAGTTGAGGTAAGTTTCGGTTCCGGTGTACTGGACGTAACTGTTGATATGGTCTCTAGCGGTTTCTGGGCCTTTTCGGCCGGAATTTCTACTTTGCCTTCAAAATATTCTGGTTTCATTAATTTTAAGGGCGCTGTACTGCCTGCCTCAGTGTCTTTATTGGCGTAAAGGCTCAAAAGAGTTGCGATCGCGACATTTTTCTGCTTTTTGACCTCATGCGAATTTGATTTCGCCGCGTCACTTATTTGTTTCTTTAGTGTCGTCGCATATTCATTTTCATCAGCGTGTATTATTTGTTTGCCTTTTATTTCGTCTTGCATTTGAATTTCTTTAGTTTTTACATCAACATTCTGTACAACAACGTTAGAGTCCTTATTACTGGAACAATTACTTTTATGTTTTGCAGGCGATTTTTTATAGTTATTCCTATACCTACTGTGACTAGGTGAAGTGAAACCTCTAGGTTTGAATTCTGGGACATTAGGATTTAATTTACTAGGTTTAGTAATAGCTATTACAGAATCGGTGTCCTGTAAACCTTCGCGAGCTTTCTTATCTTTTTCGTCGTTGAATGCTTCTACCTGAAAAAATTGGAACATTGTATCAAGAAACTTAAATATGAAGAGAAATATATAGACTATCTACATAGGGTTGTCGAATTAATAGGACAGGGACAAAAAGGAGTAGGTAACTGAAATAGTTTATAATTAATTAGAAAAACACAGTTTTTGGAATGATGATGAAAAAGCTTTATTTATTTAAAGTAGTTACATACGAAATAAAATAAGAACAAAAAAAAAACAAACAATGAAAACAAATATTGCTTAGTAATAATCAGTGCTTATTGACATCACATTTTGCCCCAATTAGTTCCATATGGGGCATGCTTTCTATGCCGCTAATGGCAATGGTTAATTTATATTCTATTTTAGGATTGTGGCGCCAAACATTAATAGGTTTCTCTAATATCTTATCTTTTATAATTTCTTTGGCTATTCCGGCCTTGGTAATCTTAAATTTCCTATGGCTGTGCGTTGTTTGTAATTTGGAGGATTCTAAAAGAATAAAGGCATTGATCATCAAAGAACACAAACAATCCAAAATTCAAATTATTAATTATGCAGAAAACACTATTACAGTGGTGTTAGGTATAACGTGTACATGTTTCATATGATTCTACCAAAAGGCAAGCATTTTGCTGGCCTTTCAAATCATTTCTTTGAGATCAATTAAAATGAAGATTTACTTTGAAGTTAAGAAAGAAATTAGATAAGATATTTAATTAATGTAAAAACAAAAATGTCAAAATACAATTTGAGCAATCAAATGATGATGACTGACATTTATTTCTAGATTCCATACTTTCAGTCTTATTATCTGAAAATATAAAACTCAAAAAACAAATATCAGTCAAGTCCTGTCTAATTATATGTATAAACCGTCCCTAACAGTTCCAGCTTGTTGCATTGCTACGCTGGATGGCAATGGCTAGCCTTTGCACCAAATAATTATTTATTTAAAATAATTAATTTAATTATTTCAAATAATTAATTTAATTATTTCAAATAATTATTTATTTAAAATAATTAATTTAATTATTTCAATGTCTGAAATTGTGCAATAAAGCGGTATTGGTTCGGAGAATAGAAAGGTGTAATGGCCCCACGCTGTTTTCTGTTGTTAACTAGTGAGGCTAATTTAAATAAGTATTTTTTGACCAGGACCTTAGGTTTACCACCATAGTTTAACCAAACCACTCTGGACCGAAGCAACCATACCATGATATGCAGTTAACCGAAGTATACCAAGGTTCGAGGCCCAGATGAAGTATCTGGGCCTCATGTTGGACAGCAGGTGGCGATTCGGCCCGCACTTCAGCGGGCTGTCGACGCGCCTGCTGAAAGCTGCGGACGCCCTCTCATGGCTCATGCTAAACTTGGGAGGGCAAAGCATGCGATGCCAGCGTCTATACGCTGGCATACTGCGGAATATAGCCCTTTATGGGGGCCCCATTTGGGCGGACTCCCTCTATAGGACGGGGAACCTCACCGCCCTTCGGGCGCCCCAAAGGGCCACCGCCCAGCAGCAGCGCGGGCCTACCGCACGGTGGGCTTCGCAGCGGCGTGTGCTCTGGCGGGCACCCCGCCTTGGGAGCTCGAGGCGTGGGTGCTCGCTAGAGTGTACGAGTGGACGGCGGGGCGCCGGGCGCTAGGTGTGCGTCTGGCCCAAGATGAGAGGGAGGCCGTCCTGCGGGAGCGTCCAACATTGGACGCAGGACCTCGCCTCCGCCGGTCCTGTCGATGCAGGTACTCTCCAGTCACGGCTGCTTCGGCAGGTACCTGCACCGAATGGGACGAGAGGAGACGCCGTCGTGCCACGGTTGCGGCGCGGCGGAGGACACGGCGGAACAAACCCTCGCGGTGTGCCCGTCGAGGGCCGTGCCGCACCGCGATCTTGTCGCGGCGGTAGAAGGGGACCTCTCGCTGCCCACCGTTGTCAGAGCGATGGTGGGGAGCGAAGAGGCTTGGGCGGGTGTGGCCTCCTACTGCGAAGATGTCATGTCGCAGAAGGAGACCGCGGAGCGCGAGCGAGAGGGAGGAGGATCCCTTCGCTTCGGCGCTCCGCAGGCGGCGTAGGGGCAGGAGTTGGGATTTCGCCCACTTTCTCCCTCCCTGAGGTGAGCGGCGGGCGTGAGGCACGGGGGTGCCCGCGCCCGCCTCACACCGCTCACCAGAAGAGTGGCAAAGCCACGGCCCCTCCCCGCGGAGGGGCGAATGAGGGCCCGCCGTATTAGGCGGGCATATCGCCGATGGAGGGCTGGTAGCCAAGGCTCCGCTTTTTCCCAGTCCCCCGCCATCAAGGCGGCGCCGGACATAGAGTCCCATATACCCCTCCCGTCCCCCGACGGGCGAGGATGCGTAATTGTCATTTTCTCCAGCGACAACAAAAAAAAGGTATACCAAGGTACTCCTAGGCGGAGCGGAGGCGCGCGCGAGTGTTGGCGCGCGCCTCAGAGGCGATGCAAGGGGTAGTTTAACACCCCACTACCCCGTGCAGAAGGCGAGGCCCGGACAGACCGGGCCAGCACGAGGGTGTAAGAATTTAGAATCCCGCGGCCCCACGCGCGCTCGTGATAGAAGAGACACCGGGGTGGTTTTAGTCAGTAAAAGTCCCACCCCAGGGCAGCGGATATCAGCTCGCCGCCCGGTAAGGACCAGGCCCTAGTCGACGGCGCGTCGTGTTTCACGCGCGCCTCAAAGAGATGTCAGCACATCGTGACGGGGTCCACGAAGACCGATGCCTCCTGGAGTCCTGGGTCAGGGTTGCGGGTTGGTTAAACAAGAAACCGTGGCCCTGGCTGTCCCACAGGCAAGTGAAGAAACACGGGTGGGTTTTAGTCAGTAAAAGTCTGACACGCCCTTCCGCTCAACCCAGAGCGGAAGAAGTCATTTGATGATTTCCCATCCTAACAAAAAAAAAAGCGGATATGCATCATGTAGCGCATATACTGATTTATTATTTTTTTACATATTGTTTCAGTCCGGCCAAGCACTTACTCCGGTCTCGCAGTTGCGTTAAAAAACATCATACAGCTGCAACTATTTCGTAGGAGACACTGTTTCTTAGAACTGGCCAGATAGAAATATTGCCAATGGAAAGTTGTTTTGAATTTCGAATATGGAACTCATATTATGTTCGTAACCTATACCTATTTACGGTCGCATGATTTCCAGCTATTTTGTTTTACAAACTACACAAGCAGATCTTCATGAAACATGCTAGAGAAAGGAAGAAGGAAGGCTAGAGTGAATAGGTTCTTAATAAACTAGCGCGCTTTACCATCAATGATCGCATCACTGCTTACCATCAGGCGGGATTGCGGTCAAGCGCTTGTTTATATCTTATAAAAAAAAAAAAAACATTAGGTATTTGTAGTGTAGTGTGTAGGGCAAATAAGACGGAAATGATCCTATTTCAAGTCCCCATTTATACTTTAATTAGATGTTGTACATCTCTGTCTAATGTTAACGCGAACGGAGTATAGGTATGAAGATACAAACTGGCAAAAATTCTGATAATATAACTTTAGACCAGGAACATATAGATCACTAGCTTTTCGCACGCGGCTTCGCCCGCGTGGAATTCGGTTATATCGCGGTTTTTAGATTTCCCTCGGCAATATCATTTTTTTTAAAAGGTAGCCTATGTCCTTTCTCAGGGTCTAAAGATTGTCTGTGCCAAATTTCTTCAAAATCGGTTGAGAGGTATAAGCAGGAAAGCGTAACAGACAGACAGAGTTACTTTCGCATTTATAATATTAGTATGGATTTAATACAGAAATTTTATAACTTAAATTGTAAGGGTGCTTACAATAATAATACACTCAGTCATGACTACGATATCATCAGCAAACCGAAGGTTTGTAATTTAAATTGAAGAATTGCAACATTAAAGTGGCAGTGGGCCGAGCACATTGCCCGTAGGACCGATGCCCGATGGGATCGACGCGTTCTCTAGTGGCGACCACGCACCGGAAGACGAAGCGTGGGTAGGCTCCCGGCAAGGTGGACCGACGACCTGGTGAAGGTCGCGGGAAACCGCTGGATGCGGGAGGCGCCGGACCGGGCGTCGTGGAGATCCTTGGGGGGTCTATGTCCAGCAGTGGACGGCTTTCGGCTGAAATGATGATGATGAATAATACACTCGTGTTTTTAATACATATTGTAAAAGCCGAATCTTGTAGTGTTCGTATTCTACGTATTCCATATCAACGCTTGAATGGTGGTTTGATGTATTTATCAGTAATCACTAAATCAGACATAACATTTTGTATCAGTTGCTTAAGTCCATCTAATTAATCCCATATAATAAACAGCCTCCGTGGCGTAGCGGTAGCGGACGCGGCCGCTGCACAAGGTGGCGCGGGTTCGATCCCCGCACAATGCAAGTATTTGTATGTATGAATATGAATATTTGCACTGGTCTGGTCGTGCCTCTGAAAGCACGTTAAGCCGTTGGTCCCGGTTGCCATACGAACATCTAGTGGCAGTCGTTACGGGTTGTTGGAGCCCTCAAAAGTCCAACAATTGGTCTAACTGCAATGCTTCGATGTCGCCTTCGGGTTGTGGAGGTCAGACGACAGTCGCTTCACGGAAAATTTCGAAGTTTAGCCATATCAGCAGTTGGACTGGTAAGACCCAAACTCCAAAGCTGAAAAGGCTTCGGATGCGACTGGGATTAACGCTGGGATGATGGATGGCTTAAGTCCATCTAATTATGTGTTATTCAAATAGTCACCGGCATTATGCTAAGAGTACCTATATTAAAGTGTATTCTTTATTAATAAGCATATTAAAGTATCTTAGAATTCTAAAGTTAAGGTAGGTTCTGATACTGGATTTTGTTTTCTAATGTCCGGTTCAGCAATTTCTTGGGAATGCATATAACAAAGACAGGCTTTCTCTAGCATAGAATCCAAGTAAATGGTCATCGCAGAGGCCAATATGGAGAAGATATATTTAATATCTGTTATATGAGATTAAAGGTTTCTGTACTGTGAATTTATATAATGACCGTCATAGTGGCCAAAAGCTAGTTGCTAATCATGTAGGTCATTGAAACAATAAGTATATGGATGTCACTTCATCAAAGTTGAAGAAAATAAAAAAGATTATTTGCCTATAACAGCCGTGCCAGCTGATATTTTAATTGAAGCAACGTTTTCTATGAAGCATTATAAATGTATGGATAGTATGGGAACATGTCTTATTGACTACACGGTTAATGCTGTGGTTCGATTCCCGCATGGAACAAATATTTGTATGACCTACAAGTCCTTGTTCCGGTCTGGATGTTTGTGTATGTATCTTTATGTTTGTAAATGATACCATCCACGATACAGGGGAAATTTCTAGTGTGGGTCAAAGTTTAAAAAAAAATGTCCGGTAACTATTTGCAGTTTCAGTTGAAACAAATTAGAATTTTTGCCATTTTGTGTGGTCGGGGTTTTGAAATTAAGGAGAATCATTATATAAGCCAACTATGATACTTAAGTGTAAAATACAATTGATGTATTGTCTGTGACACTGTAGTAATTCTTCTGTCTTATTTTTTTTTTTGCATTTGGTCGCCCAACCCTTTTATCGTTTATAACAGATCACACCATTATTTTAACAGAGCGTTTTACTCTCTCCATGGTGCAGTCAGAGTGGTAGTTTCAGGCGTCGCCCCATGAAGCTGCTTTGGTAGGCCAGAATGTCAAATGTTGACTTATATGAGAATGCAAACTAACCTTATGCGACAGTCTTCAACATGACTGTGTTCTATCAAGCCGTTTTTCTGCATTGAATCAGACAACCAAAATTTTGTACAGGGGAGTGACCTATCATGTCTTCTTTTAATAACCAGTGCCGCAGTTTTCTCGAAAACTGATATTTCTGACTCCTGGACTGAGTTAAAAGCCCACTTCTATCTTTACGGTTGTCCTTTCAGAATGAAGGTACTGGTGCGTCTTGCGGAAATTGGTCCAAATTAATTTTTATTTACTTCTGACTTAGCCTTGTATGCTGTCTTCCTTTAAGAATGGTATACTGGAGAAAGCCTTTCATTTGTTTTTTTTTTTTTATACCATCAGTTCATGCCCTCGATCCTTACTAAAAGCGAAAAAATATAAACGTTATTTTTGCAACAGTTTGATTAAAATAATAATTTAATGATAATAATACTTACATTACAACAAAGTAGCTTAAATATGAAAATACCTTATTCTAATTCGTCTTCCACTGTTTAGAGTCTAAAGTATCATCTCGCAGGATCCTATGTGTTTCTCTTTAACTCTTAACATGCATTTGAAATTTGAATTATAGACATGGCGAACGTAAGCAATGCATTCCTGCAACACTCTAACACTTAACACAGTCAAGTGCACTCAAAATAGGTAGTGAATAAAAAATGTGGGTAGCTCTAAAAAAATATTTGTAACACAGAACGAATGAAAGTCATTGCTGTAAATGGCAGCACTTGAATATGGTCAATCTTAGGGCTATCATTTCAAAATTAGAAACGAGCTGTCAAAACGCCGAACATTTGAATAAAAAAAACGGTTATTTTAGTTGTTTCTCATTTTCTTCCCGACTATTTTTTTAAAGATCTTAATACTTAGCGAGATACCAAACACCCTCGACGAAATAAGAATTTAAACTTTATTGTATCTGGTTTAGTGTCCTTTAAGGGCTGAAACTGAAAACTGCGGACGGGACGCCCGCAAGCTGTCCATGTCTGATTCAGCCGCATAGTAGCACAACTCTTACCCCAATCTCACAGTGAGATGGGATCTATGGTATCATGGCCCGGAACGAATAGAATCGAGGATTATATTTGAGCCAAATTCGATAAAGAATAGAGGTAAACAAATCGTTGCTAGGCAACGTGTAGTTTATGTCTAAAAGACATCTGTCTTTTAACAACCTTCTCTGTATGAGAGGAGACCTGTGCCCAGCAGTGGGATGATAAAAGGTTGATGATGATGATGATGATGATGACGAATAATCCTACTTCCTACTAATGTAAACAGTTGTATTTATGTTTAGATATTTATGATTTGCATAGAACGCTTAACCGATTTGAATGAAATATGACACACATGTAAGTTAATTTCAGTAATTTCCTAATAGGCTAAATTTTTTTATACATATATTATACTTAGTCCATATTTGAAAGTATTACAATTCATGTATCATACAGTTGATTTCAAAGTAATTAGAATACGCAAAATTGTATTGACAAATGCCTCAACTTTATTCATTGGTTGAATTCCACAAAATGTATTTAATACCTAGATTTCATCCATCTTTCTTTTTTTGTAGGGCTATCATGTAAAATTACTTGACTTTTTAATGGTTTTTCGAAATACCAAGTTATTATGCATGTTATTTTAGTGATTCTATTGAAATATGCTGCAATAGGAATCATTAATAAATAGTTAGCATGTAAAAGTCGATAATCATGTAAATAACAGGAGATTTGTAAAACGTGAGTTGTGATAACCCTAAATTGGTTCCTTTACCTCTATTCTTTATGGAGCTTGGCGTTGGTATAGGTGTATTTGCTTGAATCATAATGATTTGCGGTTTCCGACGTACGCACGACAGCAGGTAAAGTTACCCTAGAAACTGTCGAAGATTCGCAATCATTTTTGAGCTTTAGCGATAAAGTTGAAAATTTATCTGCAATATTAGTCTGCACAAATATTGTATGTAAATTCAAGGACCATTATTATAAAATTAAGTTATTTATCATTAGGATTCCTTACAAATAATTAGAAAAAACAGTTGTCAAAGAGATTGTAAGTTAAAAGCCAAACTAATTATAATGATTTGGCAATAATGTTGAGGATAATTTAATCTTTAAACGAAAGTAACATTTGCTTATGAGAATGTGCAACAGGTTTAAACATTCTAAGGGTAAACATACACAGCGATAGATTAGGCAAATTTAAGTAACGCAAGGAACTACTAAAAAATTATTCACCATTCTTAACATTTTCCAGATACCATCCAGGTCTGGATTGACAGGTCCTTCCATGTCCAACTCCTCTCCGATTGCTGCTCCCCCAAAAAGGAGTTCAAGCTCCGTGGTATCTGTTAGTAAGACAGAGAAAAAGAGAGTTGTTAGAGAGAGGTTGTATTTCTGGAACGTTTTTGTTGCCCTAGTTACAACCAATAATAGCTACCAGTTGTAATATCATTAACACTTGACAGCTCAGTCCACTTAGCTTTTCACAGAGGAATTTTTATAGAATCGATTTGATCAATTCGATCGACTAGATTCTATCTACGACCAGCAGACATTCGTTGATTCGTGTTTACTGTGATCCAATATTTTTTAAACAAATTTTATTAATAGAGCCCTATTCGTTGCTTCAATCACGGTTAGCGCAGTAGTTAAGTAATTGACTGCTGCGCTGCGTGTCACGGGTTTGATTCCCGCACGGAACAAATATTTGTATGACCTAAAAGTAGTTTGTAGAAACTTTTCTGAATACATAATTACATCTCTATAGTCTATACCATCAATCAATCGTTTCGTCCGTATTCCGTACCATCTACATACATATAACAGGCAATAAATTACAAGCTGTTTTCCAGTCGAGTTCCATTTTGTCTATACATTAGGATACGTACAGACCGCAACAAGTCAGCCTACCCGGTAGGCCGGCACTGTATAATTTTCTCAATCAATTTTGAATATAATGTTTTAAGTGATACAGTTGAAAACCTACTGAAAAAATTGATTTTAGCATTTTGTTGTGTCTAAATAGTACTTGTTACAGACAGGACATCAAGCTACTACAATCTGTCAAATTTCTTTATTAGATTTTCAACTTTATCTCTAAAGCATAAAAGCTCAAGATTGATTGGGAATATTTGACAGTTTCGGCTAGCTTGACCTGCTGTCCTTCGCACATAAAAAAATGTAAAATAACATGCTCCAGCGAAAGAATGTCTTACGTTTCATTTAATTATGTATTATGTGGAGCAAAGTATCAAATTACAGTGTTTGTGCACGATTTTCGACAATTATCCGTAAAACATAATAAACTTTAATCAAATGTACATTTCGGTTC
Source organism: Sesamia nonagrioides (assembly GCA_017933935.1). Taxonomy (NCBI): domain Eukaryota; kingdom Metazoa; phylum Arthropoda; class Insecta; order Lepidoptera; family Noctuidae; genus Sesamia; species Sesamia nonagrioides. The sequence goes on along the minus strand of JADWQK010000743.1, from coordinate 622,840 downwards.
TATTTTTAAGAACTATTGAGGAGTTATTATAAGTATTTAAAATTGCATAAAGTTTTTAACCTTTTGAACGCCAATCACTTCTATACAAGTTCGAGATTTTCGTGCCCTCAGCGCCACTACTTGATTAGAAGTAATCACAGTATAAAATAAATTTACGACTTTTACAAGACCTTTTATTTTGTTTTTATGGAAATTTGCCCTGTTATCAACCATATTTTTAACTTTTTCACGCATAATAAGTTCTTATTTGTTTAATTTTCAATAGAAACAAAAACGCCAGAAAATATTTTAATGCCCCCAGCGCCAATTACTTGATATCAAGTAAGCCAGTGATGGGACACGACGAAGACCTCGCTATATTTCATCTCGTCGAAATGATCATAAATACTATTATTGCAAGAGAATGACGTAAATATATAATATTTTATTAATATTGTACACTTTAAACTAGGTTTTATTCACCTTAATCAAGAATTAATAGGTTTTCTAATCATTGTCGATAGTGAAACCCCGTTTGAAAAACCCATCCCTACAAAGTTAGTTAGTTAGCGGTCCGTACGCGCCACCGACGTGTATAGAAGGAAATCTGTGACGTCATAAGCGGACGGGTTTCAAGGTCATAGTGACCTTGTGCATTTTAGTGTAGTGCAATGTTTACATCTTGAGTTGGCGCACGTGTCCTTATAAAAAAAATTGTGACTGTGAATATGACGAATTATTGCGAGTTGTTCGAGTCTGAATCAGAATTTTGAAATAGTTCGTCGTCTTGACATTCCGTTAAGTCGTCAACTTCCGTTTCAGGAATTTTCTTCAGTTTTCTATTAGTTTCTACAAACCAGAAAAATAATTGCGAGTATTTAGCGACACCATTAAAAAAAGGTCTTGTGTAAAACAGACACTTACCCTCCATTTTATTTTATTTTTTAAAACGTAGAATACACGTCTTTAGCTTCTATTAATTGTATTTGTTGTAAGTAAACGAAATAAATTATGCAGGAATCGGTTGAGTTTATGCACGTGTAACTCGACCACAGTGAATATAAAATATATACCATAGAAATCTAGACATCCCTAGAACAGAAAGGATTTTGACGTGCCTCGAGCGCCAACTACTTGATATGAAGTAGAAGGATTACATTTGGAGACAAATAGGGATGTGCCTTGTAGAACACACGTCTAATAAATTTAAAATTCTTTTCTTTATTGTGGGGAATATATCCAGGTTTTCATATTGTTTTTTTTATGAAATAAAATAAAATATGAAATTACGATTACAGTTTTTATTTAGCTTCGTAAATTGGTGAATAAACATTATTTTATATGTATAATATTATTTGTCGATAGGACACTAATCCCATCCCTACGTTTTACTATACATACGTTATACGTTTGTAGTGTGGCGCAGGAGGACACATCGCGTATTATATAGATGGGCGTTCAAAAGGTTAAAACACACCAATGAATTATTGAATTTCATTTTGGTTTATTGAAGTGTTGAAAGCATTGAGCGTTATGCTGCATCTTCTACTCTGCAGGAAAGTTGGAAACAGACTATCAGGCTTTCATTTTGATAGGCTTGCTATACACAATTAAAATCGGGACAATACTAAATCATACTAAAACTGTCAGGACTACAAATATTCCAAAATAAATCAATATTAATGCTTTCGAACTATCCATAGGTACCTACTTAACATCAACCAGTAAATAATATATAACGACACCTAAATAATGCCAGTTGCAGTGGCGAACTACACCGTTCAAGGTTTGTGGCAAAATTCATCGGATGCCACCATTATAAAAATAAAATGCCAAGTGCTTGATGAGTTCTTGCGTAATAGAATGGTGGAGTCTCAGATTATAGAACAAAACCTTTTGTTCTATAATCTGAGGGTGGAGTCTGTCAAACTTGAATCGGAGATTCCCCGAGCATCAGCCAACCACCAACCAACATAAAATTATTATAAACTAGGTTAAAACTTTTTGTTACAAATGCATTGAAATTTCAATACATTTTTTTACTCAAGTAAGAAATTAAGTAAACAACTTACATAAATTAAAGACAAAACATTTTTTCAATTTATTGTGTACCTATATGTTATAATCCATAAGTACTAATATTATTATAAATGCGAAAGTAACTCTGTCTGTCTGTCAGTTACGTTGTCCCGCTTAAACCTCTCAACCGATTTAGATGAAATTTGGCACAGACCATCTTTAGACCCCGAGAAAGAACATAGGCTACCTTATAATAAAAAAAAAATTGATATTCCCGAGGGAAATCTAAAAGCGCGATATAACCGAATTCCACGCGGGCAAAGCCGCGGGCGGAAAGCTAGTTTTATAATAAATGTTGGGTATTGCTATTTTGCATCTGACCGGCCCGTGCGGCATTATACCGACTTGCCACCCTGTAGTTACGCCACTGGCCAGTTGGTAAATATTGATGTGGTAACATTTACGGCTCTAAACATGGCCACCTATTCTCTTGTTCTCAAGCTAAACTAATTATATTAAGTTAAATGCATCTCTTTTTTCCTATTTCATTAAGAGAAGGATAGAAGATAACATTATACTTTAATCCTGTCAAATTAAGATACTCCATAGACAGTTTAGACGCGAACATAAACATCATCATCAACCTTTTTATCGTCCCACTGCTGGGCACAAGTCTCCTCTCATACAGAGAAGGGTTGACCGTAATCACCACGCTTGCTCAATGCGGGTTGGCGATTTCAGACCCAAAGTCCAGGTTTCCTCAAGATTTTTTCCTTCACCGTCAGTCATTGGTGTCCAAGATATAAAAGTACATATAACTTTAGAAAAGTTACATTGGTACTTGCCTGACCTGGAATCGAACCCGCGCACTCATACTTGAGGGGTTTTAACCACTAGGCCATTACGACTTAATATAAACATGGCAACCAAAAATACGTCAATTTACGTCAGGAGCGGACTAATTAGACAGTTTTAAAGCAACATTTTATCTTCTGACCTTTTTTTTATAAGTTACAAAGTAGCGCTTGACCGCAATCCCGCCTGATGGTAAGCAGTGATGCGATCATTGATGGTAAAGCGCGCTAGTTTACTAAGAGCCATTATTCACTCTAGCCTTGAAGACACTCAAATTGTAATGTGACGGAAACACCGTCGCTGGCAAATTGTTCCTGTCCCTCGATGTACGCGGTCTAAAAGAGGAAGCGAAACGCTTCGTCCGGGTCGCAGTGGTGTCAACAACGTAAGGGTGGAAACTCGCCGTACGACGGGTCGTCCGATGGTGGAACGGAGATGGGGGAATTAAATCATGCTGACCTTTTCTTATTAAATAAAAACATAAAAATGCACTGAATATAATTTTTAATGAGTTTGAAAACGAGTGAATCGGGGCCATATAGCTTTTTATATGCAGTCTTATACAGGTTTATGTTTCATTTGTATAGACGACAGCACATCGATCTACTATAATATGTCAAATTTCTTTAATAGATTTTCAACTTTAACGCTAAAGCATTAAGGCTCGAGATTGATTGGGAATTTTTGACAGTTTAAGGTAGCTTGACCTGCTGTCGTCAGTACCATAGGTTTGTAATAGTGCCTGCATACTCTATCCTATAAAAAGTGTAAAATAAAAACTTTTTTACAAAAAAACAACCGACTTCCAAAAACCACTACAAAGTGAACAATAACTAATTTCGGAAGTCGGTGTCAAAAAACGAATATACAAAACCAAAGACACCGACTTCCGAAATTAGTTATTGTTCACTTTGTAGTGGTTTTTGGAAGTCGGTTGTTTTTTTGTAAAAAAGTTTTTATTTTACACTTTTTAGTTGTTAAAAGTACTATACAATATGTAAAGAAAACCCTGTCCGACCCATAAGGATAATAAAGGTTAGGTAAACACTTGACCAAATATAATATAAAAGGAGAATGCCACCCGATGGGCCCCTAATTTGTGATAGAGTGTCAAGAATATTTTCTTATTAAAAATCAAGTCGTAATTTTATAAAACTATTTTTTTTTTCAGAATTTCTTGTACTATAGCATTGAAAAACATAATTAATATTTATTTTATTGAATCTAAGCTAGTTCCGCCATTATAACTTAACCTGAATGTTGCCAGGTAGACGACAGACTATCTCATTTAAATGAACGAGGTGATCGATTGAAAATATCGATAAAATATATTTCTATTCAGGTCACTAAAAGTGTCAAGATGAAGTTACAATAGTCAGTAAAAGTCTGACATTATTTTCCAATCCACCCAAAGGCAGGGGTTGTCACTTAGATGATTTTAGCTCACCGAAAAACAATTATGTTATGTTTTGCTTTATGTTATATTTAAAATGCATTGCCAGCAAACATCTCAGTACATTTTTTTTTTTTTTTGATGTGGCATCTCGTAGGTGGCCATTAGAGGCCGTAACTACTTAACCGGACTTTCCTGCGGATGCCTTAATTAAAAATTAAAGCCTCCAGCCAGGGGCACTTAAAACTAACTTAAAATTAGGCGACTACGCACTAAGGGCACCCCCTGTGGGGTACGAACCTCGGCTTAGGGCGTCGCTAGAGAGGACAGCAAGGGACGGCTGGATCGAAAGTTATACTTAATGGTTTGATGACCGCGGGGTTTCCTAGTAGTAGCTCTGAGAAGAAATGCCGAAACAAACTCAGAGGTTATTGTTGGGACATTATGATATTACTGGCTCAGCTGCGGCGCGGGCTGGCCTTCATCGGACAAGGGACGGGGGAGGCGATTACTACGTGGAGCGCGTCGCGGTGGACCTCGACGGCGAGGTCGGTAGATCGGTCTGTGTTTGTATAATGTGCTGGTGGCCCTATTGGCCTCTTGGCGGAGGGTAATGGGGTCATCGGGGTCGGAGAGAGCATGCCGAGGGCGGCGAAGTCGGGAGATGGTGGAGGGACATCTCAGTACAATTAAGTAAATACGGAATTTTGGGAAAGGGCTTTTTGAATCATTAAAAACACTAGCTGCGCCCCGCGATCGCGGTTTCACTCGCGTTTACTGAACGCAGTCATTCCTTATAAGGAGTTTTCCATTCATTTAACAATTATATAACACCAGCTTTCCGCCCGCGGCTTCGCCCGCGTGGAATTTGGTTATATAGCGCTTTTTAGATTTTCTTCGGGAATATATTTTTTTTTTTTTTTTTCAATAAAAGGTAGCCTATGTCCTTTCTCGTGGTCTAATGATTGTCTGTGCCAAATTACATCAAAATCGGTTAAGAGGTTTAAGCGGGACAGCGTAACAGACAGACAGATATACTTTCGCATCTATACTAATATAAAGCTGAAGAGTTTGTTTGTTTGTGCGCGCTAATCTCTGGAACTACTGGACCGATTTGAAAAATTCTTTTCGCGTTGGATAGCCCATTAATCCAGGAAGGCTTTAGGCTACATAACATCGCTGCGACCAATAGGAGCTGAGCATAAATAATTCCACGGGAACGAAGTCGCTGGCGGCCGCTAGTTTATAATATTAGTATGGATTGTCTGTGCCAAATTTCACCAAAATCGGTTGGGAGGTTTAAGAGAGAAAGTGTAACAGACAGACAAGAGTTACTGTCGCATTTATAATATTAGTTTATTTAAAACGAAATATTGCAGCAAATTAAATCAAACCCAATGTCCTCAGACAACCAGAAAATATAATAATATCAGGCCAGAAATTTAACCAAATAGAATCTCCAGGCAGTCTTTTTTTTCCATTTATTTATTTTCTCCCACTGTTGGGCAAAGACCTCTCCGATATTGTTCAACCTTACGACAGCGTAATTAAAGGTGGCTTAGCCCTTTGAAGGAGATTAGTTGCTTCTTCATCCAATCAGTCAAGAGGAGTCCGACAAAGTTTATAGATGGCAATATAAATAAAATATCTGACTTGTAAAATCCTTACTATGATAACTGTTTGTTTAGCCTTACCACCTATGTAAGGGAAAAAAATAAGTTCACTTATAAAATATTAGAATTAGTTTTATAAATAATAAAAATTACCTTCTCTTTCACGAATCCTGGGAGGCGGAACATCACCTACCACGAAATAACTACTGTCAAGTTCAACACCCTTACTTGTAGACGCGCCAGTTGCTTTTGCTATGTCATTAAGCACATCTTCCTTTGTTGTCCAACCTCCCGAATAAGCCATATTGCTCTAGAAACAAAGATTAGTTTTATAACATTTGTTTTCCACTATGTTAATTTTGATTATAATTAATGTTGATGACTATAAGAGTGGGGACAACCAAAGAAACAATAGGTGGACTGTGTGAATGATTACCCTTTATTCATAAACATTACTTAAAGTTAATTAGTGGTTAGTGGTTGTTTAACCATACATTTTAGATGTTTGCACTGTACCCTGCAGAAAACGGGTCCCGTTTTCTTATTTCATTTAAAATCAATATGAGTCCGTGGGCATTTGTGTGGGTTACATGTTTGTTTACTATGTATTATAGCTTAGCCGAAAATTAATATTATAACATAACTGTCTTCTGTCCCATATAGATAAATGAATAAAACTCTTAAAAACTATGGTGTTTATTCATAAACGATGATTAAGTTAAGTGATGTTAAAACATTAAAAATGTATGGTTAAACAATAGCTAATCACTAGTTAACTTTAAGCAACTTTTATGACAGCCAACCCCCATTCTAAACATATACATACCCCTCTATACGGTTAAAAAAGGGTGGGTGACTGTCAACATATAATGTAATAGAGGTATTAAGGCTTAATGGTAGGAAGACATGTTGCGCAGGCCTCACCAACCTCAAATACAATGAGAAAGGCAGGAGAATGATTATTTCATTTCATTTTAACAATTTAATTTTTCAATGAATTTTTTTTTTAATATTATTTCAGGATTAAAAATGAAAAAATTATCATTTTAACTTGTCATTTGTTGACATAAAGGAGCTCATTCTCCTGTGATATTCTGCACCGCTTTAGCGCAAATAGACTGACTCTGTAGCTAAGACTTACAAATATGTTAGGAGCATCTAGCGAAATACAGGTATAATTGGTGTATTAGGTACTAACAATAACAATTATTTTGGCGAACCTTGTACATAATATTAGCGATTGATCATGATAGTCTTCTCTCTTTTAAGAATTTAGATAGTAAGAGTATTACTACTTAATACACTCAACATTCTCCATCATTCTCGAATGCATAATTTTTAAGATGAATAATATATCTAACCAATACTTTATAATCAAATAATTTTCATTTAAAAGACAGGCCATCGACTTTCTTGACTATCCATCTCCAATGGTACCAACTATGGTTTGGAATGGACAATTAGCTTCATCTTTCTGTCTGACACCTTGATAATTTTAAAGTAGGTACCTGTAATTCGGTTTATTAGAAATAAATGCTTTGATGAGTTTAGAGGGAAAGCTACCTAAAATAAAACACTACATAAAATTATAGTTAAGAAACTTAAGACATTTACGTTGAACTGATTCGAATTGTTCAATGACTCACTATAGAAAATAAAACTTAACTTCTCTTTCACTAGGGCAACCAGTGAAAGAGAGAAGAGAAGTCAAGACAGTCCAGTACGATAGTAAACTAATAAAACGCATTTTCAACTGAATAAAACGCAAAACAAGATCGTACCTGCACAACCGAGAGAAGAGAAACCTTGATCTATGAGCACACAGCACTAACGTCTGAGCAGCAGCAGCGCGAAAACTACAACAGTGAAGTCAAAGAGATAACATTCAAATGGTTATATTGTAAAGAACAACCGGAACCGGCAGGCGGCATTGGACAACGGCAAACGGGAATGAGAAACAGTGAGATCTTTTGTGTCAGAATTTCAGAAAGTTTCGAATGTCAAAAGCAGGGTTGCCAATGCAATTTCTTCAATCCCCCTAAAATCCGGATCGAATTTCCCATATTTGGATTTTTAAAATCCGCTGATTTCACATAAATTCCCTCTAAAGCATGGGCGTAAGTAAAGTATAAACGTGGACGATAGGGGATGCTCTAATTTTTAAATAAACCGCGCAATAGACAAAACATAGTAAAACCGCATGCGATAATAGCGCACAAAGAATTCCGAATTTAACCGACAGTTGCGGCTGTATTCAGTAATTTTCGCCAGGGGCCAGGGAGTTACGACCTGGGATTGCGAGTGACTAGCATTTATGTTATTTGACATGTTATTATTTAGAAGAAACTAAATCAAACGTAGGGGATTAAAAATATTCATTCACAATCTCTAAGACGAAAGACGTTATAAATCGTTTTGCAAAAGATCCTCGAAAGTTACTTTTAACTTTGAGCAGAAGCGATTTAATTTAACTTAAATAAAATCCATTCATAGTCAAATTTACTTTTATTCATTCAACTACTAATAAAGCGGGATCATTTGTGGTCTTGTGGATCATGTGCCCTACATAATATACTACAACAAGGCTGCTCAACCCTAGGCCCGCGAGCCACATTGTGGCCCACGAAATAATCATCAGTGGCCCGCCCAAGTTGAGTATATTGTATGCTTTGAAAATACGCACCAAATTAAAAAATCGGGTTTTTTTAAGTTTGCATCGGACCGTATTCAGTCTTTGAAGTTAGTTGCCAGTTCGCTACGCGCAGCGCGGGAGTAATGCTAATTTATCTCTCGGAACTGCAAAATCATGATATTGTGCCAAAAAATCTTTTTGCTAACAAATTGTCCGTAAAAAAAAAAAAAAAAAAAAAAAAAAAAAAAAAAAAAAAAAAAAAAAAAAAAAAAAAATTGTCTTCGAAAGCACAAAATTCTTCAGAAGATTTTGCAGATTTCTGGAAATTGGTACCTTAAGAAGAATTTCCAGCAATAACTAACCTAGCGTTACAGTTTCTAAGTAGTTTTGGTTCAACATATGTTTCATAAGATTTCTTCAGATTTTGAAAATTAATATCGCACATCCATAACTCAGCAACATACATATTTGTGACTTGTTGTTACTCTCAACTTCGGATTAGTCGCCAAATATAAGTAAATTATTAAAAGACAATCATGTGACTTCTCGCATTGATTGTGATAAAAAGTTACAGTTACACGATTGGTGCAGTGGCTGAGCGAACGACTGCTGCGCCGCGGGTCGCGGGTTCAATTCCCGCACGGAACAAATACTACTGTACTGTACTTGCACTACAAATACCAAATGTATCATACAGATGTGTTTGTGTTGTGTGTAGAACTAGTAAGCCGCGCACAATCCGACCTTAAAAATCAGACTTGCCATGCTGTAAAGTTTTATAAGTTGAAGCCATATACAATTATTTATACATATTAAGTATTGTTCGTTTTTCATATTTTGAAATGCTTTTGGTAAGAACTGAGCGGCGATGTCACGTCTCACAGGTCGATTTCCTTGATCATTGACAACCGAGAAATTAAGGATCTGCTGTACTTAATGATTCTAGAAACTGTCAATTTCGACAATGCATGATGAAATATCAATACCAATGTGAATAAAATAACCCCGAATTTTCCCCAGCTAATGCCAATACTCAAAAAATCCTAAACCACTCGAGGTTCCCCGCAGCTTGGGGAATTCCCCATAAATCGGCAACTCTGGTCAAAAAGACAACTGAAAAGTCTGTATACTTTTTTTTATAAGAGTTTTTGGCTTGGTTGCTAAGACCTTTGAGCCATTTCTTCGTTAATCTTGTCTTCTTTTGTAACTAATCCTAACTTATCCTAAACTTATACTTTTTTTTTTTTTTGACGCTGTGAGAATGCCTTTACGCACCGTACCCCGAAGGGCGTGTGTGGGACTCGCCCAGCCGAAACCGGGAATACCCACTAAACCCACAGCGACACTCCGGCATCGCCATCGTGGCGGGGGAATGGGAAACTAGCGCAGCCTGAGCTACCTCTCCCCCGCCGGCGAAACCCGCCTATCCTAAACTTATACTTATGCATTTACGCACCATACCCCGAAGGGCGTGTGTGGGACTCACCCAGCCGAAGCCGGGAATACCCACTAAACCCACAGCGGCACAACGACATCGCCTGAGTGGCGGGGTCATGGGAAAATGGCACAGCCTAACTACCAATCCCCCGCCGGCGATTCCCGCCTAGGGCGGGCCCACAGTGGTCCCTCCACTCCACAGGGAGGGGCCGGGCTGGGTACGTCTTTTTGTGCGAGAAGACGCAGCAGCCAAGGGTTTTTTAGCGAGGTGTCCTTCCTCTTAGCCCCACTCGTTTGCCCGGAGGCAAACGTGGCCCCCAGCTCCTCTCAATGAGGAGACCGGGTTGCCCGACGGTGACCCGGGGTTCGGGTCACGTCAGCCACCTCGAGTGGTGGCCGACCCGCCGCACGTGTGACCGCCGAAGCGGTCCCTGCATCTGGTTTTGGTCCGCGCCGGTAAACCGGTAACCCCCATATCTGGGGGCCGTTCCCCTATCCGCCACCTGGGGACGCGTCCGATGGCAGGCCAGAAACTGCACACGGACCTAAACTTATACTAACTTAACTTAACCTATCTCTTTTCGTATCCCGCGTGAAGTCGAATAGGAGGGTTTTGGGGTAAAGTCATGATGTGACCACTATGCTACAATATTTCAATGTTGTTCTCCCCGGGATGAGTACTCGCCAATACGGCTTTATGCCCCAAAAAAGCACTGAAGACTCCCTCGTCACCCTCGTGCAATACATCCGTGCGAAACTGGAGCAGAAAAGAATCGTCACGCTCGTTTCGCTGGATATAGAGGGAGCTTTCGACAGTGCGTGGTAGCCCGCGATTAAAGTACGATTGGCTGAGGAAAAGTGTCCTGTGAATCTGAGACGGGTGATCAGCAGCTACCTCAGTGACAGGGGGGTTACGGTGCGGTACGCCGGGGAGGAGAGCAGAAGGCAAACTAGCAAAGGATGCGCCCAGGGATCCATAGGAGGACCCATTCTCTGGAACCTGCTCCTTGACCCGCTCCTAAAACAGCTGGAAAGGAGGGCAGATTATTGCCAAGCCTTTGCCGACGACGTGGTCTTGGTATTTGATGGGAATACGGCCCAGGAAATTGAGAGACAAGCCGATGCCGCTCTCGAACATGTTCGGGCGTGGGGTGTCAGAAATCGGCTGAAATTCGCGCCGCACAAAACTTGTGCGGTGGTACTTACGCGGAAGCTGAAGTACGACACGCCACGCTTGAGCATGGGGGGGATCGACATTGGAATGTCCCAAGATATTAAAATCTTAGGGCTGGTCATAGACGCCAAGCTCACATTCAACAAGCATATAGCTGGCGTCTGTAAAAGGGCGATAGGTATGTACAAGCAGCTGGCCAGAGCGGCCCGGGTCAGTTGGGGTCTGCACCCGGAGGTGATAAGGGCCATTTACACCGCAGCAGTGGAACCAACTGTGCTGTACGCTGCAAGTGCATGGGCACCAGCTGCTAACAAATTGGGGGTTAGGAAGCAGCTCAACACAATCCAAAGAGGTTTTGCTCTGAAGTTGTGCAGAGCCTACCGTACCGTTTCCCTAAACTCGGCACTAGTTCTGGCTGGGTTACTCCCACTCGACCTTCGTATACGGGAAGTGGCCGCACTCCACGGAGCCAAGAGGGGGGAGCCGCAGTTGGCAATGGGAGGCCGGGAGGTGGAACGGATGGCCCCAGCGCTGGAAGCCCCGCACCCTGCGGAACAGATGTGCCTGAAGTTTGAAAGCCTGGTAGACGAGGAACAATATCACAACCATAGCGACTTTGCTGTACGTATCTTCACAGACGGCAGCAAGATTGAGGGCAAAGTCGGAGCCGCGCTGTCTTTCTGGATTGGCGCCGCCGAAACTAAAGCCCTCAAGCTTGCCTTGCCGTCCTATTGCACCGTCTACCAGGCTGAACTCCTGGCCCTGCAGAGAGTGGCAGGAGAGGCGCTCAAGCACTCTGAAACAACGTTCGGCATCTTCAGCAACTCAATGGCAGCTCTTCAGTCGGTGATCAATATAAGTTCCCTCCACCCCTTAGCTGTGGAAACAAGAGACACCTTACGTCGCTGTAAGCTCCAGAATAAGAGTGTCTCCTTGTTCTGGATCAAGGCACACGTGGGATTGGAGGGAAACGAGAGAGCCGACCAACTCGAGAAGGAAGCCGCTCTGGGGTTGAAGAAGAGGACGGACTACGATCTCTGTCCTGTATCATTCGTCAAGCGAAGAATCCGATCGGAGACGCTTGACGAATGGAACAGGAGGTATAGGTCAGGTGACACCGCTTCGGGCACAAAGCTTTTCTTCCCTGACGCAGTTGAGGCGTACAGCGTGGTACGCAGAATGACTCCTACGAGCATAACCACACAAATTCTGACGGGGCACGGTGGGTTCTCGGCATTCCTGAAACGTTTCGGGTGTAAAGAGAACTCATCGTGCGCCTGTGACACTGACGTGGAGGAGATCGTCTTGCACATACTGCTGGAGTGCCCGATCACCGCCAAAATGCGGTACGAGATAGAACACACACTCGGCACATCATTATGCTCCCAAAACCTGCCTTGTCTTATAAAGGGAAATAAAAGGGAAACATTTTTGAACTATTGTTCTAGGATAGCAAAAATTGTAATTGATAGAAATAAGTAAGCGTAAGAAAATTATAATACCTACTAAATATATAGTAAATATATAACTAAGTACCATAGTTATTAATATAGTATTAAAAATAAAAATAGGTTAAAGAATTGATAGATAGATAATTAGAAGTAGATTTAGATTTCCATAAATAACATAAGGACCATATTGTTGTATTGTCACATAGTTATAAGCATTATACTATATTCTATAATATAAAGAGAGAAAAGCAAGGAAAACAGACTCTTTGATTGGAGGTTTGGCGGGAATGTCAAGATGAGTGTCACGCTCATTTTTCATTGGACTTTTAAAATTATTTAAAGTGTCGTTTACTAAATAAAAACGCCTGATTTATGTAGTAAAAAGTGCATTCAGTGAATAATTCAAAAAGAACAGTGAAATATTGTAGCATAGTGGCCGCATCATGTCTTTACGCTAAACCGCTCCTTATCGTCCAAACGCGAGAAACGAAAGGAGTTTTTGAGACAACAGAGTTAAACTCTAGCATAACCGTAAGCCAAGATATAATAATATCACACCCATCAAATAATTTTCAAAATAAAATTAATAATAATAACCTTAAAATTGTTCATCAAAATATACAGGGTGTGATAAATAAACAATTAGAATTGGAGTTGTTCATGAACTGTAATTACATTGATATTGTTTGTCTTACTGAACATTGGTAAAAAGCCCATCAGTTCATGTTCAGCTTTAATAACCATCAGATTGCTAGCTCGTTCAGCAGAGTGAATATGATAAGGGGTGGCTCCCTAATAATTGTTCGTAACAATTTCAAATTTAAAGAAAGGACTGATATCGTAAGCCTCTCTGTTGAGTGGGTTATTGAAATTGCTTGCATCGAGCTTGAGCGGTTCATTGTAATAAGTGTCTACAGGCCCCCATGTGCTTCCTATGATATTTTTGAGAAATATATGGAGGAAGTTTTATTAAAGACTTGTCGTAGTAACAAAACAGTTGTTGTTTGTGGAGACTTCAACATTAATGTTCTAGAGAAATCAGCTACAGTTAATAAATTTATGTCATTATTTAAGTCTTATAACTTGTACGCAAGATTCTTTGAGCCGACTAGAATAACTGCCACGAGTGCCACCTGTTTAGACAACATCTTTACTAACTCAAGACCTTCTGACCATTTAATTATAAACGAGTTAGACTCTGATCACTGTGGCCAGTTAGTTACTTTTACTCAGAAAAGTGAAGTCAGAGCTCAAAGAAAACTTGTGAGTAGGAACAAATCCTATAAATGAAAATCGTTTAGGACAATTTAAAAATAATTTAATTGAAAAGCTACCGGACTTGCCTTATCACGCCAATCCGGATCATGCGTATAGTGTACTATTAAACCTCATTAATTGTGAATTTATGAAAGTGTTCACAAAAAAAACATTGCCTGTTAGCGACCGTATTATATTTATTGACTGGGCAACGCCAGGTATTTATAAAAGCAGGGAAAAAATGTATGAATTATATCAGGAAAAAACATTTAACCATGATGAAGCTTTTCAAGATTTTGTTAAAAATTATTCAAAAATTTTTAAAAGAGCCTGTTCCTCAGCAAAGGCCATACACATTAAAAATAAAATAAAATCTTCTGGCAATAAAATCAAAACAACTTGGGGAATTATAAATTCTGAAACTGGAAGAACCAAAGTACAGAATCGCGATTTCCATCTTAAAATTAACGATGAAGATATAAAGGCGGATTTGGGGGTAGCAACTGAGTTTGAGAATTTTTTTACTAATATTCCAATAATGACAACAAAAACTCTGTCTTCTTCCTCCACTTCTGCTTATGCCATACTAAAAGAATGTGTTCCAGAATGTGACAATCACTTTGAATTTAAATTTGTGACTGCTAAAGACATTATAGAATCTTTTAAGGATCTTGATGTAAAAAAAACTGCCGATCATTGGGGTTTGTCAGTATACACTGTAGCTTCAATAATAGATGTTATCGCACCTTTCTTAGCAATTGTTTTTAATTCTTGTGTCACATCTGGCGTATTTCCTGATTTGATGAAACTAAGCAAAGTAATTCCACTGTCCAAATCTGGTAGTACAACTGATCCCACGAATTTTCGGCCAATATCGATATTACCAACTTTGAGCAAAATTTTTGAAAAAATAATTTTGAAACAGTTGTTGAGGCACTTTAACTTACACAATTTATTGCACGTGAAACAATTTGGTTTTACAAAAGGTCGTTCAACTACAGATGCGGGCGTGGCGTTGCTAAAGAACATATTTGGGGCCTGGGAGGAATCGCAAGATGCTCTTGGTATTTTTTGTGATTTGTCCAAGGCCTTTGATTGCGTACATCATGATACTCTTATCAGGAAATTGTACCATTATGGTTTGAGGGACAGAGCTCTCGACCTTCTGACTTCTTATCTGAATAATCGAATTCAGAGGGTTGATGTTAATGGCAAGAGATCTGCAGGATCTGTGGTCACCATGAGCGTTCCGCAGGGCTCAATTCTAGGTCCATTCTTGTTTTTAATTTATATTAATGACTTACCTCATCACGTGAGGGATAATCACAACATAGTATTGTTCGCGGATGACACTTCTCTTATTTTCAAAGTCAAGCGTCAGCTAACAAATTTTGACGAAGTTAACAATGCACTCTCTAAAGTTGTCCATTGGTTTAATGTAAATAACCTCCTTTTAAATGAAAAAAAAACTAAAGTCATTAAATTTTCTACGCCAAATGTCAGGCAGCTAAGTACCAATGTTCAACTGAATGGAGTAGAGTTGATCCCTGTCGAGTCGACAGTTTTTCTTGGATTAACTATTGACGCCAAGTTACAATGGGGTCCTCACATTGAGAAGCTGTCGGGTAGACTCAGTTCTGCCGCCTTTGCTGTTAAGAAAATTAGACAGATAACTGATGTGGATACAGCCAGAATTGTTTATTTTAGTTATTTTCATAGTCTTATGACTTATGGGATTCTTCTCTGGGGAACTTGTGCGGACATCAATACCATCTTTGTTTTACAGAAGAGGGCTGTTCGAGCCATTTATAACCTTGGTCCTAGAGAATCTCTTAGAGAAAAGTTCAGAGAGGTGAACATTCTGACTGTAGCTTCACAATATATATTTGAAAATCTTATGTATGTTCATAAAAATATCTCGAATTTTAAGAAGATAAGCGATATTCATAATATAAATACCAGGAACAAACACAATCTTGCTTTACATCACACTCGTCTCCACAGAGTAGGCAACTCGTTCATGGGTCAATGTATACACTTTTACAACAAGCTTCCCATGGACGTTCGAAACTTACCCATTAAACGATTTAAGAACCATATAAAGGCCAAACTTTGCAAAAAGGGGTATTATAAAATCACAGATTATTTAGAAGACAAAAAAGCTTGGGACTGAGCTGCTCGCTCTGTTAAGCATTGTTAATTGTTATTAAGCAATATGCGTAATTATAAGGTAAATTATTGTAAACATTTTCATTTTTAATGTCTGGACTTGAAAAAAGACGATGATCCCTGAGTTTGTTTCGGCTATTTCTTCTCAGAGGTAGTCAGTTAGGAAATGCCGGCTTCATCTAGTTAAAAAAATAAAATAAAAAATAAACATGACGTGTAAAAGTGATCAGTGATCCTACTTGCTTAATAAACGATTTCATTTCATTTCAGTTAGATTAGTTAGGATAAGTTTAGGATAAGCTAGGATAAGTTAGGATTAATTAGGATAAGTTAGGATAGAAGTTTACTCAAGAATATATTTACTGAAGACTAGGCTGTATGGCGTACTATGCCTTTGCCTTTTCCGTTCAGAAGAACGGAAAGAATTGAACAAAAAAAAAAATGCAAGGAAAACAAGGGCTCTGACAATGTCAGAGGATACACAGGCGAATTATAATAATAAAAAAAAAAATTCAATGTTCTATTTAGATTATTCACTGAATGCACTTTTTACTACATAAATCACGCGCTTTTTTTTAGTAAACAACACTATAAATAATTTTAAAAGACCAATGAAAAATGAGCGTGACACTCAGATTGACTTTCCCGCCAAAATCTCCTGAAAAGTCTGAAATCGCTGGAGTTACTACTGGCACTTGCCCACAATACCAACAAATAACGGAACAAAAATCGGTACGGACGACAGCAAATCAGGCTACCCGAAACTATCAAATATTCCCAATCAACCTTGAGCTTTATTGCTTTAACAATAAAGTTAAAACTCTAATAAATTAATTTGACAGATTGTAGACATTGCAGTAGCTTGATTAGCTGTAGTCTATACAACATACATAGGTAAAGAAGAAATTCCCTACACAATACAATAATATGTAGAGGTACACTTCTAAATAAAAGTATAATTATGTTATTCGCTTTTTAATTACATATATTTATTATTAGAATTCTAAATCTAAATAGTAATGTAACCTTAGATATTTTTACTAAAACGTGTAATTTTATTAGTAATGCGTATGCGATCGTCGTCGGACGCGGATTGGCTATCACGACCGAGAGGCGTGGATCGAGCGCGGTTTCTGCAAACCCCTTGTGTGAAAATCCGTTAGCGGCTGGTCTGTAGGCATAGCTAAAGACATGTACAATTACAAACGTGCTCAAGCATAAAGTTATGTCCTCACGAGTGCAAGTTAAGACCTACTCTACTGAGGTCTTCGAGCAGTGTACTCAGGTCATCCGCAGTCTCAGCCATGACTACGATATCTTCAGCAAACCGAAGGTGTATAATGTACTCGCCATTTCCAGTCCAGAACCTTGAAGACATCCTCCAATGCAGCGGTGAGCAGTTTGAAGTTTCTGGGAGATCACATCTTCCTATCTGATACCACGCTGCCGAGGTATTGGTTTCGAGGTCTGGTCCTGTATTCGGACTGACATGCTGAAGTTTTCGTACAAACCCTTCAGCGCTTCAATATACGGATAGTCTACTTGGCAACGCTGGAAAAACTGCAGTACAGCCCAGGTCGCGATCAGGAACGCGAACGTTCCCGCGAGCTAGAACAAGAACGTGAGCGGTTGCACGAAAGATCGTGGAGTGAGGCAGACGCAAGGCGGGACAAGGAAGTCAAGGACGAGGCGCAAAGATGAAGAGAATCGAGTAAAAGACAAGAGAAAAGGACCGCCTCCGGCAGAGTACTTGAAGCAGTAAGGAACGGTGTGAAGAACGCAATCAGGCAAATAAAGAAAAGGTACGGATTCAAAAAACTAACTTTGCTTTTGTAATAATCATAGATTTAGGATTTCATTCTAAATCTCGAGTGAGTGACGTTCTGTATTAATACAGACCTTAAAGATACAGGTTCATGTCAAGAAAGTTGTCCAATAAAGATTGACTTTGCTACTGATGGTAGACTGATGACAGGATAACCTCGAGCAACTCAGGGTTCCCTTCCGATGCAGGATGATTAATCTTTTTTTTTTTATTGACACTAATGTTTTATTTTCTTTGGCACTCAATAGATAATCTGTGCCTGAGCCCATCCCGTAAGACTATAGTGCGTATTACAGAACGTCACTCAAAACTTATGATAATTAAAGTAAGAAAGTAAGAAGACTCTATCGCAAGAGCAATAAGGTCGATCAGAAATAAAACTTTATTTGAAGAGAACACGGTCCGAGGGAGAAAGCATCCCAGTAGCCCTCTGCCTCTTTCTAAGTTTTACTCGTATTTATATAATGTAATTTTGTTTGAAACCAACAATTTAGATTAGAAAAAAGATGTTAAAAAAGGGTGCCATTAAAGTCTGCAATAGTGAGTCATACTCTGGATGCGGAATTTGACAGCCTCCGTGGCGTAGCGGTAGCGGACGCGGCCGCTGCGCAAGGTGGCGCGGGTTCGATTCCCGCACAGTGCAAATATTTGTATGCATGAATATGAATATTTGCACTGGTCTGGTCGTGCCTCGGAAAGCACGTTAAGCCGTTGGTCCCGGTTGCCATACGAACTTCTAGTGGCAGTCGTTACGGGTTGTTGGAGCCCTCAAAAGTCCAACAATTGGTCTAACTGCAATGCTTCGATGTCGCCTTCGGGTTGTGGAGGTCAGACGGCAGTCGCTTCACGGAAAATGTCGAAGTTTAGCCATATCAGCAGTTGGACTGGTAGATCGGACCCCAGACTCCAAAGCTGAAAAGGCTTCGGATGCGACTGGGATTAACGCTGGGATGATGATGACTCTGGATGCGGAATATCATTCTTTAAGTAAGGTTTTTCGGTAATCATATACAAATTATTTTGTTTGTATGTAGGGTGACCATAAATTTCGGAGTAATTAATAAATGTGCACTTAGTCATTGTGTGCATAATAAGTAAGTGACTTTTATTGGGTATTTACAATGACATTAAATTCTGCTTTCTTGTAGATATTTTATTTACCTAAAGGTACAGTTTCGGTTAAATTGACCTGCTGTCGTCCGTACATCGTCAATTTATTCACCCATTTTTAAAATCCAACAATGAAATTAAAAAGTTCGCATCCATGCCTAAATGTTCATTAAAACTCAGGTAATATAAGTGTATAAAAATAATTTACGTACGTTCCTTATAAATTCCATTATAATAGTCACCCTACGCAACTTCGTCCGAAATGAGATCCTCCATCTTGATCTCAAAATCCCCACCATCCAGCAGTTCATTAAACGCCTTTCCAAGCGTTTCTTGACACTGCTGCCAAGCACCGCAATCCTCTTATAGCAGCGGCCGCCAATTACACTCTCTCCACCAACTCCCGACTTCGCCGCCCTCGGCATGCTCTCTCAGACCCCGATGACCCCATTACCCTCCTCCAAGAGGCCAATAGGGCCACCAGCAAATTACATAAACACAGAACGATCTACCGAACTCGCCGCCGAGGTCCACCGCGACGCGCTCCACGTAGTCATCCCCTCCCCCGTCCCTTGTCTGATGAAGGCCAGCCCGCGCCGCAGCTGAGCCAGTAATATCATAATGTTCCAACAATAACCTCTGAGTTTGTTTCGGCGTTTCTTCTCAGAGCTAGTACTAGGAAACGCCGCGGTTATCAAACCATTAAGTATAACTTTCGATCCAGCCGTCCTCTGCTGTCCTCTCTAGTGACGCCCTAAGCCGAGTTTCGTACCCCACAGAGGGTGCCCTTAGTGCGTAGTCGCTTAATTTTAAGTTAGTTTTATGTGCCCCTGGCTGGAGGCTTTAATTTTTAATTAAGGCATCCACAGGAAAGTCCGGTTAAGTAGTTACGGCCTCTAATGGCAACCTACGAGATCCCATATCAAAAAAAAAAAACCCTACATAACAAGGACAGAGGGCTACTGTGAAGCTATCTTCCTCGGACCGCGTTTTGATCGATAGTTAACATTCCAGTTTAGGCCTAGGCCGCACTACGGTTAAACCGCTGCGGTTTTTTCCAGCGACTGAATTTTTCGCTACAAAATGCACGCGGGAAAAAACCGCAGGTGCGGCCGCTTACATTAGTCTTCTAGGGGCACAAATTCACGCGATTAAAACCACCGCGGTTTAACCGTAGTGCGGCCTCAGCCTTCAAGCTATAAACCATTGTTATAGCTTTGGCCTAGGCAGCACTACGGTAAAACCGCTGCTGTTTTTTCCCGCGACTGATTTTTTTGCTACAAAATGCTCGCGGGAAAAAACCGCAGGTGCGGCCGCTTGCATTAGTCTTCTAGGGGCACAAAATCACGCGATTAAAAACCGCCGCGGTTTAACCGTAGTGCGGCCTCAACCTTAGAAAGATTTTTTTTTTGTATTGTGGCACTAGTTATGACTTTGTGCAAATTTCAAGTAAAATAAAAATCTTCAAAAGTTCTTCTTTCTTTCTCATAAGGCTTCGCACGCTTCGTGCATTTAGCCAATGTCACGTAATGAATTATTCATGTCGAAAAAGACGGCCGCGCCAATCGAACACTTGGAGAAAGATTTGTTACAAAGCCATGATGTGGCCACTATGCTACTATATTTCACTGTTCTTTATGAATTACTCACTGAATGCACTTTTTACTACATAAATCACGTGTTTTTATTTAGTAAACGACACTATAAATAATTTAAAAGTCCAATGAAAAATGAGCGTGGCGTGATTTATGTAGTAAAAAGTGCATTCAGTGAATAATTCATAGAAAACAGTGAAATATTGTAGCATAGTGGCCACATCATGTCTTTACGCTAAACCACTCCTAATCGGCCACACGCGTGAAACGAAAGGAGTTAGATTAGTTAGGATAAGTTTAGGATAAGCTAGGATAAGTTAGGATTAATTAGGATAGAAGTTTACTCATGAAAATATTTACTGAAGACTAGGCTGTATGGCGGCAAAGGCATACTTTCCCTTACCCGTTCAGAAGAACGGAAAGAATTGAACCAAAAAAAAAAAGTTATTGTGTCAACTTGTCAAGTTGTCAACTGTCAATCCGATAGCCGACGTAAATGTGAATTGTGATTTCAGTGATTTGTGATAAAAAATCTTTGTTTATATTTCTAACATCTTCGCAAAAATCTTTTCGGTTTACATAAATGGCAGACGAAAAGCAGAGCGACGATGTCCAGTCGGATTTGTCTAATGCAACGGAGAGTTTAAAAATTGAAGGCGAGCAAAAAGAGAATGGAGACCCCTCGAAATCGGACAAAGTCAAAAGTAAGGTTCTTGTATTTTTGCAGCCATGATTTCAAAGATTCCACTTTCATCAATTATACTAAAGAATCCCTGAATCTGAATTCTGCACTGGTCCCATGTTGATTCGGGTCGGCATAGGGTATATTGTGTCTTAACGTGCGTCACAAAAACATGAAAATTTTCATTGGAGTGATTCCTTTGCAATCAATCAAAATCCATTCTAATTAAGCTGAACCTTCCCTTTTCAACCTTTTCCAGTTCCCCAGCATGATGTTCACTTAAAATTAAATTAGTATCCTAATATTGTTTATTCTTAATGAAGTTTGCATTGTGTTTTAAATCACACATTAAATATTTCTATTCCAGTTGACATCCTGCTGAAAGCTACTGGCAATGCTCCAATTATGAAGAAGAAGAAGTGGGCTGTAGATGCAGAAAAACCAATAGGATGGATCATGGAGTTTGTGAAGAAATATCTTAAATTAGAAGCTGATGAAAAACTTGTGGGTATATGGTTATGGTATTATGAATTTAGTTTTAAAAATCATAAATTATCATAGTTTCTGAAAGTGTTGGACTGTTGGAAAAGAAGGCATTAAGATAGAGTTCTTGGTGGTCTGTTTTTCTAGGATTGTGGGTTGTATGTTAAATTTCTGAATTTCCTAGTAATACCTCTGATATTGCTAGAAATGAACACAGTATATAAAAAATAACCAATCCTTACATACAAAAATTCAAACAGTCATGTGATTTTACTAATACAAATATAATTATAATAATTACATAAGGTATTGTGGTTATAAATACATGTCCAGCTATTTGCAGTTATTTGAGCTTAATTCATACAGTTCTTCATACTAACGAAAAGTGTAGACTTATTGCCCTATGTTACAGGTTTGGTTTCCACACTTGGTCCTTATTCCACTTTTATTAACCAGTCTACCTCCCTCCAGACAATTAGTAAATCACTTAGGTTGTTGAGAACATTTTGTAAGATTTGAGTGTTCCAAGGTTTCCTGTCCAAATCTGGATGACTCCTTATACTCGAAACACAAATGCGTAACAGTCTCATCAGCCCCCATGCAAGTCCATTGCATGGAAATGTTTGTTTAAGAAGCAGTGTCCTGTGATGGTCCTTGTCACCAGTCACAGGCTTTTCCCTGTATACTGATTCAATTGTAAACTATAATTTGTCATAAGTAAAACCTGAATGAGGCAGGCACAGGGGCTTAAGAATTGGTTTAGGAAAACAAAAGGACTATGCTCAGAAATGGAAATCGTGTAGTGTAAATCAGCCTATTTTTTTTTCCTTCTTTATTTATCCATACTTAATAGATTTGCTTTAAGCATATGCATTGGGGGTAAACATCGGCAGGAAGAGTGTGACTTCAGTGAGCTATGTACTCAAATGTATTCCCGATTAGGTCAACACAAGTCATCATCATCCCAGTGTTAATCCCAGTCGCATCCGAGGCCTTTTCAGCTTTGGTGTCTCGGGTCCGCTTTACCAGTCCAACTGCTGATATGTCTAAACTTCGACATTTTCCGTGAAGCGACTGCCGTCTGACCTCCACAACCTGGAGGCGACATCGAAGCATTGCAGTTAGATTAGGTCGACACAAGTATGGGTGGATTACACAATGTCTTT